>JAQHUG010000047.1:6259557-6288485 GCA_028555095.1 Dicrostonyx torquatus
AAAAAATTATATCCGCAAGGTCATTTGCTGCTGTTGTTCTGCCTGAGTCAGAAAGTAGCCACTTTAACTTTTCTTCCCTGCTTAATAAAAGATCTCTCTATAAAAAACAGGCATTTGGGTGTGATTTGTGCCTAATCTGAGGTCTGGGAGGGAGCCCCCCTGCTGCTATGCAGGGGGGAGAGTTCTCCTTTACCACCCAATACTGCTAGTCTAGAATCTCAGCAGAAGAGCTAACTGAGTATTGAAATAGCCCCTGGGGAGATAGGGATGGCAGAAGTGAGTATCAGGGGCTCCCAGTGACTTTGGAGATCCCCTTGATTCCCTAAGACCCAGTCCGATCTACTTTTCCCATGTCTATAACCTGTCTGGAAATAATTGGTTCATATTTCCTGCCTGGGTTACCTTGGCAACAGCTCTGTCATCTGTCTGGGCTGGAGGTCAGTCCTGTGGCATGGGACAGATGACCAAACACTGGATACCATGTGGGTCTGAGATGTCTAGGGCAGAGTCTCATATTGGGCAACCACACCTACTCACACAGAGAGCAGGATCCTCTCCTGCCCTTCCTCCTCTAGTGGAGGAAGCCAAGGGACGGATATGGGGGAGACCGCAAGATATAAAATGGTATGCTCGCAACAGTGCAGATGCTAGCAACACAGGAAGTGTGTGTGGCAGAAGCCATCCATTCCGGACGCTGTGTGCCTATCCCTACCCCATCTACCTCCCCCTCCCTCCCACCTTTTCATCATCAACCAGCATGTCTGTACCCTCTTCCTGCCAGTTAAAACAAGGCACTCTTCAACCAGACACTCATGGCCTGTACATTCCAGCCTCAGTCTACCCTTCTAGTTCCTCCCACTATCCAGAACATTTTCAAAAATTGATTCAGTCCTGCCCCTTTCCTGCTCAGAACTTCTCTATCGCTCCTTATGATCTTGGGATAAAGAGGCTCCTCGGCCCAGCTCCATCTCCGGCAGCTTCTCAAAAGTCAAGCCAAACTGAATGGCTTTGAGCACACACTGATGTGCCATGCCACCACCTGTTTGCCCATTCTCTTCTGCTTTACTCCATATTCAAAGAGTTCTTCAAAGCAATAGAAAACACAATTCAGAAAATGCTAAAGTCCCATTCACTTGGGTACCTCAGAGAACAAAAACACAAATGACCTATAAACATAAAAAACACACACATACAACTTCAATAAAGACAGAGATTGCACAGTGGTGAGGCTCTGTTAGCTTCCTGCACATGGACAAGACTTCCTAAATGCTCACCTTTCTGTTAGCTGCGTCCAAACCCATTAAGCAGCTTCAAAGGTCTCATTTCCTCTGCATGTCATTTTCTGGGCTCCTGTTGTGTCCAGCACTTCAGGACAGTGCTTGGGCTGGGCACTGATAACAGGAACTAAGCAGCTGCACTGACCAGCTAAGGGGCTGCTCCCTATCAGGGAGGCGCTGGGGCTAGGAAAGTACCTGAGTCATTGGCACAAACCCTGCAGCAGAGCTGAAAGGGCAGCAGTGAGGACAGGGCAAGGGTGCTGAAGCAGAGGGGTGGTTCTGCTAGGCAGGGTAGCTGCTGCCAAGATGGGAAAGGGAGAGGCACCTGGATGGAGGGCAGGTGGCAGACATGGCCATGTGCTTGTAGCACGCAGCACTTTCTGTTACTTGGTGCCTACTGTCAGGCAGGTGTTGTGCTGGGTTCTACTCACTGTCCTCACAGTTGGCCACATATACACATATGAGAGGACAGTGGCACCTCAGGGACTTTCTTAACTAAGTTCTTTTATCCTCCGATACCTCTGTTGACTTGGGGCATAGTGGGTACATGGACTGAGATACGGCCCTTCCCTACCTAACCTAACCTCTGCCTTCCCAGCTAGCTCTCTACCACAGGATTTACAAATGTGAGAATGTGATCTCTCAAGCCCCACTTGAATGATCATCACTTAGACTGTTTAGCCCTGCCACAATGGGGGGGGTCCCACGATAGCTACGTGTTCAGAGCACAGGCAACAAAACTATGGCTGGGTTCTGGGCTAGACCCAGGGCCTCTTGCATGCTAGGCAGGAATTTTGCCCCTGAGAAACACCCCCCAACTTTCCAAATTCTCTCTCTTTCTCAAGAGTCATCTAGATAACCACTTAAAATGGTTACAGTTATGAAAATAGCATTTTAAAAAGTATGGTCAGGCCTGGAGTATGGTTCAATGTCATGGTCCTCATCTAACACACATTAAAAAAAAAAAAAAGCCTGGTGATGGTGGCGCAGGCCTTTAATCCCAGCACTTGGGAGGTAGAGGCAGGTGGATCTCTGTGAGTTCAAGGCCAGCCTTGTCTACAAGAGCTAGTTCCAGGACAGGTTCAAAAAAGAGACTGTCTCGAAAAACAAACAAACAAACAAAAAACCAAACAACAACAACAACAACAACAACAAAAAAAAGCCAAACTGGTTGTGCAGGCCTGTGAGCCAGTCACTCAGGCGGCTGGGGTAGAAGAGTCTCAAGGTCAAGGAAGAACTGCCTGGGCTACCTGTGGGTGAGTGAGGGTAAGTCTGAGCACCTCAGTGAGTCCCTGCCTAGGAAATAAAGAGACTCAGTGGCAGTGTACTTGCCTGGGTTCAATTCTAGTACTGTGAAGAAAAAAAAAAACCTAAGCAGTGTAAAGTGAGTTGTGACTGACCTAGGTGCTGAGGTAATTCACTGGCCCTTGCTTCTTCCCTGTGACAGCTGGCTGTCTATATGCAACAGGACACTTTGAACACTGACCTATTGCATAGAACTTTGGCTCAAAACAATCAAAGATCTGAATGGGAGACTGGTCACTCTAAAACTCTGAGACGAATCACAGGACTGACCTGAGTAGGCCACCATTTCTTACACAATACTAAAATGCAAAGAATAACAACAACAAATGAGACCTTATCACAATGAGAAACTTTACATATTAAAAAAAGACAATTAAGAAAATAAGAAGAGTCAGGGCTGGTGGTTCCTGCCTTTAATCCCAGCACTTGGGTAGAGACAGGCAGATTTCTTTGAGTTCCAGGCCAGCCTGGTCCAAATAGAGAGTTCTAGGACACCCAGCACTATGAGAGATCCTGTCTCAAACCACTCCCAAAAGTGAGAAGATGGCCGTTCACAGGAGAAACATCTGTGAGTCTTGTGACTACTGTGAAGTGCTAATATTTAGAGCATAAAGGAAACTCCGACTCAACGAGATCATACAATAAAAATCAGGATCAGAGTTGGAGATATTTTGCTCACAGAGATATATAAAGCCTGTGAATGCAAGAAAAGATCCCTATCACTGATCATGGAGGACATATAAATTAAAGTCACAGAGGGCAGCCCTTCACACCAAAGAAGAGGCAGGAATTGCTGTGGGTGACAGCTAGTGCTGGAGAGGACACACAGAGCACCCTTGATGGCACAGTGTGGTGGGGGTGGGAAGGACCCTCTGCTTTGGAGAGCAGCTTGCCTGTTTCTTCTAATGTGGCCCAGGACCACACTCATAGCAGCTTGAGAAATGGAAGCCTGTTTCCACATACAAATGCTGGCAAAACCTCACAGCAGTATCACTTTTAAATGGCCAGAGTGAAAAACCACTAGTGTGTCCATCTTCTAGGGACTGGACAAGTCAGAGATGGACCATGGACTGTTACTCAGTAACACAAGGAAATAAAGTGCAGACATGTTACAGCCCTTGATCCTGTGCCAAGACACTAAAAGCCGCACATCGCAGGTCTCCATCCACAGCTTCCAAGGCAACTCTACAGTGACAGGAGGACTGATGGGTGCTAAGGATGCACAGGAGACAAAGGAAGGAGTGAAGTAACTTCAAATAATGCTGTGGTGCTGCTTATACCTGGCCAATATGCTAATATTGTGGAGGTATACATTAACCAAGGCTGGATTTTATAGCATGCACATTACCCATCAATAAAGACATCAGAAAACACCACAAAAGACTCAATGCAATGAAAGAATTAGATGGATCCAGGAGTGGTTGCAACAGCTGTGATCAGCACTTAGGAGGTAGAAGCAGGAGGGCACGAGGAGCTCAAGGTCATCCTCAGCAACCTAGAGAGTCCAAGGCCAACCTGGGCAGCAGGAGACCCTGCCTCAGAAATTAAAAGGAAGGAAGGCTAAGAGAGGCAGAGGGAGGGAGGGAGGGAGGAAGGGTGGGAGTAGAGGAAAGAGGGAAGGAAAAGAACCTGATTAGGACAACTGTCAAAATAAAAACACAGCTTGTATGAACTTCATTTGGATCATGGTGATGCTGAACTGCTGTCTTGTCCTTAGAAACTAGTCTGAACAGAGTATTATTAGGGGAAATGTCTTGCCGCACATTTGCCGTGACCTCACAAACAGAGCCAAGAGGGGAAAAAAAAATCTAAATGTGCCAGAACAGAATCTGGTGACATTTTACTAATGGTGACTGGGGTGAAAAGGACATGAGAGAAGCCTGCCTTTGTCAAATTATTCTTGAAACTCTGGGCCTTAAGATTACTGGGCTGGGGATTGAGCTCAGTGGTATACAGAACTTGCCTACCATACCTGAAGCTATGGGTTCTGTCCCCAGGGCTGGAAAACTACAACTAAAAATAACAGGGTAAGAGCTGATGAGATGATTTACCCAGTAAAAGTGCTTGCCATAAAGCCTGACAACCTGAGTTCAATCCTTCAATTCCTGGAATCCACATGGTGGGAGGAGAGAACTGACTCCCAAAAGTGGTCCTTTGACCTCTACATGTATGCCATGGCATGCATAAGTGCTGTACTAGCACGCACGCACGCACACACACACACACACACACACACACACACACACATAAAAATAAAATGAAAAAGGTTTCAAATTAGTTCAAAATAATATAGTTCAAAAAATTAAGTATAATATATTAGTTGAAATTTCTTTTTTCTTTTCTTTCTTTCTTTTTTTTTTTTTCGAGACAGGGTTTCTCTGTAGCTTTGGAGCCTGTCCTGGAACTCACTCTGTAGACCAGGCTGGCCTTGAACTCACAGAGATCCGCCTGCCTCTGCCTCCCGAGTGCTGGAATTAAAGGCATGCGCCACCATCGCCCAGCTAGTTGAAATTTCTTACAACTCAAAGAATTCAAGAGTTAAAAAAAAATATTACACAGAACTTGGCTAAACCTGTGTTTTGCTGCAGGGAACAGCATGGTCCAGGCAGTGAGAAAAGGTCCTGGGGTGGGGGTGGGGGTGGGGGTGGGGGTCTCAGCTTATCACTCCACTTGTCTGATAGATCCCCAAGAAGACATAGCCAGAGGTCAGCATGGTGATACATTTCTGGGTACCCACAGCTTGTATTCATTCCTCCTCCTCCTCCTCCTTCTTTTTTGTTAAAGATTTATTTATTATGTATACAGTGCAGGCCAGAAGAGGGCACCAAGTCTCATTACAGACGGCTGTGAGCCACCATGTGGTTGCTGGAAATTGAACTCAGGACCTTTGGAAGAGCAGGCAAAGCTCTTAACCACTGAGCCATCTCTCCAGCCCCTTGTATTCATTCTTCTACTCAGAATATTTATTGAGTGCCTTCTACGTGCAGGGAAACTCAGCCATAAACCACACACACACACACACACACACACAAGTGCACGCACGCACATACACACAATCATACAGGTACACAATCCTGCCTCTTAGTCAGGGCAGGTTGGGTAACAGGAAGAGAATGTGGGCACCCCACAACTGCAAACTGCCCCATACCTATACCAGCCCAGTGTCCTGGATAGTAGTGACTTGTATCTTGACTCATCTCTGCCCCATGTCCCACAAATATAAGAAAGTCAAATTCTGTAAAATTCTCCCAGTTGTAGAGTCTAGGGGCCACAAGCTTAGTAAGGGCCTTTGGTGATTTAGGTGCAGTTTGTTTCCCAAATGAGCACAAGTTAGACCCTTGGTTCCCTTTGCAGGAGGTAGGGACCTTTGAGATTAGATAGTGGGGGCATAACTCTAGGAACAGTTTAATGTTCGAAGGGACTGTGGTTATTGGAAATCAGGTTGTGCTTTGTTTGTAAAGTGAGGTCATTGGCCTTTCTGCACTCTAGCCAATTCCCTATCCACTTATCCACCACATTGTGACCAAACTCAGGTCTTTACCAGACACTGGTCCCACGATGCTTGGATCTTCTACCACTAGAATTCTGAGCTAAATAAACCTCTTTTCTCAAACAAACACCCTTCTTTTCTTTATAAAGTATCTCATTTCAGCTATTCGGTTATATCCATCAAAAACAAAGGCCCTGTGCAGAGAGAGTACATGCACAGGGTGACCTCCTGGCCAGCAAAGCTGAAAACTGCGTCTGTGAGAGAAAAAACAGAGGTAGCTAGGCCACCAGTTAAGGGCTGAGGGATGAGGTGTGGTGTCATGTGGCAGGGCAGGGTGAGGAGGGGAGGGAGATGACACCTCCCCTCCCTCCCTGCAGAAAGCAGTGTCCAGCCAGACTCAGTTCTAACCTTCTGAGGACCCCACAGGCCTTCCACCCTATCATAGGGCTGACACTTCTCAGAGATTCCAGCTCCTGATGGTTTGGAGGATTCCCGAGCTGGGAGCCTTGACTTATTTTTAAGGGATCTTGCATCCCATATGTACAGCCAACACTGTGGCAGACCAAACAAACGCTGCTTTTTCCACATGCTGACATCCTTCAAACCCAAACACACCTGCTGCAAGGCTGCAGTCTCCCTAAACCAGGTCCTCAGTTAAGCTCCATGCAGGGTGAGGTGGGGTGGGGTTGGGTGGGGTGAGGGGAGTCTCACAGTTTCTTATGAAAAGCAGTCAAACTCCTTTCCTGGAAAAGCCTGGCAGGCAGATGGAGGCCCACTTGCTACACTGCAGGGCAGGAAAGGATCAAAGGGAGGGTTTGCTGCGGTAGGTGAGGCCAGTCATCCAAGATGGGTGGGAGGCTGAGGTGAGGTTCTGGAACCCTGAGGAGTTTGGGGACCCAGAACCCAACCTACCCCCAACAGACACAGAGACCCTTGAGTCAGTGCTGAGCCCAACTAGTTACTTTGGAAGCTAAGCGGCCAGCACAAGACCTGGGTGGTGGTGAAGGCATGCAGAACAAAGGCCAGGGCTGGCATTTGGTGCCAAGCCTTCCTTCTCCCTCCGCTTCTTAGCATGTGGTCACCAAGCATGGGACTTAGAGACGAAGGTGTTCATTTCACCTCATTCAAATATCAACTACTGTCAAATGGCTTGAGCTGGAGAAACTGAAGAGTGAAAAGGCCCTGGAGGTGAGTGGCAGTTAGATGCTGTGGGGGCCTTGGGTCCCCTCCCCCTAGCAGGGGCTGCAGTACTTGGCACTGACACACCTTGCCAGGTGCATCATGCTGCTATGTGGAGCGGCACATAGAACGAATGTGCTAAGATTTGGGTGACTCAAGTGTATGACCACCAGGATAACATCTAGTTTTGTGGCCTTTGCCTAACCTATGTGACACAAGGGTCTGACAACAACCTACCAAAAGGCATCCCATGACTGCAAACTATGGCCACAGTCTCCCTCCTGGGCATGTGTGATGGGTCTTTCCACAGTGGGAGTTGGCCTCTCCTGCAATCCAGAGGTGGGGTCAAGTTCTAGAATGCGGAAGAAGTTCTAGTCTTGACAGATCCATGGGCTGGGCTTGGGTGCTTGAGACATATACCTCTCTGCACACTGCCCTAAGGTGGTAGATTCAGAAGTCAGGGAGACCACATGGAGGGGAGGAGGGGAACTGCCATGTGAAAAGGCTCATTTGTCACTGAGAGGCAGTGTGGAAGTTGACAAGGGAAAAAGTCTGAGATATCTTAGACTTAGTTGCCAGAGGATAAGAGAACAGTTTTGAGAAAAAACAAAAATACCCCCCACCAAAAAAATAAAACCCCACAAACTACTCCACACTCTTAAGCCTGTGCTGAAACGCTGGGCACAAAGCCCAGGCGGGAGGCAAAGTACATCTCAGTAGTAGAGCATTTACTGAGCATTTACTGAGCATGCACACGACTCCAGGACCATAAAAAAGCACCCCCAAAAAATATGACAGAGAGAAGGAGGATCATCAGAGTGCCACCACCCCTCACCCAGAAGCAAAGGATCCCTTATGGATTGTCGTCCAGCCCCAAGGAGTCAAGCTCTCTGCATGTCCTTTGTCTCTCCCCTCCCTTCCTATCCTAGCCACAGTGGGCTCCGGTGCCTTTCGCCCCACATTTCTGAGCAGGACTCAGCTTTGATCCGGTGGATGGTTTTCACTCATCTCCATGACCTGCTGCTGATGTTCTAGGAACTGACCCCAGGACCTGGCCCTTTCGTTTTCTGGTTTATATCAGTAATGGCTCCATAAGCCCTTTTATAGCAGAGATCCTCTTTCATCTCAAGAGCTGTGGTGCAATAAGGGACCCAAGCGGCTGGGCTGGAAGACACTATCCACTGACAGACATGAGAGAAGGGCTGCCTCCTGCCTTCTAACCTATCTGGCCTTTCTGGGGGACCAGCAGAAACTGGCAGATCCGCTAACCCACAGATCCCACATCACAGACCACTGCTGTTTCAAGCCATAGCACCACACAGCTTGTTAGCTAGCGACAGCTAGCACTTGAGAAGGCACCACTGACTTCCTGCAGCACCCAGGCCAGAGTGCCTGTTTCCCTGAAGCATTTCCTATGCTTAGGGAGAAGGACCAAGAGCAGTCTCCACAGCTCCCAGGGAACTCATAGCTTTTCAAACAGACCATAGACCCACACAGCCAGAGGGAACTGAGGAAGATTCTGGGGTTGTGCTCTGAGCTCATCTACAGTGGACATGCAGATGAGTTTCTGGTGGCCAGCAGCCTCATGGGCCAGCTTCTCCTGGAGCCTCCCAAGTAAATGACACAGCCCCTGTCCTAATGGAAATCTTTGTCCCCCTCATATGTAAAAAACAAGAGACAGAAGACCCTGTCCACAGTCATCTTCACAAGGATTTGTCCTCTTCTGGATCTGACCGTTTGATGTCCCTGGAATGGGTAGACACTACTCCTGTTTACAGAAGTGCACAGAAGAAGAGGCCAGAAGAGGTGAGGATGGTGTCATCATACCCTGGTTCTGACACACTGACTGCTGGGAAGAAGGCTGGGAAGGTAGCAAAAGGGCATCATCCAGGCAGACCAGATGGAACCAGCTCTGAACCAGGTAGGGACCAACTCTCAGAAGCTGCCCCAGGCCTCTGTGCTCTCGCAGATGAGGGAGAGGTGACGCTGCCAATTGCTGCCTGAGCGAAGGGGATGGGAACAGTGAGGATGGCTTCCAAGGACAGAAAATACTAGAATCTCTTTTTAAGTCAGTGTTTGGGACACCCACCCTCAATCCCAAGGAAAGATCAGTCTGAGTTCCAATTCTGATGCTGCTACATTCCAGAATTTGGAAAAGAATTCTAGCAACACAACCAGATGCCTCAGTTTCCCCAGCTGCGAGAAAAGGTCAAAGCTAGTACTGGTATTGTGCGCCTGTAGTCCAGCTACTTGAGACATTAAAGAATTGCAAGTTCCACACTAGACGGAGCTACAGAAAGAGTTCAAGTCTGGATAAGTTAGTGAGACCTTGTCTCAAAAAGTAAAAAGATAGCCGAAGGAGGCATTCAGTGGTGTAACACTTCCCTACAACATTTGAGGCCCTAAATCCAACCCCTACTTCTGAAAAGAACAAACAGCAACAAAAAAGATAAGACTCATACCCTGCTTGCAGGATTTGCTGTGAAAAAAAATCTATGAGGTAATTTATTTATTTATTTTTGGTTTGGTTTTAGCTTCAAACCCAAACCAATTGCCTCAACTCAACTTCCAAAGTGCTTGGTGAGCTATCGAGACCCAGAACTCCAGCAAAGTTGTGGCTGGGTTAGTCCTTATATAGATGAGAGCTTGAAGTCCGTTCAACAATCCCAAGATATAGGCAGGGGGCAGGGTGTGGTGGTGTTTGCTACTCTAGTGCTTCTAGCTAGGGACAAGGCTGAGGGAGGAAGATGGCTTGAGTCCAGAAAAAAAGAGGAGAGAGGGAGGGAAAAGACAGGAAGAGAGGAGAAAACAGCCAGGCCTGGTTGTGCAAGGAGGCAAAAGGACCGCCACGAATTTGAGGTTGCCTGGCTCAGTGGTAGAGTGCTTATCTAGTAAGCCTAAGGCCGTAGGTTCTACTTTCAGCGCTGTAAACAAACAAACAAACTGGAAACCAATCTCCACGTCTAGCCTGTAGGCCCCTTGCCCTTGCCCTGCCCTCCTCCCTAGTGGCCTAGTGGGTGGGGCTCACTCACCCTTATCTCTGCTAGGTCTCTGCTGGCAGCAGAAGCAACAGGATTGAAGTTGAAAGCTGAGTTGAACTCTTGCCTCTCCCTGTTCTGGGTCCCACCCCTTACCTCATCCCTTTGGCTTGGTGCTCACCATACTCTGCTTATTGGTAAGTACCCGGCTTGCCCTGCCTCCTCCCCTCAAAATTCCTCACAGGACCCTCTAACACAGTGGTTCTTAACCTTACTAATGTAATGCTGTATCCCTTTAATTCCTCATCTCTTTGTGACCCCCCCAACAATAAAACTATTTTCGTTGCTACTTCATAACTGCAATTTTTCTATTGTTATGAATCATAATGTAAATATCTGTTTTCTAATGGTCTTAGGTGACTCCTGCTAAAGGGTCATTTGACCCCCAAAGGTTAGAAATGCTGCTCTAACTGATGGGAGAATGTTTGCGTGACTTCTCAAAGCTCTTCTAGCCCTGGCTTCTTGGGATGTACCCTATGGGAGCCAGCTGACAACAGACTCTAGCCTGTGAACCCTGCCAACCTGTTCAGCCAAACCTTTCCTAGAATACCACCATTTGCCATGCCAGGGGATAACATAGGGTTACACCCTGATGTATGGGTGCTGGTTCCTATCTCTAACTACTGGGGTAACTTGGTCAAGAGATTTCCCTTTGTCCTCAACATAAAGATGTCCCTGGTAGACAAACAGGCCTCCTTATTGTGTGTAGGTGTGACATGGCCTTGGGAATGCCACATCTGAACTCTTCTTTTACAGCCTTGAGCCAGCTGCATTCACGGCATCCAAGAGGAACCTGGACTCGTTTAGAGGCAAACCACTCTAGTATTTCAGCTCTGGGTTTTCTTGTTAGACACAAATTCCTTTTCAAATCTAGTTAGTCTTTTCAGACCAGTTCTCAACATGTCTAGCTGACCCCACATGCCAAAGAGTCCCACATGATGTCACCAGGACCACTGTGAGGCAAGGATGGGGTACAGAGAGCCCACAGCTCATGGCACCTACAGACTGCCCAGCCACAGTCATTACTGTTACCATGCTGCAGGAGGCCAGCACTAGGGAGAACCGGGGGGCTATCCTGGGCACATAACCCAGAGGCAGAGATGGGTCAGGTGACTTCTGGGGTCTGGGTGCTTACACGTTCTCAGGGATTCTGTTCTGACATTGCGACCGATCTCCACTGCCTCTCTGAAGTATGGCCCTCCACTCCCCTCAGCACCTTCACATAGGGCTCCAGGGCCAGCCAGGCTACCTCCCTATCACAGCAGCTAGAATCTGGTCCTCTTCCAACCTGTGCTGAGGTGACAAGGTGAGCACTATCCAACAACAGACTGGCTTCAGTTTAGTGCCCAGCTAAGCATCCCCCAAAAGGATACTGCTGGAAGCCCCCAGTCCCTCTGTTCTTGGAGCCTGAATCCCCAGCTGATCCTTCATCTAATGGCCTCCATTTTCCTGACCTAAGGTCCCCTGTGACTACCCTGGAAGCCATTCAAAACCGTACTGCCCCATTTTGCTCTGTGGTCTCTTTCCTGAGACCAGGCATTCCAGGAGGAAGGAGTTTCAATGTCCCCCCTCACCACTCTGGGCAATGCCCAACACACAGAGGGTATTTAGGAGATATTAGCTGGGTAAATTGTTAGCCAGATAACTCTCTCAGTCCAGCTCCTGGGGCAGGAAAGATGGCGGTAGGGAAAAGATGCTTAGGTGCCCAGCTTGACAGGTAGGAAAATTCATCTGGGCCAGGCATTGGTTAATCTTTCTCACCTATGCTGAGATGTTTACTAAGCCATTTTCCAGATGAGTTAGCCAAGGTCCAGGAAAGCAGAAAGACTGGCCCAAGACCATCTAGCTTTGCTCAGGGCAGAATGATGGAGTCTGGGGCCAGTTTGCAGGACCCTTAGAGTCCACCACTCAAGCCCTTGAAAGATCAGGTACTGATCTTTTTCATGAGCTTTCTATTCTGCTCTGGGAAGAACTATATACAGCTCAGCTCTGTAAATGCTAAACTACGGCCCAGAGTGACTCAATGACTTTTTCTCGATCACACAGTGGGACAGAAGACCACAGGGCAATAGAACCCCTACCACTAGACTGTTCTTTGTGGTGACAGGAGAATAAAACACACTGAGGTCACTGCCTCAGTTTCCCCCTGTGCACTGGGGGTGTGGGCAGGGTGACCACTAACAGGACATGAGGTGGAAGGCCTCTCACCTTCCACAGAGGGCTGAAAGGGGAAGTGAGGGAATAGCTGTTTCCCCATCTCACCAACTCCACCCTGCCCTGGCACCTGGTGGGCAGCACCTCTCCGGAACCAGTTCCCCCTGGGGAAACTCCCCCTGAAATGCCCCCGTGTCATAGCCCAGTGCTGCTGCACCCTCTAGCTTGGGAGCCTCCACCTGGCACCCTCCTCCAAGAGTGCCATAAGGGGTAATGTTCACATAAATGCTCACACAGCCTCTATCTACAGATACTGCTGATTGGATACAAAATATTTTATGCCCTTAAAGAGACATTGGGTGAAGCTGAAAAGCTTGAAATGTTACTGAGGCAGAAGAGGGACCCTCATATGAGACATCACATTAACCTAGGAAAACAAGTCAGCTTGCAGAGAAAAACTGGTGGCATACAAACTCAGATTCACAGCTCTGTATCCCTAAGCATCTTTTCCTAACTATCCTGAGCTTTCTGTTTCTTGGACCTCCACTGTCTAACTCAAAAGGCCCAACTCTCTCTCTAGCATGCCTTCTCCTGGAGGCTAATGAGATTTCCAGCTTGCCTATACTGATTTCCCCCTAAAATTCTAATAAAACTGTCCTGAGCTTCCCTTAAGTCACAATGGAAAGAACACTGATTGCTGGTTGATCCTTAGGAGAAGCTAGCATTCTAGACCTCCAGGCCTCACCTATCTTCCTAGTCTTAACCTAAGTCCTCAACCCCCCAGGCCCTTGGGACTCCAGAGGGATGGCTGTCTTCCACATACACCATGGTGGAGGGTGAACTGGCTCCTCTGTTCTGTCCAGAACCCTATCCTGGCTCCCACCAAATCTGCCTCCAACTGCCACTTCCTCTTGGAACCTTCCAGAACTTCTTTCCCAGCATCCTGAAGTATCTTAAGCATCTAACTTGACTTCCCAGGAAGAAGTGCAGCTTTAGGGCAAAAGGGCACTGGGTACTTTCTTTTTTTCTCTCATGTCCCTTTGTCTCATTGTCAGGAACATCCAGTTTACACACTGGAAACTCTGCTCTCACTTCAGCATTTGCCAAACATTCGGCCTGACCACTACACAGGCTACTCTGGTGCCTACAGGATACTGAGCCTGAACTAGGAGCTGAAGATTAGGGCTGCAAAATGACAACATTTAAAGAATTAGTTCAAACTGTGACCCTGTCTCTTCTTGGGAGTTAATAATCCAGGTGTTTACTGAGCTGTTGTCATGGCATCGCCCCCGATATACTCCTCTGTGTTATATACTCCTAACTCTGGGAGAGTTAACCTCTTTTCCCAGATGAGGAAACTGAGGCTCCCAGAGGTATAGGAAGCTGCCCAGGCCTGCTCAGCCGTGGACCACACCCATGTTCTTCCCATCAGCTCCTCCCACCCTCGATGGGAGAAGACACTAGAAATCAGTTAGTACACAGGATTCAAACATGCCTGTGCTAAAAACCAAGAGGCTGTTCTTTGTCACTTCACCCTTCACACCAGGCCTGGTTATGCCAACCACGGTTGTCTCCAGGCTCTGGTTTCAGACCAACTGTGGTTGCCGTCACTGAAGCTATTGACAAAGGTTCTGCAGTTAGCCTGCTGGAAAGATATTTCGACACATCCCTGAACACAGTCCTGTTCTGAGTATGATGACGTCTCTGTACGTAACCTTCATGGGTGACATCCCAGCAGCCACCTGGTAGCAGTCAGGAACCTATCCAAAGCATAACCTGGATCCAGAAACTGCTGCCCATTCTCTATAAAGGAGTGCAGCAGTGGCTACACAGTGCAAAAGACAACATACAGGGCGCAACATATTAGAACCCTGGGCACAGTAGATGTTCACTAGGTACTTGTTCTCTCCTCACAGCCACAGCTGGAGCCCTCTTTCCTCCTAAGGATGGGGACAGGATCACCGGCCTTGTGCCGGCTAGCCAGTGCTCTAGTACTAAGCAGCACCCAGGCCCAGGGTGATCTTTCACTCCCATGTGGGTTCAATAGTCCCATACCAACTCTAGTGCTGATGAAGCAGGGTTCCTAACTCAATGCCCAGGCCAAGTCCTCCCATTGCATCAAAATCTAACAGAGAGGCTACCTCTCCCAGCAAACCTCTGGGGAGCCCCTGTGGAGAACTCTGATGTTCCTCCTCTGACCTGCTAGCTCACCCCTTCCTCAGCCCGGACTGCCCTGTGTGGCAATTTCCTCTTTTCTGGTCCCACCTCCCCCAAGGCAGAGCAAACAACCTTATGATAGAAAAGTGTGTTACTCACTGCAGCTGGCTTGTCATGGGGTGGTGACACTGAATGGAAGGGAATGGCTAAGGTTTTCTGAACACTTGCTACATGCTAGGGACGCCTACGTGGAGATGGCCTGCCTTAGGGTGAACACAGTAGGTAATTTGTAAAACACCAAATCCACCAGTTGAGCCCCTAGATTCTGCTGCTCCTAAAGCAATCACCCCTTCCTTCACCTTTCAGTTCCTAGAACCACTGAAGCCTCTTTCCTGCTTAAGCCTGTTTGGATTGGACAAGGTTCTCGTGGCAAGCTTGAGCCCAGAGGTATGGTTTGTAACAAGGTCATATAACCAATAAAAGAGCAGAGCTGACACCCTGAGTCTGGGCTCTTGACCTGCAGCCTAATCACAGCCCAGCACCCTACTTTGTGTGCCAGTTGGCACTTGCCTCAATGCCCCACTTGCTGGACACAGCCTGAACTCACCTTCTGCTTGGCCAATCCTGCTACCTCTGTCCCGGAATTTCTGGAGTCACACTGGCTTGAATTTGGGGCCCAGTTTGTTCACAGCAGCTTGGCCCATGAGGGACCATGAAGGGGTCTTAAAGGACCCCTTGATTGGCCTCAGCGGCCTAATGACTAGTAGGGGCTTTCTCAAAGGCAATGTGGATCCATCAAAATAAAATCAGTCCTACCATCCCACCGTCCCTTGCCCTGTGCCACCTGCCTTCTCACACTCCTCTATGCTAGAGGAGCAACTAGTTAGATCAAATTTAACACCTTTGTAGTCCCATAGACAAGACAGCGAGTGAGTACCTTAGCATTTAGTAAGTACTCGATAAATGTGTGACATGTGATCTAATGATTTAAAGAATAATGTGCAAGAAACTTTGCCTGGAGTCGCAATCACCAAGTTCTGAAAGGCTCCTCGTCCCACCTGGCTAGCTCATGGATGGCAGAAGAGTTGCCTAAGGTCCCTGTGGGTACTTGGTTGTCCTAGCTCCTAGCCACATCCTTTCTGACCTGTGCTCAGGCCTTTTGGGTTGGATTGACATGGGACTTGGACATGAGAGTCTGCATCCAGCTTGGGTCCTGAAGTCCCACAAAGGCTATAAGTAAGAATCTGACCATTTGGCACCCCTGGGAGTTATTAGGAGGCTCTTGCTGGCCAAGCACAAAGAGCAGCAAGGACATCCTTACTCCCTCAGTAAAGCTTCCTCCACGCAGCCTGGAACCTTCAGATGGGAGCCCAGCCCTTGGCATGTGGAAAAACAGACCCAATAACGGAGAAGTGATGAAACATTCTCTCTTCCCCTGGTACCCATGTAGAAGGCTGCACAGTGAAGAGATGGCCTAGAATCTCTCCAGGTTTGCGGTCCAGCTCCTGAACATCCACTAGCTGAATGAAACCAGACAGATGTCCCTCACATAGCTGAATCTGGCTCTCCATATAACCAGCATTGAGAGCCTTCCCTTCTGGGGTGTCATGAGAATGGATGGGAGCTGGGAGGGGAACTTCCCTAGGGATGTGGATAAGCCCAGCACCCTTCACCGAGAAGTATTTCCCTACTCAAGTACTATCTTCCAAGATTCTCCCAGCCCCAAGATCAGAGGGCCTCAGATTCTATCCTGGACTGGCTCAGAAAGAAATAAAGAAATGAAACAAGCTAAACTGTCATTTGTCAGGTGACTCCTGATGGGGGTGGGGGTACAAGGCATCTGAAGGAAACATCCAGGGGTGTGGGGTGGGACTGCCCCAAGGCAGGCTCTTCCTAGCACTGATTTCTTCTAATAGGCAAGAACCCCAGACGGGGCCTAGCTAAGACTCCTGCCTTGAGTCTCTAAACTTTATGTTCTGAGAAGTTACTGGAGGATGGCAGTGGGGACAGAAAGTACTTCAGGCCACATACCAGGAGCCCTGAACCACTGTGTCTCAGGGACTCAGTTCATTCAGCTGTGGAGTAGGTGTGGCCCCTTTCTCAGGTGGCTGTGAGGTACCGGAAGAAATTACATGCCTGTAGTTGGGTAGGCCAAGGGGCCTTGGGCAGCCCCAGGCTCATGCTGGCCTAATGTCCCTGAAGAGATTCCCATCTGGCAGTTGTAGGGAGGCACCTGGAGTTCCAGGACCCTCAGACTGTGTCTCCAGGCAGAGAAAAACAGTTACTCAAAACAGCTCCTAGAAACAGCATGAGTCCCCACACAAGGTCTCAACTGCTTGATCCCATAAGACTGCTGATAGTCATCAGCCCCTCACAGGCTCCCAGACCAGGCAAGTGGTACTCACGGTGTCACAGGGGAAGACTGGAGATCTCCCTGGAGCCAGTGCCTGGCCTGCCTCCTTGGGCCCTGGGGACGAAGGACCTCAGGCTCTCCCTACCAGGGGACCTCCCCACGACAGCCCTGACGCCTAACTTCCTCCCGGCTCAGTCAGCATCCAGGAAGCCCCGCCCAGGTGAGGGGGCCAGCACCCTGGGGCCCACACCCACCCAGTACAAGATACTTCCCAGAGGGTTCCTTCAAGGCCTAGCTGGTTCAAACAGCTTCACTGGACAAGACAATAAATAATGCAGCTGCTCTCTGGCCAGCCTCCTGTGACCGATCGCGTTTCGAGCCACTTGAGTTTCGGCCAGCCTGCTTTGTTTAGAATGTCAAGCCCCAACTGGGTTTCTGGCCACGTGGGTACTATGGTCCCATTGAAGGCCAGTCGGAGCCTGCCCAACAAAGGCTAAGTAAGGTGGCCACCCTGAAGAAGATGCCCTACTTACTTTGAAACCAGTTCGGGACTAAGTGGGATCCAAGGGTGTCATTTTGGCAGGGCAGGGTGGTTGCCCTCATCTTCTGGGGTCAGGAGGGTTCTCTGAGGCGTCCATGAATCAGAGACCCTGCCCCATACAAGGCCACCACTGAAGAGTCCTCTCCATTGGCCCAGCTGGCTGTGACCACTTCCTTGAGGCCACAGCCAGGCCCTGCATTCAGGGAGCTTTCACTTCACACTGCAACCCCAATTCTCCTGGGGGCAATACAGTTGTCCCTGACTGAATTCTCACTGTGGTCATTTGTAGCTTGCACTGTCTCCCTTGAGTGACAGGGTCTCCTATCTAGACAATAGCCTCATCTCCTTATTGCCATGCCCCTTCCTCCCTGCAGTGTCTCATTTCTTCATGGAAGTGGAGTGGCTGCCTAGAAACCTCATGTCTCTCCACCCCCTAAATATACAGGTCCGCCTCAGGAGCTGGCCCTGCCCACTTCCTTCCTCACTCCCGCCTGACAGCCTGGCCTCCAACTACAGATGTAATGTAATGCAATGCAATGTAAGTGTAGTGGCCTGGAGGCAGGAACCACCTGTGCCCACAAAACCAGGTGGCTCCTGCCTCGGGGCCATTGCATTTGTTCCCTCTGCCCACTCACTCTCTTGATGAACCTCCATTCAAGGCTACCTGCTCAGACTACTTTGCTATTTTCCATTTCATTTTGCAGAAGCCATTTCATTCAGGGGTAATTCCTGTGCCATGCAATTCATCCAGCTAAAGTGAGTCCATGCCTTCCACCACGTTCAAGCTCAACTTGGTCTTTGCTTTCAAAACAAATCAATACCTGTTTCTATGCCTCTCCATGGCCAGGGCAGCCCTGGACTCTATTCTCTGTATCTATAGGCATGTCTGTTTTGGAAATTTATCTGAATAGAGTCAGATAGCATGTGGCTTTCATGATGGCCTCTTTCATTTGGTACATCTTTCAGGGCCAGCCAGGCTGTATCTGGGGTTGAGATTTTACTCCCTCAATGGCCGATAGCATTTTACTGCATGGGCTTGCCACATCTTGGGTCCATTTATCCTGATAGAAGTTCTAAAGAGGATTTTCTAGCTAGCTTGTTTGTCATTGTCACCTCTCTACTTTTGCCTTCTTAGTAGTGACCCCTATCTGATGACATTGTCACCTGTCTGCTCCTTGAGGCCACCTTGCTCACGGCTACAGTCAAGCACCTGCTATGGACTGAGCTGACACACAGTAGGTACTCAGCAAATGCTCTGTATCCTGATGGAAAGAAGGTGCTTCCCCATGTGCTGGGGCTGCTCCTGGCCTCTTCCCAGGAGCTCTCTGAGAATAAGTGCTGTCTAGTATGGCCCACCAAGAAGGGCATTGAACAGAAAGGAAAAAGGTAGCAAGCCTCTTAGAGCTACACTGCCTGCTGCCCATGAAAATCTCTCATGAGGTTATAGTCTGACACCATGGTGGCCCAGAGGGGCTGGCATTTGTGCACTGAGATTCATTGGATCCTTGCTTGGAGCACAGCCCTACAATCCAGGGAGTTCCAAGCCAGCACAGGTTATGCAGCAAATTTATGTCTCAAAACTGAAGACACAGTAGAGTGGACAGTAGAGCATTATAACAGGGGGACCTGCAGGGCTGAGCCCAGGTGGGAATGAAGAGTACTGTGGGAGCAGTACCCAGAGCGAGGAAAGGAGGTGGCGGCTCTGCTATGCCTCCAGTCTTCTCCCCTGACCCACAAACAGCTCAAGTCCTGCTCAAGAGCACTGTCCAGAAAGGGAGGAATCAGGGGAATCCTGGCTACTGTGGACTCATCAGCATGGGGCATCAGGTAGGTTGGGGACCCATAGTGCAGAGCCAGTCACTCAGCAAGGAGAAGAAGGGGCACAACAGCAAGGCAGGAGGAAGCTCCAGGTAAGAAGGAGGCTCCCTTTGTCATAGGTGCCCAGGCAGGCCAGCACAGGATGGGAAGAGCACACTCAGGGCCTCCCATGGGGGGCACCAGATGGCTAATTGTCCAGAAAGCTCCTGGGATACTTTCAGGGCCTGGATGCCATCTGCTCCCAGTCCAGAGGCAGCTGCAGCAGGAGCGGAGAAAGGCCTACAAGGCTTAGGGTGGGTCTGCTCTTCTGAACATACCCTACTCAGCATTGTGTGTCCAGGGGCAGCCTGGACTAGGAGATGCCACTGCCTCTTGGGCTCTCAAGGGACAAGCCCATCTTTCTTGCCCAACTATGCCAATATGTGACAGCCATTCTCAGCCTGATAGAGACAGGCAGAGGATTCAGTCTGATGGGAGACAGGATAAGGATAAGGGAACAGGCTGAGTGTCCTAATTGCTTCTGTTGCTGTAATAAAACATCCTCACCAAAAGCAACTTGGGGCACAAAAGGGTTCCATGTCACAGTCCATTAATGAGGGAAGTTCATGCAGGAAGCTGGGGGCAAGAGCTAAAGCAGACACCGTGCTGGAGCACTGCTACTGGCTTGCTCTCATGGGCTTGCTTGGCTACCTTCCTTATAAAGTTCAGGCCCACCTTCCTAGGGTGACATCCACCACAGTGGGCTGTGCCCTCCTATATCAATTAGCAAGTAAGAAAATGTTCCACAGATATGGGCACAGGCCAAACTGATCTGGGTAATTCTTCAGCTGAGGTTTCCTTGGCCCAGGTGACCCTAGATTTATGCCAAGTTGATAACTGAAGCTAACTATGACACTGAAGATTTGGCCTGACGGCAGACACACTGAGGAAATGGCCTGCGGGGGGACAGGCTGGGAATACAGCCTGATGGGGACAAGCTCTGGTGAAGTATAAGCTACAGGCAAGCCACGGAGAGATGGGTTGAGCATTTGCTGAAGGCCACTTGCAGTATTAATGTCTTCAGAGGACGCTCCTTGGTAAAGCAACCGGAGAGCATGGTTATCAAAACAAAACAACACCCCACACACACACACACACGAAAACAGCTGACAAGTGACAGCTACAGGTACCTTCTCACAGGGGGGGCCGCTTGCAGGCAACCTGTTGCTGCTTTCCAAAAGTCTCCAAAGTGATTTCTACAAGGCTAAACCAAGTTTCTAACGTAAGTGGATCCCTCCTCTTCCTCTCTGCCCACTGCCTCAGCCCCCACTAAAACTCAAGGAAAGGAGGGGAGACAAAGGAGGGGGGTCATACCTATGTGCTCCACTGGCACTGTTCACCAGAATCCGCGGCTAATCTGGAGTACTGGCTCAGTTTGCCTCTCTCCCTGGATGTGGGGACAGCCTAGCAAAGTTCACAACAGACAAAGATACAGCTTCCAAGTGCCTGGGCACTGGACCCAGATGGCCCTGCAGTAGGAGTCAGTAAGAACCGGCATGGCCCTCACAAAGTCCTTGTCTTGGAACTTTGGATCCCCTTGGCAGAGAGCCAGGGCCGGCAGCAGCAAGAGCTCTATGTACACCTCATGCTTTTCCAGATGTGAGTGGGACCCAGCCAGGGGTGACAGGCTCATACAGAGGGGAATCTGAAGACGCAAGTGGAAAAGTATGTGCTGTCCCATCACAACCCTCCAATTTGTTCCCCAGCGGCTGCCAGCTCTGCCCCACCACAGATTTGTGGATTTGGGTCTCCCCTGGCCGTATGGGGTTGAGAATGCCCCGGAGCCTGCTTGGGCTGGCTCTGAGGAGTGGCCTCGGCTTTCTGGGGATGGGAGGCGGGTATCTGGAAAGAATACACTACTCCTGCACAACCGTCCATCCTCGAGCCATCCTCCTCAGCTAAGTACAGGACACATGGTTCCTATGGGGGCTGAATATAGGACTGGGCAAACTCAGTGCTGATCACAGTGCCACACCCACCTCAAGCTGCTCTTTCATCACCAAAGAGAAAGTAACCACCTATCAGCACAAACTACCAGTGGCCACAAGCACTTCTCACCTTCCCACATGAAGTTCTACAATGTTCCCATTCTGTGGGTGAGGAAACTGAGGCACAGAGTGACCACTTGTATCAATAGCTACTCAGAAGTGCTCCATGCTGGCCAACTACATTCTTGAACACTTCCTGAGGGTCCTCCAGTGAGCCAAGCCCTAGAGAGCTTAGGAAAGACTGAGATAGGAAAACCAATTGCAGTTTGTGTGACCAAAACATCAGGCACTTTGATGGGGCCCTGCTTCAGCCCTGCCTGGCCTGGTCCATCATGGACCAAAGCAGAAGGTAGCCCAGTGACTCACTCCAGGGCTGGATTTTGCTTTGCCTTTCGGTTCCCACAACCAGTTGGCATCCTTGTCTAAGCAGAATGTCTCTCTCTCACTGTTGGCCTGGAAACTATAAATCTGTCTGGGCCCAAGGCCCGCCATCCAGGGCTCTAGACAGGCTCGCCTTGTAGCAGAGAAACAGTGGCTACTGTACATGTGCTTTATATTAAAGTGGGCGTGAACTGGGCAGTTGCATTTCCCCTTTCCCCTGGGTTTCTGGGGAGCTCAGCAGGTTTTACTTCAGCAGCACCCCAGGTTCCTGAATAACTCTGTTTTGTTCATCAACATTGCTATCATTAATACAACATCTTATTCTGAATTATGCTTTCACATACTTTGTGGAGGAAAGAAGAAGGCAGGAGGGTAGAAAAGAAGGAAAAGTGGGAAATAGAAAAAAGGGAATAGGGAAATGAGGGGAAGGAGAAGAGGAGAGGATATAGGCAAAGGAAGGGGATTTTGTGAGGTTGATATACCAGAGCCTGGAAAGAGAAAGGACTCTTTACTACTTTATTCTTTAGGAAACATTCTCTTTAAGTAAAATGCACACTAGTAGGAGGTATTCAAAACACAAGGCATATCCCCACTGGGTGGCGCTTCTAGGTCCTCTTACATGCAAATTACAGACCCTATGGTCCCAGTTTCAGAGGAGAAAACCCAGCCATGCCTAAGATTCTGTGGCTTCCTGCTCCAGACAAGTCCTATCAGATATGGCAGAGGGCAGAGCCAAGCCCAGGTATTCACCCCCATCCCCCAGTCCCGTGCCCAGGTGAACCCTGTCCCTAGGTGGTCTGTCTCTCCAAGGGTTCTTAAAGTCCTGCTCAACCATCTTCCACTCTTTCTAAATGGGCACCTTCCAGGTATCTCCCACAGACCTCTGATGAGGTAGGGTGACAGATCTAACAGTGGCTGTGGTAATTACATACTCGACACTAGCTGGTGTCTACTGGCACTCAGGGCTGGGTCACATTTAACCCTCACATGAATCCTAAAAGCCTCTTCGGAGAGGACAATTCACCACAGAGACTGGGTCAGTGCACACACAGATCTGAGGGGTTAGCCTGGCACCTGATCCTGGACATTACTCGCTGCCATGAGGGGACTGATGTGGAGGGTAGAGAAACTGTCACCCACTACACACTGAAGGAGAGAGTATGGTACTGTTGACCTAGGCATAACAGGCCTGGGGGGGCGGAGGGGGCACCCAAGTCCCACTTCAAAGCCAGTGGTGTCTTATGCGACATATGCCTCCTGTTCATTGTACCTCCAGTGGCCTTTCCCAGGGGGTAGCAGCCAGTGCAAGCCCTGATAGTTGGTCCGCTCTCCTTCCTTCCTCCCTCCTTGCCACTAGACTTCACATTTGTCTGGAGGGTACAAGGTTCAGCCTTTCCTGTCTCCCATCCCTGCTCCCTCCCAGACCTCCAAACCACACAGGTCCCTCACCTGGCCCACTAGGGCAAAGCCGCCTCCACACCCTGTCCCTGGTACCTGAGGGTCCTCACGGAGATGCAGTATTTCCACATGAGGCCCCACACAGCACCACCATCACCCTTCATGCCTGGATCAGTGAGGTCCAATGGCTGGGGGGCCTTGCCACTGCCCTGGACCCTGGTTCTCCTCCCAGTCAGAGGATGGCTCTTGTCTTGGGCTCTTTCAGGTCACTTCCTTCTTCATGACGATGAAAAACAAAAAGGTCCAAAGACAGGGAGAGGGCAAGGCCCTGACTCCCCCAGGCCACTGCAGGTCCCTGGCAGTGCTATCCCTGGCTGGCCTCTACCGCTGCTGGAGGACTGGAGCTGCAGACCCTGGCGACTGAGTGTCCCTCACACTCCACACCCTGTGGCTTCAGCACAACCTTGCGCCTGCTGCCTGCCAAGAGACAGGAATGGCAGAAGGCCAGGGGAGCAGTGAGTCACTGGGGCGGGACAGTGGGGGCGCCCACTGTGAGGGAAAGTGGGGGCTCTGGGAGCCCAGAGCCCTGTGAGTCCAGAGGCCAGGGTGGGACTGGAGAGGCAATACTGAGGGAGGGAGGCTGTGGAGACGAGGGCGGGCCCACATCCTCCACCAGTCCCCAGAGGCCTAAACCCAACACCGCCCCGTGGCTACAGCCCTGCCCGCAGGACTGAGAAGGGTCTGCTCTGCTGCTGGTTCCGGAAGAAGCCTGGATAGAGAGGAAAAGAAGACCAAACTGGCTGGGACTGTGCCTTAGGACAGCAGCCTATACCCAGGGACTCCACTGGGTCCTGAGAGTTTCCCAGCTGTAGCCAAGTCACACTCTGTTACGTGTCACTAGCTGTGTCTTCTCATCTTTGCCATGTTCCCCTGAACTCCATGAGCTCTAGGAATCTGGGGTACAAGGAAGAATTCCCAATAGGTATAAGCAAAACCACGTGCTTTTCTCCATGGCCCATAAAGTGTGTTTCAATGGCTTTCTCAACCATGTACGGAAACTGAGGCACACATGTCACAGGCTTGGGAAGGAAATTGAGCCTGGGTGACTGACGCTGGATTCTGAATGCCAGCCAACCTTCTATAGAGCCAGGGGTGAGGCTGGGCCCCTCCAGGCAGTGGACCATGGGGGTCTGGGCCCCTGGGGCCTTTCCAGACTAGGGCCCAGATGGAGCCCCACCCACCTTACAGCTGCTCAGGGCCAGGCCTAGGGCTGGCAGCTGGGGCTTCCCAGGCAGGGGCCCCTAGGGACAGTGACTCACAGGTTACCGCCCACTGGAGGGCTTCTTTCCACCCACAGCCCCCAGGAAGACCCCAGAGGGCAGGGCGCCCAGGACCTGCAAATAACTGTTCCATCTAGTGGGCACCAGAGACCATGCCTCTGGAGGCTCAGGGCAGAGCCACCTAGACACAGATGCTGTTCTGTCTTGCTGTCCCTGGGCTCTGACTTTGACCTATGCACATCACTGTCCTGCCTTCATTCCAGCCTGATTCCCACAGCAGAGATCCCATAGCTGCAGACTGTCCATTCCCTGTGGGGTTCTGGAAGCAAAAGAAACACACACACACACACACACACACACACACACAAACAAAAAAAACCCCTAAAACAAACCAATCAAAACAAAACTAACAAATGAAACAAAAACCTTTGTCTTTTCACCACAGGAAACTTCATAAACCATCCTTACAGGCCCTGCATGACATCAGAGCTCCTAAGAAGTCTTGCACAGAGCCAGAAGGTGGTGGCTCATGTCTTTAATCTCAGCACTTGGAAAGCAGAGGCAGGCAGATCTCTGTGAGTTCAAGGCCAGCCTGGTCTACAGAGCTAGTTCTAGGACAGCCAGGACTGTTTCACAGAAAAACCCTGTGTCAAAAGACAAAAAGCATAAATAAATAAATAAAACAAAAAACAAAAACAAACAAACAAACAAAGACAAAAAGCAAACAAACAAAAACAACAGCAACAATGAAGAAGGCCTGCCCAGCCTCTGACTGCCCTCTAAGGCTACCCACGCACTGAAGCCCCTGACCTAAGGAAACTCGGAGACAGAGCTCATTGGCTCTTAGACCAGCCTCACTCTCTGACTCTCTGCAGCATACACAGGGCTTACTGAGAATGCTCCATAGCTGAGCTTTCTCAGCACGTTGTTGGGTAGAGACAACACCTGTTTACATTTCTCTATTACTCACTTGGGCACCTGTCTCTCCAGTGTACCACCTGTGAGTTCTTGGCTAACACAGCCAAATCATCTCCTGCTCCCTCTCTCCCTCCCTATTTATCACCACACAATGTGCTCTTCATCTGTTGATTTCCTTTTTTCTGTCCATCCCTTTATCTACCTCTCCTTATCCTTCCTTTTTCCTTCCTTCTACTATCTATTCATCTATCCATCATCTTCCTACCAATCTATCATCCATCTACCCACCACCCATCTACTAATTCATCATCCCTTCATTCAGGCATTATCCATCTACCTACCCATCATCCTCCCATTCACTCATCATCCTACCAACCATCTCCATTCACCTTTCCATCATCTAGCTCCTATTCCTCCACTTACCCACTCTTCATCAGTCCATCTACATACTATCCATCTACCCATCCTCCATCCATCCATCTACATCTTCCATCTACCTATCACCCTCCCATCCATCCCTCTATCCAGCATCTTCCCCTCTCCCCTTTGCCCCAGGCCTGCCTCTGGTATCCACACTGCCCAAGAAAAAGAGATGTCAATTGCCACAGCAGCTTTCTCAGATTAATATTATAATATAATTAATACTGAGTCTCCTCCAAGCCTTCTCGTAAGCACTTTATGTCTCTTGTGGTCCCCAGGTTTCTATCTGTAGCTAAGAATCTGTATGGTCCAGATTGCCCACTAGGATTGACTTTCCTACTTAGCCTCTTAGCCCAGCCACAGATGCTCTGGTCCTAGGCTTACTTAGCACCATGGACACTTGTCACTAGCTGGGGTACAGGGATTTGTTAAGTGTACCTTACAAGCCTGTTCTGTAGCAGATGCCAGCCAGGGCAGCTACCTACTAGAGAGCACAGGAAGCATTTTGTGTCCGAAAGCTGGTCAGACAGACAGAGGTTGCCATTGTTAGCTACCAGAGGCTAGGACCCTGTAGGGGGCTAACATCAACACCCCTAGAGAGCCTGGGCTCTACTGCATCCTTCTTTATATTTTGTTCTCCTTACCATGAGTTCTACATCTGACCACTTTATAGCCAGTAAGCCAGGCCTAGAACTAGCACGACTTTCCAAGACCACCACCTCCCCAGTTTCTCTGAAGGCTGTTTTCTCAGCCTTAGGGGCTTCAGAGTTTAGAGTGCCTGGAGGATAGTCAGACCGAGACTGAGGACAGAGAGGAATTTAGTAAGTCTACCAGAAGGGACAATCTCATTCATATTTGCTGGGGATGGGCCTTGTACATGCTCTGCCACTGCTTTCGACCCACAGACCTATGGCCACCACTCTGTCCAGCCTGGGTGGGGAGTTGTTTTTACATCCACAAGCGCCTATCTCACTATGCCTGGGAGCTGAGTGGGGCACCCAATAGCATGATCCAGGTCATGGCAGACTCCCTGACCATTTCCATACCTGCCTTCCTTGTGCCCTCCAGCCTGGGCAGTTGGTAACAGTTTTCCCTCCTCTCTCTTGTACAGTGCAGGGAATGGAACCCAGAGACCATGCACGCTGTACTGGGCTGTATCCCTGGCCCGGGTATGTTAAGGATGAGGAAATAGGACACGCACTAAGATATCTTGATCATGGATACCACCTCTGCCCTGCAGAGGCTTGTCTCTGGGAGCAGGACAGACTCTTTACTCATTTTAAACTTCCTTGTCTATATCTGAGGTACCATGCCTCTCTGAGCCTCAGTTTGTCCCACTGAAGTGTGGGAGCAGGAATCCCACCATCCTGGTGCAAGGCACAGTAACAATACAGAACTGAGTGACCCTGGGGATATGAGGTAACTGCTCGCTGTTATGGCCCAGGACAATGTGGGCTGGGACGGGATATACTCCATGAGGGCTGGCTGTCCCAGAAGACTGAAGGTTGTGGGTGGGTGGTGCTCAGGAAGGAATGCTCCCTAGATCCCCAGAAAGGCACAGGGGAATCACAGCACAGCATGAGGTGGGGAAGGAGGGCAGGTCTGCATGGAAACTCTGCGGAGAGCTGCCCTCACCATCAACCCTGACTCATATGGCCCGTGGAGTCGCCACCACCCAGGCACAGAAAATATCCCATTTGTTCCCTGAGAAGTGCTCGCCACTAGAAACCAAGCCTGAGGGCATATTTCAGCTCAGGAATCATACACCTTGGCAGACAAAAACCATGCCAGGAAGGATGATGGGTGAACATCCTGCTCAGAGGGTGAGGATAACAGTAGGGATTTTTAGGTGTAAACAATAAATCCTTATTTCAATTCACGGGTCTGGTAAACAATAAGCAGGATAATGCACATCTAAGCTCATCACCTGCAATCTCTGCAGCTTCTTGTCTTTCAAGACCTAGGTGCCACCTCCCCCAGGAAGTCACCCCTGGTTGCTCCAGCTCCAGGGATCCTTGGGGCCCCTCTGGGCCACTTTGCAACTGAAAACATTGTGTTGGGAGAGTTGAGGGTAGAGGGGGGCTGTGTTTCAGTTCATCCTGCCCTAGCTTAGCAGGTAGCTGGAGAGAAGTAGCAGCTGAATTAAAGAATAAGCAGTTCTTTAACTTGATCCCTCTGCCTTTCATTTTGCTAGTGAGGAAACTGAAATCCAGAGAGGGGACGTGACCTGCCTAACATGGATCCGGGGTGAGGCCTGGAGCCAGGGCCTACTCACGATCTAGGCTATTTTCCAGCTGTCCCCAGGGGCTGGACAGGCAGGAAGTTTGAGGACAATTGCATGATCAGATGGAGTTTTGTCACTGGGAGAGAGCATGAGCACAGATAGCCATGAGCATACGAGGAAGCTAGTCCTGGGCCATGGTCACTCAGGAACTTGGTACCACAACCTCTACATGGTATCATGGCAGAACCAGAGCCCAGGCCTAGCTGGATATGGCAGCAGGTGGAGTCTGGGAGGCAGGGTCTGTCATGAGCCTTCAGAGAAAACACAAGCTAGCCCTTCTGGTTCTCCCCATCTTCCTCACAGGGAACAAAGGCAACCCAAACAACAGAGTCCCTAACCCAATTCTTCTCTGCTAGGGGTGGAGGTAGAGAGTCTCAGAGAGGTGCTGTGACTTGCCCAAAGGTCACACACAATGACACTGCAGATCCAGTTGCTGACAGGACCCTGGCTCTGAGATCCTGGTTCTGTCATGTTGCTGAGTTTACAGTCATGAGGTAGGTTCCCAGCGCCTATTTCCCACCTGTACCTTCACCCCCAAAACAAGGACAATGATGAATCCAGGGCAGTGACCTTGTGGAAACCAAGCCAATCGGAAGTGGTAAGGCATGGGCATCCTTCTTAAAATGAATTAGGGAGCTCTACAGACTGTCCCTCCCCACCCCTGAAGCTCTTTGAAACTCCCAGGAATTGAGTTTTGACTGTGCAAATTAAATACAGTGGGGAGTCTCCCTGTGAGCACTCACTACCTGCTCACTGCACCCAGTGTTCTATGCTGCAAACTCACAAGCCCCACACAATGCTAGGAAGTGGCTCTATTACTTTGCTATAGAGCAGAGAGACTAAAGTGTTAGAGGCATCTGGATATATGCACATGTTCCAATAATACATCTAAGAACTGGGCCTAAAAA
>JAQHUG010000047.1:6289103-6325620 GCA_028555095.1 Dicrostonyx torquatus
CCTCTTTGGCCTCCCTGTCTCCTGTTTCTCCCATCCTCTGTTCTCTCTCTCTCTCTCTCTCTCTCTCTCTCTCTCTCACTCACTCACCTGCACAGAGCAGCTGGCTGGCAGAGGCTCTTCTGTGACCTCCCCCTCACTGGTACCCTCAGACACTGATTTTCTCAGTGGACCACCCTAATGATTTCATGTTTTATTTTAAAACCACTTCACTTCCAACACCAGCCTGAGACTAGGCCCTCTCCTGGTCTCCAACAGGAGGAAAGATGAAAGCACATCTATGGAAGACGACCTGTCCTGAAGGTGAGATGCTCTGAAGGTCGGTGGCAACATGTGAAGATTGAGACCAAGAATAAAAAAATAAAAATAAAAAAGCCAGGCAGGGCAGCTCAAGCCTAGAATCTCAGCACTCAGGAGACTGTGGTAGGAACACCCTTTCAAGTTCAAGGCCATCCTTGGTTACACAGTAAATTCCATGTCACCCTGGGAGAGGGAAGGGAAGAAAGGGTACAGAGAAAAGTGGAGGGAAAGGGAGAAAAGACAAGGGGAAGAGAGGAGAGCCTTGTGTATTCCCACCACCTGATCAGAATGAACAAAAACCACAGTGACAGTAGTGACATTTAGAACTGATTTAGAAAGTGGAACACAGTGGAAAGGCCAATAGCTAGGCAGAGGATGGATAGGTGGGGCTGGCAGGTAGAGAGAAAATGGGGGCCAGCCAGCCAGGGACCAGACAGACAGACACAAAGGAAGCAGAAAAGCAGGGTGAACAGTATGTAGATGAGGTAAATGAGCTTAGGGGCAACATATAGATTAATAAAAATGGGAAAATTTAAGTTAAAAAATAAGCTTGCTAGAAACAGGCCTAAGATAAGGCTGTGCATTTATAAATAATAATAAGCTTCCACGTCATAATTTGGGGGCTGGCAATCCAAGAAAACCTGCTACATTTAGTGTCCAATGTGAAGCTCATATTTGTTAGGAAAAAGTTCTAAGATGAGCCGCTCTGCCGGTAGAAAGAAATCCAATTAAAATAGATTAAACCAAATTAAAATGCCCATGTTTTTTTAAGTGCAGCACTCTTGGGTGGCTGAGAGCATGGCAGGGGAGACAGAAAAACCAGAGAGCACAGGCAAACCTGGGATCACGTGTTGTTCAGGACCGGGCATGCTGGGATTTGGAGTCCAGACCAATGCAACTCCCAGGCCAGGGGGCTGGGATGGATGCCAAGGCCTAGGGTGATGCTCCCAACTTAATAATATTTCTATGTAGGACTGAGAAATCTGGAAAAAAATGACATGGTTTCCTAGTAGCCTGGTGCTGGCAGTGTACAGAGGCGCAGTTCATCACTTGAGCAGCTGGCACATTAAGTAGAAACAAGAAGCTAAGTAATGTTTGCTACAGTGAAAGCAACACTTCCTAGAGCTGGGGTGGTTAAATGTGCGTTATAAAGCTCGACTCTCATAGGTCCAAGCGGGGCTTAGTCAGCCACAGCACAAAGTTGCAATGTGAGTTTAAACCTCTCAACAGGTTATAGTGTGCTTAAATGTGTGCTTAGGCGCTTAAGAAAAGAAAATGGGTATAGACAGTCATAGAAAAAATGGGTATAGACAGTCATAGAAAAAATGGGTATAGATAGTCATAGAAAAAATGGGTATAGATAGTCATAGAAAAAATGGGTATAGATAGTCATAGAAAAAATGGGTATAGATAGTCATTGAAAAATCGTTTAAAAATAAATCTTTAAAGAGAGAGTAAAGTAATATAAAAGAAAAAGACCATACAAAGATGGAAAATACACATGGAATCTGGTGTTGTATACACACGGTACACAACCATACATATGGTGAAGTGCTGACTTTGAATTTTTTGCATGCTGATAAGTGAACAACAGCTGCTGAGAGACATGTGATTGTAAAAGGGACTGCTGAATTAATCCAGTCTTGATACTTTAGGCATGTCTTTAAATTGGAAGTCAGAAAATGTATTGTGTTGGGAGAGAGGTTATACTATTGTTTCTACAGGAAATGAAAAGCTATGGATTCCTTTAAGTTTAATAGAGATCAGGTTTGAGCAGAGGAGTCCTGAAAATCTTGGCTACAGACATAAAATAAAAACTAAGAAAAACTACAAGACAGGTGACGTATACACTGATCCCTCTTTGTGGGAACAGCTCTGAGACTGACAACAAATGTTACAACTAGTTTTCCCAGGAATAGACCATTATCTCAATTTTCTCAAGGCTCCCTAAAGATGACCCAGACAACAGGAAGTAGTCTAGAGAGCACAAGGCCTACATTCTCAAGAAGTGGGTAGGGTGGTTTGTGGTCATCTGGTGGGTCATGGATGTTTGTTACTGTTCAGAGAGGAATATAAGAATATAGGATAAAAAGATAACTATTAATCAAATATTTTACATTGGTATGGACTTTGGTATACTGATACAAATTTGAGTTATTTTTTATACTATATGTATGTTTCTATTCTTGTTTGGGGCATTGTGCTTATGCAGCTCATTTTAAAATGTAATCTATAATTAAGAAATTCAGGTTAGTAGTTAGTCATCTACAATAATCAAACTTGGAGTTATGTTAGGTTATGTTCAAGGTTAAATAGATACATTTTAGATAGATAGGGGATCTTCAAATGTTTCAGAGACCTACAGAATATGACATTTAAGATGTTTACTAACCTAAGGCTTTTCATGACAGTGAGACATGTCTGCTCCTGGAAGCACTATATACTTCATAAAAGGATGATGGGCATTGCAGAAGCTTCCATATAGAGTGTGCTTTCATTGTGGCGAAGCTAATCTTTTGGGCCAGAAACTGTCCTTGCCTTGACTGCTGAGAGTATACTGTCCAAACTGGACATGCAGGACACAAAGTGACTGCTGAACTTTGCCAAGACAAAGTAGGACAGTTCTTCAAAATTTCTGCTTCATAGAAAAGTCTGCCAGATGTTCTAGGCCTGTAAGCTGAAGATAGATGCCTCAACATTGCAGAGGAACCCTGGGGTGTCTGCCAGATGTCTCTGTCATTTCTGAAGTTTTGGAAGTGGCTCACATTGTACTTCCTGTTTGTTCAGGCAATATTATATCCTTCTGGAGTCTTTGATGGAGTTAACGACTAGATAGTTATAGTTACAGTTTTCCTTAGTTATAATAAAAGGTAAATGAGGTACAAAACTTTGAACTCAACAAGGTAAGATAAATAATGGAGTTATTTTCCTCTGAATTTAGTAAATACAAATGAACTGGATATTGTAAATGTAATTCTTACTTGATAATTTTTCTTATTGTATAAAGTTTTATCATGTTAAAGTTAAATTTTTTGTCTTTATTTAGACAAAAGGGGAAAATGTGGAATAGAATAATTGTTTAAGCAAATATGTGTTGTATTTGTTTATGTTGCATTTGTTTAACTATGTAAAGATGTGTTGCTGTTTTACCTTGCCTTCCTAAGGCACCTGATTGGTCTAATAAAAAGCTGAATGGCCAATAACTAGGCAGAGGAGGCATAGGTGGGGCTGGCAGGCAGAGAGGAAGGGAGAAAGAGCCATCCAGGGGCAGCTAGCTGGGGACCAGCCAGCCAGCCATGGAGGAAGCAGAAAAGCAGGATGGATGAGGTAAATGAGCCTAGGGCAGCACATGGATGAATAGAAATGGGTTAATTTAAGTTTAAAAAAAAAAGCTAGCTAGAAACAAGCCTAAGCTAAGGCCAAGCATTCATAATTGATAATGTCTCCATGTCATGATTTGGGGGTTGGCAGTCCAAGAAAGCCTGCTACATTACCTCCCTCTTCTCAGTGGAAAAATTAGTATCCTTGCTGCAAGTAGAAGGTTACCATGAAAACTAGAAGACACTACTGAATTTCAGCAGATACATTTCCTGCCAGCATGCTGCTGACTGGACCATTGCTACCTTCACATGTTGCTGACTTCCCTGTTCACAGCCACCTCTGTGTGCTGCTGTCTTCCTTGACTACAGCCACCTCCGTGTGCTGCTGATGACCATGATCACAGCTATCTCCTAGAAGGCCACACACCTTCTCCTGACCAGAGAGCAGTGACCAGCCAGAGGCAGGGAAAGGGCCATCCTAACCTGGCTGAGGAGCTTGAAGTGGCCCTGTCAGGTGGCAGAGAAGGTTTAGTGGTTGACTCCTCTGTAGCAGTTGAGAGCTTTCTGTACAACTCAAAAGCTTCCTAGCTGGGTACAAATGACAGCACCAAGGTTCTCACGAGGGTAGGACATGTGGCAAGGGCAGGATCAGACTCCGGGTTCTGGCCCTAGACTAGTTAACTCATCCATTATTCCTGGAGCTGACATCAGGAAACGGTGGACAAAAGACACAGGCGCTAAGCAACCAAGTTAGGTATCTTGCCAGGGCGGGGAAGGCAACCAAGAAAACAAAGCAGGGTGATATAGACGGGGAGTGGACAGTGGCACTACCTTAGACAGGGTGACAAGGAAGGCCTTGAGGCTGGGGCCTGAGAGAGAGGAGGTGTGAGCTCCAGCAGCATTTAGAATAAGAGCAGGAGCTGCTGGTCCTCTGCTGTGAGCTTTTTAAAGTGCATTGGAATAGTTACAAGAAGACTCAGGGTTAAGCTTAGCCTCAGGGTAGTTCTTCTTAGGTTCTCTCCCTGGGCAATGTTTTGCCATATGCTTTAGCATGAGTCTTCGTTGCACACACACATAAACATGTACACACGTACACTCAACCTTTGAGAGTCAGTCAGCCACTTCAAGCCCCTACTGCTGTCTTTCCAAAAGCAAGAACATACTGAGACATAATCACAGCAGGACATTTGTACTGATTCAAGGAGGCCAGCTCCTCTTTGAACCTCAGGAGAGCTGTCAGCTGACCTAGTGACACACTCCCTTCCAATTCCTGACTTGTCTACCAAGCACACAAATACTAGGCAGCATGCATTTTCACAGTGGCCTTCAAAGGAGAACAGTCAACTGATCCTATGGAGATGGACAGCATTGCACAAGGAACCCTCCTTGTGGCTTGTCTTCCTAGTCCTGCAGGACACAGATGGGTCAGCTTAGGGTCAGCAAGAACATGATTTGGGGCCACTGGAGTCTGATGCATAAGAAAATGTGCACCCTCATACATGCCTGTGCACTCAAGCACCCAGACACCACATCTCTCTTATACTGTGCACATTTAGGTACCATGTACCCTCCTGTACCACGTACCTCTATGTACTATACACCTTATATACTACTCACCAAGGTGCTTCTCATGCGCTGAGCCAGGAAACTGAGTTAGTGAAGCTCTGTACAGCCTACACTATGGGTCTGTTCACATGTCACTATCATCCTCAGAAGCTAGTCTTGCAGGCACATAGGGCCTCAGGCCTGGACACTGGTGGCCTCTTGACTGTTCCTGTTACACAATGATAGGGGTGGTGAGACAAACCACAGCTTGTGCTTGCTTCAATCCATGGTGTTGTTTACTTGGTGGCTGGGTATTTTGGCATCCCCCTAAATTCCATGTTTGGGCAAACGCTCTACCGTCTCCCTGTTGTCTGCACACACAAGGGCACGTGGACTCTGTGCTGATTGGGACTGTACACGATCCCCCTGCTCCATAGCCTCAGAATAAACTGGAGATTGGGCCTCATGCCCATGTCATAGAGCAATACGGAAGCCCGGGACTAGTTTGGAAGGACTGCACTATTTTTTGAATGTGTTTCCCAAGTCCATGTCCCAACCCCAGAGCAATAGTGTTAGGGGCTGGAAAAAGTGACTGTAGCCCTGCAGGCCCAGCCCCTTAACAAAGCAACACTGTTATCCTGGGGTTGGGGGTAAGTATCTTGGGAGGATGAGCCCCATTCTCAGTCTTCCTTACCCTCCTGTTTTCTGCCACAAGGTGGGTACTGGATGTCGCCCCTCAACCTCTGGCTTCCCTGATTCCAGGAGTATAAGAAGCAAGGCTTTGCTCTTCATAATGATCCTGCTCCAGGACAGCCTGGATGTTGATATGAAAAACCCCTTTTCTCCAAGTTCTGCAGAAGTTCAAACCAAGGTGCCAGAAGAGCCTGTTTCTTCTGGAACCTCTGTCCCTGCTTTGTAGATAGTATAGCATAATTATATTTATATGCACATGTATATGTCTATGCCCTTGCGAATCTATGCATTCGCCCATCCTCTGACCCACTTACAACATTAAACAACTGACAAGAGCAGGCCCCAGAGTCCATGGTTCAGTCAGCGTCTAAAGGCAAGAAAATGATGACATCCCAGCTGATGGGCAGTCAGGCAAAAGTCCCCTTTACTTTATTTCCAAACCATGTTACATTCTGAGGGAGTTGGGGTTATGACTCCAATACGAGAAGTTAGGAGGATGCCAATTCAATACACAACAGGCCCCAAGAGGAGAAGGGTTCTTCTCTGCATCAGTGGGGCATCTGGACTGGCACGATCTTCCTGCTGCTCAATTTGACAATGGCCAAAGGCAACAAGTATCTCTTGTGGTAACTCAGTGAGGTCTTGGCTTGCAACAGTGTCCCCATGCATCAGGTCTCCCTGAATTCAATGCCACTTTTCCACCTCACTACCACAGTGAAATTGCCAACACAGAGGACAGTGTCAGAACCTGGCCTGGCTCACAGTGCCTCACCCCAGAGACTGGTTCCGTGTATCACTGGACAAGCTGGTAAGACTAGAGAGGCCAGGAGACCTTGTGTCCCCAGAGGACATGGGTTCCCTTCTCCACCCTTGCCCATCTTGTATTTTTTCATTAAGCTGGAGCTGTGACAACAGTTCTTCCCAGTCCCTGGAAGGTCAGTCAAGCTGACCCTTTACTGAATTTCCCATCTGCTCACTCCCCCACCTCCAGCACACATTGGTCAAAAGTCTGGCCAAAGTGCTGAAATGGGAGGACAGCTGGCAAGAGCCAGAAATATTCTTCATTGCCCTGCAATAGACTCCTCCTGCAGAGCCCTCCTCAGCCCTAGTGAGCAGACTCCGGATTCCCACATAGAGCAGGGACACTGCACAAAAACCAGAAGGCTGTCATTTATGGAGCCAAGGGATATCTGGAAGCCCCTTCCTACTCCTGTTCCAGAGCACCAAGTGGTGGGATACTGCCTGAGCACCAATAATGACACTATCCTGAGACTTAACCAGCCAAGAGAAGGAATATGGCTGTGCAGACCTTTTCAGAGCTGTGACTCTGCATTTGAGTTTCCAGAGCTGAGTTCCCCTGCCCTGGCTCCAAGTTCACTTTTCCAACTTCCTGCTAAGTCTCCAACTCCCAAATGGCTCCATGACCCTTTGTTCCCTTCCTTGCCTGTAGCTTTTTTTGTTTTGTTTTGTTTTGTTTTTGCTAGTTTTTGTTTGTTTTCAAGTCAGGGTTTCTTTATATAATGGCTGTCTTGGAACTCACAGAGATCACCTGCCTCTGCCTCCTGAGTGCTGGGATTAAAGGCGTGCACCACCACTGCCTGATTATACTGCCTTTTCTTATGAGATTGATAAGCCCTCTCCCAGCTCCCATCTCTGTAGTATAATTTGGCATCTTCCCTTTCTTGGGGAAGTAATCTCTCTCCTCAGTAATCACCTTGGTCTGAATGTAGAACCTCACTGATAAGAGCACCTGCATTTGTTGAGGTCCATCTGGGTCTTGGGTACTCTTTCCCTTCCTTCCCATCAGCAATCTTCCTAAGCTCATTTTCAGCTCAGGACCCTGGACATCATGGTAAGAAAGTCACTTGAAGCTAGGCATAGGTAGTGCATGCCTTTAATCCCAGCACTCGGGAACCAGAGGCAGGTGGATTGGTGTGAGTTCGAGGCCAGCCTAGTCTACAAGAGCTAGTTCCAGGACAGCTAGGGCTGTTACACAGAGAAAGCCTGTCTCAAAAAACAAAAAACAAAAAGTCACTTGCTGTGATACCATGGCTGACTCTAAAAACTCCCACCACCTGCCTCCTACCACACGGGCTCCACCAGAACCCTGATCCAGGTCAGGAGGTACAGAGTCTCAGTGCCATCCTACATTGGGCATGGCCTTATGACAGTGCAGTGTGATGAAGATGTCTTCTGAGGTCTGACCACACAGGTGACAAGAAGATCCTACTGGGCTCTTCTCAGTCACCCCTTTATAACAGACTCTAAGGTGTGAGGAAGCCTGGATCACAGGGAGAGGCCCAAATAGGCAAAAGAGGGGTGGGGATGAGGTCAAGGGTGCTTCTAGGAATCTAACTCCAGGCCTCAAAATGCCCCAAGAGACAGTAAATAGAGCAAAATCCCTGCTCAAAAGAAAAGAACCGTTGGTTTAAACCAATGGCTCTGCATTAATTTGTTATGTAGCCACAGCAACAGCAATATCACATGAGCTCGGAAGCTTTAATTGACATGGATAATGAATAAAGCAGCCTTGCCTGGGTAAACTGATTGCATGCTACCTCTGTGACATCAGGAAAGTAACTTATTCTTTCTGCTCTCAATCTTCTTTCTGGTCTGAAATATGGGGAACCAACCATATCACTGCCTTATTTTCCTTCTTCCTATTTTTTGGCAAGTTTTACAAAATTTACATGTGTATGTGTGTGTGCACATTTGTTTCTGTGTGTATGTATGTCTGGTAGTATGAATGAGTATGGCTCCCATTGACTCACATATTTGAGTGCTTGCTCCCAGTTGGTGGAGCTGTTTTGGAAAGGATTAGAAGGTGTGAGGTCTTGTTGAAGGAGGTCTGTAACTGAGAGCAGGTTTTAAGGTTTCAAAAACCCACACCAGGCCCAGTCTGACTCTCTCTGCCTCCAATTTGCAGGTAAGATGTGAGCTCTCAGTTACTGCTGCAGTGCCATGTCTGCCTGCCTGCTGCCCTGCTTCTGGCCATGATATGGTCATGGACTCACCCTCTGAAATGGGAAGCAAGGCTCCGTTAAATGCTTTCTTTTATCAGTTGTCTTGCTCATGATGTCTCTTCATAGCAATGATAACTAAGACAGTGTGTGTGTGTGTGTGTGTGTGTGTGTACAGTTGCCTGGAGTCCTTAGGAGAGTACTGGAGTTAACAGCTATCGTGAGCCTCCCAACATAGGTGTTGGGCACTTAACTCAGGTCCTCTAGAAGAGCAGCAAGCACTCTTAACTGCGGAGCCATCTCTCTAGGCCCCCTTATTTTCTTCTTTATGGTAACACCCATCTACCTGTCATGCAGTTCTAGGGATGGAACCCTGGCCTTGGACATTCTAGGCAAGTTCTATTCCACCAAGTCATAAGTCCACCACAGCAGTATTCACTAGATAGGCTGTCATTTCATTGAGGCAGCACAAACACTTACGACTTACATCTCAGTGACAGGGAGAGGGTGACTCAGAGACAAAAAGTTGCATGCATTCCCATGAGTCTGAAGGGCCCCTCAGGCTGCCCCAGTCCTGATGGACAGAGCTTCCCCTGTGGGACTCAAGACCTGAGATCTGGTGATCTGGAAGTACCTATGTTCCCTCACAGTCCTTTAGCTCTCCTTTTCCAGCCCTGCCCCAGGAGCCCTCTGAGCCCCTGTATGATGCCGTGGTTTGGGGAGCAGTCTTACATGTTAGTGTTCTGACTTGTGAAGTCCAGGCTTTTGGAAGGAAGTGGAGCACTGGTATGTTATGAGCACATTCCCCTAATCAGAGTGTTCGAAGGAGAGGCTACAAGGCCAGCCATGACAGGGTAGGGTTCCCCTTCAGGTTCCTCTCCTGGGAAACTGGAATCCCACAGCTGAAGCAGTGGCCCTAACTCACCAAGCTTAGGTGAGGGAGATACTACTCCATACTGCTGAATGCTGAAAGTCCCGGGGGCGATTCCACACTGCTGACACACCTCTTTATCTCACTTTTTCTCTTAGCTTTTACAATAAAAAAAAAACCACAAGGCTTTTAATACCCAGTTTAGCAAGAATGTAGAGCTAACTCTTACCCACGTGCTGTCACAACTACTTTAGCAAGTGACCTTGCTAACTAAGCTCAGCAAAGTTGAAGGTGATCACTCACACACCGTCCTGCACACATCCACAGGAATACCATAGCTCAAGAGCCAGGAAGCACAAGCAAGAATGCATCACTGCCTTGACTATAACTCCAAACATGGGGCTGTGTAACAGAATCCAATACATGAATGGAGGGGAACCATGAATAGCAACACAATGGATCTCACCAGTGAAGCATTGAATGAATGGGTTGAGTTAGAAATCAGTGGTAGAACACCTGCCTGGTACACATGAGGAATTTTCTCCCCAGTATTGAGTAAATGAACCTTAAAATAGTGAATACACAAAGCAAATAGCATTTTTTAAGACAAGGTTTCCCTATACATCCTCAGCTGGCTTTGAACTTGCAGACACCCCCTGCCCCGCCTCTTCCTCCCAAGTGCTGGGACTTGAATTCGCTTCCAGGCCTGGCAGCAAGTCACAACTTATACAGTGACTTGCATGCCCACATTCAGTGGCACTGTTTATAATCTCCAAGGCAGGAGCAACTGCAGTAGATTCAGCTTTAGAAAGGAAGGTAGCTGTGGCATGTGTTAGACCACAGACAGATCTTGAAGATAGAACACTGAGTGAGATGAGCAGTCTCTCAAGGACAAATACTTGGGGGGGGCTCCCTAGAAATAGAAAGTAGCAATGTGGGGCTGTGGGAGAGAATGAGGATCAGTGTTAATGGGGACAGAGTTTTGATTTGGGAAACTAGGAAAGTTCTAGAGACAGATGATGTGAAAATGTTCCATGGAGCACAATGAACTGAGTACCATGGTGGCTTTTACTGGGCTCAGTGGTATACATCTTTGGTCTTAGTACTTGGAGGCTGGCAGAAGTTTGGGGCCAGCTTTGGCAGCATAATGAAATAAGGAAACTGTTTTTGAGACAGTGTCTTGCCATATAGTTCTGGCTGTCCTGGAACTCTGGAGACCAGGCTGGCCTGGAACTCACACAGATCTTCCTGCCTCTGCCTCCTGAGTGCTGGGGTTAAAGGTGTGCCCTGCCACTAGGATTTTTGTTCATTTGTCATAATAGCAGGTTTATTGTTACATATTTTTACCATAAGATATTTAAAGCAAATAGAATAACATAGTGTTCTGTATTTCAAGTTTAAGATGTAGAAACCCATCTTTTGTAATGGTCAAGTTACCAAACCATGCCTGGGAATTCCTGCTCCTGACCTGAGGTCCTGTTGGGGCCTGGTTCTAGGATGCAGGCAGGATGAGAATTGGAAACACGCATAGGACCACCCTACGGAAGCCGAAGGACAGAAAGCTCTTACATTGTTTTCTCTGTATCTGCTTTATTTCATTAACAGTACCCCCAAATCTGGCCAGCCAGAGAGGACTTGGGAGAAGGTCCTTGCTCCTACCACAGATAAAGCATCTTTAGCTCCCCACCCCAGCAGCGGAAAACAGAGGCATTCCTGAACAGTTCGATATGGCTTCTGGTTGAAAGAAGTCACAAGCTCCAACCAGGCCCAGCCACTGGCGGGGCTCCAGAATCAGTCTACATTAATTTAAGATCACTAATGAAGAATAATTAACAGCTTCAAGGGAGCCTGGCACACCCTGTGTTTAGAAGTGGTTAATTATGCATTGTCTGCACAACACCCTTTTCATACTCTAAGTTTTGGGTTGCAGTTTTAAACAAGGAAATATGGCATCCGGCGAAATGCCAAGTGGCTGTGCTCAAAGCCTCTGTGAGGAGGGCCCCTGGGGCTGTGCAGCCACTTGCTAAGCTCCACTAGTCCAGAGCCTCCAGCACTGTCCTGCACTTTTCCCTAGTCCCCCAAAGTGTCTAGAGCTGGGTTTAGTAGACCTGGCCACCTTAGAGAATGGCTAGAAGAACATCAGAGAATGGGAAAGACTTTCCGAAGCTCTTGGCCAGGCAGGGGCTGACTGAACCCAAAGTTCCTGCCCACTTTGATGATACACCCTCATGGCTGTGGTCAGCAGTGGATGGAAAGAGGACTAAACTCCTGCTTGGGTACAGTGCTCACCACAGTGGATAGCTGCCAGCACTAGGTGAGCTCAAGTGACTTCGCTGGCTCAACAGGGTGCTTACCTTGTGACTACTCCTGACCAGTCTTGTAACAAAAGCCAAAGTATTTCTCCCTGTGCCTCAGTTTTTTTCACCTGAAAAGTGGGACGTGCCCATCCCCCACTGCATGGGATCAGTACTGAAAGTCAGTGCCTACAATAGAGTCTCAAAGGCAGCAGGTGTCAGGGCCTCTGCATTTACACCATCATCCTGCCTGCCTTTGTTCCCTGAATTTCCCCATTGCTTTCACCTAGCCTTTGATTATTCTAAAAACACAGGCATTGCTCAGTGTTGGGGCAGGCCCTGTCCTGGCAACCAAATCCAACGCCTGGCCCCAGGCACAGTTCAGATGTCATCGCCAGCAGTAAGCCTTCCCAGCTCCTCCTGGAGGCCTCCCGCATGTTACAGAGTCTTGCAGCTGTCCATTCCTGCCTCAGCTTTAAGGCTTGTTAGTGGGTTTCCCCTGGCAGGCTGGGAGCCCTGGAGGAAAGGGCACAGATGGGTGGGAGGGGCTGTTGCTGGCTTGGTCTTTCCTGAGTGCAAACCTGGGCTTGCCACACCCAAGATCCTTAGTGGGCTCTCCAGTGACTAGATCAAAACGTGGAGCTGGTGTCCCGTGGCTTTTCTCATGTCCTGAAGACCCCATGCTTTCTCAAAGTCCCTAGGCTTGTCTCATGTTATGCCTTTCTTTCTGCTGGGATTCCCAGCATAGTCCTTCAGACATGACCTACTCCATGAGAGGTCACTTCTGGAAACTCCCGCTCAGACCCAGACCCTCTGCTCTGCCAGGACTCTGACCACATGCCTTCTCCAGCTGACAGAATCTGCTCCCCTGCCTGTCTCACAGCCCTGACATCGGCATGGTCTGAAGCTATACATAACAGTTTAGCTGAGAGCAGAGAGACCTGAGTTCTAATCTCCAGGTACACAGGCACGGGTCTGTGTTTGGGTCTGTCCTGAATCACCCTCATGAAGGGCTTTCTGTGTTTCTTTGGCTGAGATTAACAAGAGTATAATAATGTTCCACCCACACACAGTGAGTGCTGGGCACAGGTGTTCCTGGACACAGAGGGCATTCAGCCCTGGAGGGATACACACAGAACCTGGGAGACAAAAGTTTCCCCAGCTGTGTGTTCTGTGTGTGCTGAGGCCCTGGCATGAGCACCTAGTGCTAATATAGCTGGAGTAATCAGATGCAGGATGGGCCTCACTGCTTGGCACTCACCCAAGTATGGGGACTTCCTTTCTATGGTGGCTGTGGGACCCTAGGCAATTCCTCCAAAAAAGCCCTCTGGGAGTGAAAGCGAAGCTACCACACTTTCCCAGAACTGCGTGCATACTAATGGCCATGGACTTCACAGAGTGTGAAATCAGGAAAAAGTAATTCCCCAGAGTAGACGAAATAGTTTGTCCCTCAAAGTCCCATCTACAGCCATTCAGATGACCCTGTCATGGCCGCACAGTTCTCTTTTGCAGAGCATGAGTGACTCAAACAAGGTGTGCATGAAGACCACACACACACACACACACACACACACACACACACACCACATTTACACTATATATACTTTGCACAGATATACACAAAAATTCACAATCCTTCCTACATATACACACAGCCATTCTCACAGTTGTTCATTTAGAAACACAAACATACACACACACAGAGGCTTGCAGCCTCTGCAAGTCCTTGTCACTCCAGGAAGCAACACTCAAATCCCACTCACTACAGTGGCATCAGGTCCAAATCCCTGCTGATGGGGAAATTGTGGCTCAAAGAGGAAAACTGCCCCAGGTGGCACTTGGAGGGAAGACTCTTCAACTTTAGTCCTCTGATTTCCAGGTCAGGTGTCCTCTACACCTGCCATCGCAGATCTGTACTGAGTGGTAGTCAATCAAATGCACTTGTCATAGCAGCCTTTGCTACTGGACGGAGTGTGGATATAGGCTAGGAACTCCTGGCTCCCATCACTGGCCTCCTGGGAGTCAGACCTGTTCAGCACCTCACCGGCTCCCTGGCTTGACCCAGCAGCAAGAATTTTGAGCAGTGCTGCACCCTAGCAGAGTCAAGGAGCCATACCTTTGCAGCACCGCTTCTAATGGCAGGCTTGAAGGAGAGGAGAGGGAGTTAAGCCGAGTTGCAGAGTGGACCACACACTGGCATTCTTGGCCCAGTGGCAGGGACCCTGAGCTGAGATAAGACAGTCTTGTAGCTGGGCAGACACAGGATGAAATTTCCTTCTAGGTCCCATTGCCCTCACAACCCAGGCCCTCTGCAGAGGAGGATTTGCTTACCTTTTATAGGCCCCATGCAGCGGCTGCAGGCACAGGAACTGCCAGTAATCCAGGCAGAAGGCCTTGAACTTGAGCATTTTCACTTTCCAGTCTCTAGTGGACTGTAGTGGTATCTCCAGAGAGACACAGCAAGGGGCTGCTGGGAGGTGGAGGCCTGGCTGCTGATCCCTGCTGTGGGCCCCCACTCACATGGCCCAGCTCTGCCTGGTGCAGCTCACACAGTGCGCGCCTCCAATACAAAGAGCAGCAAGCACAAAAGCCTGCAGCTCATCTGCGTGCATGCTCTCACCGGGCAGGCTTACGCTGCTGCTGTCTCTGGTATCCAGTGCTTCTGGGGGCTCCTTTGGGGGTCCCCAAAGCAAACCAGGGCATCCCTGGCTATGCTGAGCTGTGGGAGCCCCCAACCCATCTTCCTGAGGAGCCTGAGAGTGATGGCTTCTACAGCTGCTCTTCCAGCCCTTTTTCCAACTAGGCCAGTGTTCTGATGGCAAGCCAGTGTCCACCCACCTGCCCTGACTGAGTGGCAGGGACAGGGCAGGCCCAGGGGGAGCAGTGAGGGAGGGGTCCAGGTGACTGACAGACACTGCCCTCCGCTGCCACATAAATTACATGTGGCGGAATCTCAGCCTGGCCTGCAAGACTGAAAACTCACCATGTAACCACATGGTGGGGGTAACTGGGCTCTGAAAGGCACTAGGAAAGACTGACAAGGCCGCCAGCACCGTTGCCCAGGCGACAGGGACACATTGATAAAATCTAAAATGGAACCGCAATGACAGCCGTTCATTGGTTGCTGGAAGAGACTCCTGTGGCTAATGAGGGAGGGTGGGAGGGCAGTGGCTGGGCTGAGGGGCCAGGGCCAAACAGGGGCATTGTTTTCAGGGCTGAGTTGGGGACTCTGAGGGCCATGAGGCCTGGTAGCTATAGGCCAGAAGCAGAATCCAGCCTTCGTCCTGTCTCTTTCCCCGCCCTAAAGCTGGCTTACTGACTTCTATACCAACCCCAGGGGCCTATTCTTCACATATCAACCAGGGACCATAATGAATCATTTTAGTTCCAGACACCAACATGAGCCCCCTGCTGCACTCAGAATAAAGATAGGGTTCCCTCACCAAGCAGCTCTTGGGGACTCTGCTTATCTGTCTGACCCCTCTGATACCCGGACACACTGCCCAGTTGTCCCCATTTCCCCTTGATTAATCCTTCTAGTCCTGTACGGGGTTCCCTCTGCTAGGAGTGCCTCATACCAGATCATACATCCATTATTTCTCAGATGCTTACCTTCCCAAATGTCCCAATAAAGCAGCAAAGCTTCTCTTGTCCCCAAGTGTGATACCTCCTGAATGCTTGCCTCTTCATGTCTGACCCACAGCCTCCTTTATTAGCTTGGAGTGCCCCCCACCTCCGCCCCAGGAGGGACCACATCTTTCCATCAATGTCTGCACCAGCAGCTGTTCCACCATCAGCAGTGGGAAGTGTGAGGACCTTAGATGGCGACGGGGACAATCTCAGAACCCAAGGGACTTTCCAAAGTGCCACACTCACTTGGCCACCTCAGGCTCCAAATCTACCAACTACCAACTACAGAGGCTCAGGGAGCATTCCGCGCTCAAGATGTATCCAGAGTCCTGAGTCCAGCAGCCAGGAGAGACCTGACGTCCTACGCTTGAACTCTGTGCACCCTGAACCAGAAGGTCCAGCTCCTAGGTGCTGTACAAAGCCAAACAGATCACCTGTCTTGGCAGGGCATTTTCAGCAAGCTCTGTGGCTAGAAGAGATATTCTTAACCAGAGATGACGTGTCACCAATCTGTCACAGAGGATAGCACCTAGAGAGCAGGTCCCTGGGGCCATTGGGCTAGAGGGCTGCAGGGGCCAGCGCAAGCTCCACAGCTGGGGAAGGGGAAGGGTTACACCAGCATTCTCAGAGCTGATGAGCTGAGCAGGACAGACCCCCCTGCTTCATAAGCAGGAAGACAGCTGGGGGCAGACAGAGAAAGCAAGGTAGCCATCTGCCTGAGAGATAGCCTACATGCCAAGGTGGCTTAGGCTGTCTCCCCTCCCCCACCCAGAGTGCCACCCCCACCTCCCCGGGACAAGGACATTGGCTTCCCTCTCACGTGTATGGCAGAGGAAGCTGGCTATGCCTGTGAAAGGAGGCAATTACTGGCCGGGACCTTTGTTTCTCATTTCCCAGCCTGCAGTGCCTTCAGAACCTTTATGGGGTGGGGCAGGGACAAGCATGTGACACCCCTCCACCAGAGCTTGGAACACGCTTTTTAGGAACTTGCAGACCTCTGCCACTTAAGGCCACAGAGGCCAGGGGGCAGGAGGGATGCAGTGGAGCCCTGGGTCTGACTCACAGATCTGGTCCAATGTTCCTGATCTCTCTGGGTCCATCTTTCTCATGTGTAGAATGGGCACACCGAACTGGCTCTGGCAGATCTAAGGGGGCTGAGAGGATTCCAAAGCAGGTCCCATGTCGCAGCCAGGTGGCAGAGACTCCAGCAGATGTCATTCAGCAACTGCCTCAATGCTGTGCTATAAGCACGCTAAACACGCTCTACCTCAGGGCCTTTGCACTAGCTGTTTCCAGCAGAGATGTGGATCTGGCCTCAAGGCAGGCTAACTGAGCCTCCTCAGAACGACTGCCCCTACCCTCCCTCTGGTCACTCTGTGCCATTTACTCTTTTCCTTCACATTCCTTGTCATCCCCCTCCCCCCCCACATTACAATAAAGAGCAGAGTTTGTGCCTTTATTGCCAGGTCCTGCCACACAGAAGTTCTGCAAGGGTGACAGGACTGTGGCTGTGGTGTCCTAAGGGCTTGACACCCACGGATACCCAGGAACCCGGGCCAGAGGAGGGCTAGCCACCTGAGCCTTCCTCTGATCCCCAGCATAGCCTTCTAAGGAGCGAAACACTGTAGTTTTGGCTTTAAGGTCAAATAGGGTCTCCCAGGCTATGGCCCTGCCTGGTCTGGAGAGAGCTCAGACTGGCTATGAGGAGAATTGTACGGTCATACTCAAGTCAGTGGGGGACCCCCACATACCCTGAGTCAAGAAGTCCATCCACCCACTTCCCCATTCACTCCAGAGCTTTCTGGTCCTTCCTCTGGTAGGGCACCGTGTCTGTTGGGATGGCCAAGGAGATCATGCAGGTGGAGATGCTGCTTTTAGTGACTCCACTGAGTTGAAGAAAAGGGCAAGGCTTCTGCTGCCCACTAGACTTTCTTGAACCTTTTCCCCCAGGGCCCAGAACACCCTGCCATGGATACCCACAGACATTTGGGACCCTTAGCCAGCCTTGGGTGGGAACTGTGAGTGCATCCAAGTGTGAGCATGGCCTATGTCCTGAGGTAGGTTGTGGTCCTGGCATGCCCTAGTACTGGGGCGTGGAAGTCCATGGGCAAATTTGAGGATACTAGGTCTGCCTGGGAGGAACTAGGACTGAAATGTTCTGGATCTCATGTATGTAAGAGTCTGACAAGTACACGAAGAGCTGGTGTGTAAAGTGTGTCACTCATGTGGGTGGGACTGGGACAGCATGAATACCAGGACCCCAAGGCTGAGACTCTAGCTGTGCCTCCTGGCTGCACACTGAGCAAAAATGTCTGTCACAGGGCCACAACTGTTCTACCTCACTGGGTATCACTAAATAAACCCATCATAGTAGCAGGTGTTACTGGAGTACACATGCACAGGACTGTGTATATACATGTGTGTCACACAGCTCTTGGTCCTCACACCTGGGGCAATGCCCAGTTCTGGAAATGTGAGCAGAGACTGCGCCCTTGCTATGTTCACACACAAGGGCCCTAGCCAGAATTGTCTGTCCACCACAACTTTCATATTTCTATACAGCATCATCTGTATCCTGACAGTGTCCAGCACTACTTAGTATGCCTAGTGATGGGTTTACACCACAAGAGCTTCCTCTCTTCCACAAGCCCAGTTCCTTAGTGGCCACATTCCACCTCACCCTCAGCCCTGCGCAGACTGGGCCCTTTCATGGAATGGCTCACAATACAACTCCCAAATGAGAAAGCTTACTTCAAATCACACAATATAGTGCAGCTGTACGCCCACCTTCATCACAGCACATCAATACACACACACACACACACACACACACACACACACACACACACACTCACGGTTCTTGGAACCCCTTCTGCCCATGATAAACGTGATAAACTGAGTAAAGCTCTTCGGGCCCCTGGCAAGGGCAGGGGCCCAATATCTAATCTATTTTGGGTTTTAACTTTTGTTTGTTTCTGAGACAAGTCTCAAGTAGCCCAGGCTGGCCTTGGGCTTGCTGTGTAGGCAAGGATGACCTGGAACTTGCTATTTTTTGTCTTCATCTCCCAAGTGCAGGGACCACAGATATGCCCCAACTATACTTGATTTAAAGAGATGAAACCAAGGATTTCTGCATGCTAAGCAATCATGCTACCAACTGAGCTGCATGACCAGCTGATTATCTAATCTCTATTGAAAAAAAAAAAAAAGAAGTGCATTCTTCTTGAAGACCCTGAATAAGAATATTGGGATCTGAAGCACATAGAGGCAGTACCATGCCCTCCAGCGCACTGCCAATCAAAGGAAATCCCCAGTTCTCATCGACTCCAGCTTTGGTTGTCATGGGAACTGCCTGCTGCAGGCTGCTCCTCACGAGAACCCCAGCCTTGGATCTTGCAGCAATCAGCCTCAGCACAGTCTGACCTCCAGGGGACCCCAATTTTGTTCTTGGGGAGGCCTTGGGCTAAGCCTTTTCTTGGGATCTACTTAAATTGTATGTGTTTTCAGGATGTACATCAGTAGGACCTCTGGTGTCTATCTAGGGAAGCTGGAGGCGCGGCTCCTAGTGGGTCAATTCTTCCCCACTTCCAAGGCCTCTTCTCCACCCCAGGTTCATTCAGAAAACATGGGCCTTGGTGGCCCTGAGACAGGAGACACAGATGCAGGACAGTACCTGTATCGGTCAGTGGAGAGGCTGCTTCCGGTCTCCAGGGAGCTCCTGGGGTGGTAAAATGAGATAGGGTTACTAACAGTCCCACAGCAAGCCCCTTGGCACCCTGCCCACTCAGGTCACATGGGTGGCCTCCAACAAGAAACCACGTGCTTTAACCTCTCTCTGCTGTCCCCAGAGGGGGCACTGCCACCGTCATATCAGCCTGGTGCTGGCACAGAGAGTCTTTGACAATGTCAACTCATCTGCTCCCTTCTCAGATGGGAAACCAAGGCTGGGGAGACGAAGCACTGCAGTCAGGGTCACGCAGCTCTCATGACTGGGATTATTCCCCCTGCCCCCAGAGGGGGAATGTGGATGCTGGGAATCATGATAGGGGACCTTGGGCATAAGCAAGCTCCCTAGTGCTGCTGCATCTAGGAGTGGGGCTGGCATTTGAATTTGTATATGGTTGACAAGACACTCCCACATTCCTTTCTTAAAGAGTCTTGACCAGGCATTACAGCCTTCAGTCCACAGCCCTAGCATCCAGCTCTGGGCCCCAAAACCTTGTTCCCAACTCCTTTATTTGATCAAATTGCAGCTGTGCTAATGGGTATGGTCAGGGACTGGCTGGTATTGGATTGTATTTTGACCCAATCACATACCAGCTGTGAAATAAGTCTGTTTAAGTCTTTCCTCATCCCTTGCCTCAGTTTCCCTGTGTATAACAAGGAAATAGCAATGAAGCAAGCTTCTGCCCCGGACCACACTTCGCATTCTATCCTTTGTCCTATAGTATCAGAATGAAGGGGTCCAGTTGGCTGTGGGAGCGTTTGTTAGGAAAGAGACATGCCCTGTGTGGTGGTTCGAATAAAAATGGCTCCCACTGAAGGGACTCTGGCCAGCTTGAACATGGTGAGCATGGCTTTGGCAGGCCTTGCCCTTCTCTCCTATTCCCTCTGTCTTGCTAAAAACCATTAGATTAGAGACCACTTCCTGTTGCTTTCTGATCAAGATGTAGCACCCGTCTGCTACACACGGCCGTACCCCCAGCTGCCATGCTGCCTGCCATGATGATAATGGACTGGAATCTCTGAAACTAAGCTGTCGCCTCAATCAAATGTTTTCCTTTATAAGAGTTGCTGTGGTCATGGTGTCCCTTCATAGCATTAGAGACCCAAACTAAGACAGATATTGGCACCAGGGACTGGGGTATTACTGTGATAGGCCAGACTATGTTTTTGTTTGGAGAAATTCGGACTTTGGTACTTTGGGTTAGGAAAGCAGTGGAATGCTTTAAGCACTGCTTAGTGGGCCATACTGATAGAAACATGGAAGACAGTGGTGCTAAGGGTAATTTTAACTGTGTGTGTGTGTTTGTGGTGGCAATGGCTCAAGAGGTTTCAGGAGAAGATTTTTAATATGTTGCCTTGAGATCATTATTGTGATATTTTGGTGAAGAATATGGCTGCTTTTTGCCCTTGTCTGAAGAGTCTACCTGAGGCTAAAGAGATTTGTATTAATTCTCTTGGCAGAGGGAATCTCAAAACAGCCTAGTAGTACAGACTCTGTTGTGTGCTTATTAGTGGTTAAGATTTATAATGAAAAGGAGAAAAAAAATGTAAAATTTGAGCAGAAAAGGAGCACCAGAAAGCAGAATAGAACTAAATTCTGTATTCAAGGAAATAAACAGATTAAGAATTGGAATAAAGGGAGTGGTGACATCAGACAAGACCCCACCCAGCTAAGTTTCCAATTTGTGGAAAGGAACTAAAGAAAAGCTTAGAGTTGAGTATGGTGTGGTATGCCTTTAATCCCAGCACTGGGAGACAGATACTGGTAGATCTCTGAGTTTAAGCCCACCCTGGACTACAGGGCAAGTTCTAGAACAGTTAAGCTTAGATAATAAGGTAACCATCAAAAACAGAAAGTTGGTGAAGATGTAACTGAACAATGGGCCATGATCCATCCCATCAAGCAGAACTTGGCAGCTCAGTCACATGGCTCTGACATTAGAGCACGTGCGCGCACACACACATACACACACACACACACACACACACACACAATATCTCTCTCTGCCTATGGATCAGGATGTAGCTCTTAGCTACTTGGTCAGCACCATGCCTGCCTGCCAACTTGCTCTCTGTCATGATAATGGACTAAGCTCCTGAAACTGTAAACAAATGTGAGATCCAAAGTTATGTTTTAAGTTTTAATTATTGTGCCTAAGAGATCCATGAAACAAAGCACCTCCAACCTGTAAGCCTCTTGCCCAAAGACAGATATTTCCTGAAATACTAGAGGTCACTGTTTATGTAAGATAACAAGTCACATGTTTTCACTCTCATAAACAAGTTTGTTTGACCCAACTGCACAGGACATGCTTGATTACATGTGGGCAGGAGGTACACAGGCCAGACATACGTCAGGATGTATGCTCTGACTGGATGTAGGCGTGAGGCATGCAGTTAGGAAATACATCTGGATATATTCTTGCTCCTTATTGTACATTGTTGGAAATACATAGCTTTATGGGTTTACCTTTGTAAGCCTCTGCAAAATGTGACCTGTCACCATTTTCTGGGAATCCTGGAATGGACCTGACCAGAGTCCACTATTCTGGCCAGTATTTAATTAAAGTTTGCTTTGAATTTGGCTTAAAAATCATGGTAGTGGTATTATTCTCTAACAATTAATTAATACAAACCCTCAATGAAATGCCTTCCTTTATAAGGGGTACCTTGGTCATGGTGTCTCATCACAGCAGTAAACAGTGACTAAGTCAGATGTTGGTACCAGGAGTAGGGTATGGCAGTGACAGGCTTGATTGACCAAACCACTTGGGGGAACGTAGACTTTGAGGCTTTGGATTAGGAAAGCAGTCGAATGCTTTAAGTGGGGTTTAATGGGCCATATGTAGGAGCATGGAAGATAATGGTGCAGAGAGCAATGTAAATTATCATGGCCCAGATCAAAAGGTTCAGAGAGGAAGAATATTAGGAAGTGGTCTGGAGACCATTCCTGGGTGATATTTGGCAGAGAATGTAGTTTTTTTTTTGTCCTTGTTCTAAAAATCTGTCTGAGGTTAAATTGGTAGAGGAGATTTCAAGACAGCCTAGTACTGACTGTGTTGAATGGCTATTGGTGGTCACTCTTATGCATATCTATAATGAAAAGGAGCAAGCTGAGCAAGGAAAAATACAAAATGTACAAGTTTGAGAAGAAAAGGAGCACCAGAAAATATATCACTGGAGCCAAAGCTCCAAAGGAAATAAAAAGTTTAAAGAAAAGCCTAATGCTAAATGGAATAAAGGGAATGGTGATCTTAGGGAAAGACTGCACTCAGCTAAGCTTCCAACCTGTGAAAAAGAATCAAAGAAAAGATTAGGCAGTAAAGGAAACCATTAACAACAGAAAATGGGTACAAATGATATTGAACAAGGGAGCCTAGTTCCAGTCCCATCAAGCAGCAGAACTTGGCAGTTTCAGCCACTTGGTTCTGTCTTTAGAGTCAAGATTAAAAGAAAGGCAACATGCAGTCTCCCTCCTCCACTGAGACCAGACATGTGTCAAGGGTGTCCCTGCACAGGGGCTTAGAGAGGCCATTGCATGCAGCTGTGAAGATGAAGTTAGGGTTGCTGGGTGAGGTTGGAGATGCCAGAGTCACGAGATACCTGCCAAAAAGAGCCATAGACCTGGTGTGGAGCCAGCCCAAGAGAGAAGTGTGCTGTTGTCAATAAAGCTAAAAGGAGCTGTGGCATTGCATGAGAAGTATGTGATCTTCTTTTTTATTTGATTTTCAGGGGGTTACAGTTAAGACTGTCATGAGTCTCAGAAGAGACCTTGACTTTGGACTTTTAAACAATGTCTAGACTGTGAAAGACTATGGGGATATTTTAAGTACATTTTGCATTGTGATATGGTTTATAAGTCTATGGGGGACAGGGAGAAGAATGTGATGGTTTGGATAAGAATAGCCCTCATAGGTTCATATATTTGAATGCTTTGTCACTAGGGAGTGGCACTATTGAGAAGAATTAGGCGGTGTGGCCTTCTTGGAACAGGTGTGGTATTGTTGGGGAAAGTATGTCAGGTGGGCTTGGAGATTTCAAAAGCCCATTCTAGACCCAGTCCATCTTTGTCTGTCTGTCTGTCCATCTGTCTGCCTGCCTGTTTCTGCCTATGGATCAGGAGGTAGCTAGCTCTTAGCTACTTCTCTAGTACCACATCTGCCTGTTGCCATGCTCCCTGCCATGATGATAATAGACTAAGCCCCTGAAACTGTCAGCCAGCCCCCAATTAAATGCTACCTTTGTAAGATTTGCCTTGGCCATGGTGTCTTCACAGTGACAGAACATTGACTAAGACACCCTGGGACTGACTTTCCTGCTAATGCCATGCTGCCTTCTCATACTGGATACCTTCTTCTGCTACAGTAGGTACCATGCCTCCTCCCTACCCAGGACCTTCCTACTGCTCTTATGTGAGACTATGTATGACCACCAGGGCTTGGACATTCCAAGCAAATGCTGGGTGCTTATGTCAGCAATTCAAGTTTCAGCCTCAGTTTCCCCAGTGTCCTCATACTAGGTTCTTGCTGGAGCCTCTTCTCTGCTGAAGGCCAATGACAGCTATCTCTGCCTTGGAGCCAGAGCTCCCTGGGACTATATACCACTAGCTCTAGGGCAGGTCTATCTGAGTGCCAATGAACAGTCCAAGCAGAGGAGGAGCATGAAGGGTAGAGTGTCCCAGAACTTTTTAGAATGCTCACAGTTCATATGGGCTCCAGGGTGGTCATCAGGGCATTGAGCAGGCAGTGGGTAGGGCTGATAAACAGAACCCTTGAAGACATGGGTTGCAAATTGGTCTTTGTAAGCCAGTCCTAATCCCCCAAGCCTGGCTGCTCAGCCACAGACACTCTATTTAAAGTAATACCAGGGTGAGGTAACAAGATGTCTCCAAATGGTGCTAGGTCCACACCCTGCCATGGGACAGGGATTCTACCCTCACTTCTGATTTTTACCCCCAGCATTGCCCCTGCTGTGACCACTGCAATATATAGTTTGCAGTGGGAAGTCCATCTCATATTTCACATCTAATTCTCCTGTGAATCTTACATGACACAAGGAATCGTTTCTTTTTGTAGATAAGAAAAGTCTTGGGAGTAACACACATAAGAGACCACCATTCCACTCCCAGCAGTAAACCCCTACTCACCCTTGAAAACCCCACTCACATAGCAAATCTTAATTCTTTTATGCAGTCCTCTCCTACTGCCTACCTCGTTTTTATCCTATGAAGACTGTTTTCTTGTTTTTTCCCTCCTCATCTTTTTTCGAGGAATTTATTTGGTCCTAGGATCACATGGGCATGGACTGGGCAATACCCTCCCACCAGAAAACTCAGTCAGCAAAGTCCCTATGTAACAATGGGAGCTGTGAGGCAAGACACAGGGCCAGGGGCTTACTCAGCAAGGAAACCTGGCCCTTGCTGCCACCTACACACAAGGCTTTATGCCTGACTTCCCTAAACCATGTTGAGGAGATTCCTCAGGGGCTAGTCTGACCATTCCACAGTCCCTTCATGTCTTGGTGACCTGACATGTGACCAGGCCCAGATCCGAGAGGATCCCACTCAGAAACTCTCTGTCACCCACACTATGGTCAAGCTGTCTGAGGTCTTGGGTACCTAAGACAAAGACCATTACTGCCTCTCCTTCCGCATTGCTTCTTGCTCAGCACATGCGCATTCAGGACCCTAGCCTGGCCCCTGAATGAGATACAAATTCACCCTAAGTCTTTTGAGATTGTAGAGGGGAAATGGCAAGCTGCCTCTAAGTGCTACTGAAGGCATCTAAGAGACCTTACAGGGTCATGATCCCCACTGACAACATTGAGATGTTAGATCTGTGAGGCTAAGGCCTGAACTCCAGGGCCAAGGGCCAGTGTTTGAATCCCTGTGCTTCACACTGGCTATGTGACCTTAGGCAAGGTGGATAACCTGTCTGTACCTCCACAAAGCTTCCTCATTGGTAGTGTTGGGGAATACTAAATGGAATAATATACTTCAAGGACTTAGAACAATGCTAGGAAGTCTAAAATGAGAAGACAGATTCCAAAGACTGGCACATGTGAAATTAAGTCATGCATATATTAATTACGATAATATATATTATTATATATGTCTATAATAAAATACAAATGAACATATTTTACTAGCACATTAATTCTGTTGAATGGAGATTTCTATTAGCTGTCTGTATACACTATATGTATATGGAGCAGGGAGTCGGGGGAGACCATATCCCTTCCACCTCTTGTTTAAAGCACCTCTAACACCATCGGAGCTGCTTCTCCCTACCTTGGGGACCCCAGAGACTTGGAGGATCCACGGACCAGGCTCCTGGTCAGTTAGTCAGGCTCTGCAGCCCCTTTCCTGTAACCTTAGGAAAGCATCAAGGCCAGCCTGAGGCCCCACTCACCATCCTAAGCACTGCTATTTCATACTCTATCCCATCCCTGCTCCCCAGCACTCTGGGAAGGCGGCTTCCATTTCTTTTTCAGGACCTACTGGATGCTTCCTCCTGGTAAGGGACACCAGTCAAGGACACATTCAAGAGCAGGCCAGGTAGCTCTGTGTGGCTGAGAGTCAGAGAGGCTCCTTGGAACTGGATGGGAGATGGGGGATGAGGCATAGCTCCAGTGTGTTCTGGGGACTGAATGCTGGTTACACACATGTTCATTTGTGATGGTCTGTAAGTCACACACTGCTGAAGTGCACCCCATCTTGTATGTACATAACAGCTCATCGAAGCTTACATTACAGATGAAAATCAGTATGGGAACTCAACCCTCCAACCTGCAGCGTTCAAGAGTCCAGACCTTGGGTGCCAAGGAGTTAGCCTCAATCTCTCATCGCGATACTCTCTGGCCTTAGTTTCCTCTACCAAATGTAGGAGTGGTCAGTGTTTCTGTTCCTGGCTGCACACAGGATTCTCTGAATCCATAAGGACCATTCCTGAATCTTGGTGCCCCACCCCCTTTGAGACAACCTCAGAGTCACAGAATATATAGGAAGCTGCTGCATGCACACTTTGGCTATGACAATAAGAACACCTTGCTTAATTGCAGAGAGCCACTATCTCTATGAAAAGGACATAAGTCAATCCTCAGAGCTCATAACAGTACTTAAGCCCCCATGTGTGTGTTCATATGTGCATGCATGCCTGTGTGTGCATGTGTACGGTTGTGTAATTCTGTCATCTGGGTGGCCTTATATGGAAAGACTCATCATGTGGCCTCTACACCATCCCAGACTCCTGGTTAGTGTTCATCTCTGTAACTGTGTCATTGAAAATGTTATACAGATATAGCCATGGGGATATAACTGCTTAAGACTGTCTTTCTCACTCAGCGCGGCTCCCTGATACTCATCCAGGTACCATATTCCTTTTCACTACTGAGTGCTATTCCATAGCACGAATGTGCCACAGTTGACTTGTAAGCTGACTAACAGCAAGAGTATCTAGGCGATGCCCAGTTGCATCTGTGGTGAATGAGCTGCTGGGAGCCTGTGGACACAGGTTGTGAGCACACAACCTGTGTCCACACAGGTGTTTGAATGTTTGGTGGCTGAATGTCCCTCAAGGCTTATCTGTTAAAGGCTTGGTTCCAGATCAGAGTAATTCAGAGGTGACAGAACATTTGCATCTTCCTGGAGTGTGCCCTCGAAGGGGTCTGTGGAACCCTAGGCTCTTTTTCTATCTTTGTCTTGCTCGCTGACTATGAAGCAAATGATTTTGTTCTATTGAATATTCCCTACCATGCCACACTACCTTATCACAAAATGGGTCTGAGACAGTTAAACAGTTAAGAGCACTTATTGCTCTCAAAGAAGAGGACCTGGTTTTGAGTCCCAGCGCCCATACTGGACAGCTTACAACCATTTGTACCTCTAGTTCCAGAGGACCCAAGTCCCTCTTCTGGCACCCATGGGTACCAGGAACACATGCAGTACACAAACATACATACAGGTAAAACACCCATACTCATAAAGTAAATACACATACACACACACACACACACACACACACACATATATATAAACAAATAGTGAGGCCAAGTGACCTTGGACTGACACTCCAAAACCATGAGCCGAAATAGCCTGTCTTTCTTTAGAAGCTGATGGTTTCAGTTTTATTGTAGCCTCAAAAGCTGACTAACAGCAAGAGTATCTAGGCGATGCCCAGTTGCATCTGTGGTGAATGAGCTGCTGGGAGCCTGTGGACACAGGTTGTGAGCACAGAAGTTCCATTCTCTGGAAGGGGACAGCCCGAGGGTACTTCCTTGGCTGCTATGGGAGAGTATGTTTATTATTAACACAAACCACACTGACTCCAGAGCAGATGCCTGCTCTGTGCTCCCCATGACAATGGGGCCAGTGACCTCACTCCCCCACAGGCTTCCTGGTATTACGCTAGTAGTATTCTCTATTTCAATGTACTTCATTTGAGTAGCAGCTCTGAGCTGTGGGGTGTCAGATGAAGAGAGGATTGAGCTTGCCCTAAGATGGACAGCAAGACCATGGAAAGCAGCTGGGATGAGGAGGCCAGCAAGGAGGCCAAATGGCCAATGCTGGCCCAGCACAGGTGAGGTCTGATGGCTGGTGGTGGCAGTAGTGGTGACAGTGTGTGTGTGTGTGTGTGTGTGTGTGTGTGTGTGTGTAGGTGGGAAGCAGACTTTGAGCACCTTCCTTAGGTATTGGCTAAAAGCCTGGTGCTGTTCTAAGGGGAACTCCAACTGGGTGATGCTTATTTGAGGTAAATCTTCCTTTCAGAGAAAGCTAAAGGCAAGGAAGATTCAGTCAGGCCATAGAGGAAGGTTGTTTGCAGTGAATTTGCTTCAGTTTCCAGAGTGAAGGGGTAACTTGCTTCCCACCTTCTTATCATTGGTTTAGAAAGTGAACACGGGCTGGAGAGAAGGCCCAGTCAGTAAAGAGCTTGCACACAAGCAGGAGGACCTCGGTTCAGACCCCCAACATGCATATAAAAAGCTGGATGTGGTGACACAGACTTGGAATCCTACTGTTGGGGGACAGACACGAGAAGATCACTGGCTCACTGGCCAGCTGTTCTTGCCCAATAGATAATGTTCATGTTCAATGAGAGACCTCAAAAACTAAGGTGGAGAGGGAGAGAGGACACCTGATGTCAACCTCTGAACTCCAAATGCACACGTATGCACAGATGTGCATCTGTGCACATTCATGCACACACACACACACACACACACACACACACACACACACACACAGTAACTGTAAGCACAAGGAAAGATCAGCGCCTCCTTCCCCCAACTCCCTACAGATGCAGTGTGACTGCTTCAGGATGTTTCCTTTGGCTTTGCTCTCAAGGAGCTGCATGGGGCTGTGAATATTTGTGACATCCATTCTATGACACCAGGCCCCCACTGACTGTGTACATAGGAGTTGGAGACACATTCCTTCCTGCCCTTTGTGGCTATGGGGTGTGTGGCACAGTTCCTAGCCCTATGTGGTAGCTGTGGACTTGGCTCAGCTCTCCTGCCTCCCTGGTCAACAGGCCATGGCAGCAACTCAATAGGGTGCCTTGTGCTCAGCAAGTACTCCTTCAGGGTTGTCCTTGGAACTGCAGACACAGGGTGGAGATGTTTTTATGGTTCTGGGTAACTCAAATGGCCCCACAAAAGGTCAGATCCACCCCCTCTAGCCAGCATTGGAGTGTGTGCCTGTTTTCAGGGCTCTAGAAGTTTCTCTGTTTGGGGCAGAAGTTATGGCAGGAGAGGAGATGGAAGGTACCACCTTGCCCCAAATCTCCTCCCTGCAAGGCCCCAGTGCTTCTTTGCTGGCATTCTACAGCAGAACTATTAAGCCATTGAGGCACTCAAGAGCTCATGTTCCTGGCCATTCCACTGCTGCAGGAGAGTGGAGAGACAACATGGAGATCAGTTGCACCTTTTCTCAGGACACAGGGTACTGTTACTTTGTCCCCAGGACTTCTGAGGCAGAGACATAAGTAAACCATGATTCTAGGGTCTATATGCAGAGTGGGCACTTCGTGATTTTATACCCTAGGCCTTTGGCCCAGTGTCACATACTGGGGCTACATATGACTCTTATCAGTATATGCTGGCACCAGCGCTGGTCTTGTAAGCTTGGAGTACTTCTCCAGGCCTCCCTTTCCTCAGCTGTAAGCAGGCTCATCTTCATGCCTTGGATAGGGAGTCTGAGGTGTCAATGGGCAGACTTTCCCTTCATCCTGCCTGGCTCTGCACCTCATCCTTAGGCCTCCAGTTAAGACAGGACTTGCTGGCTTTCCTGTACTGGCTCTGGTATATAGACAGCCCTGCCTACCAGCCAAGGGCCCCCAGCACAAGCATAAGGAGATGATTGTCCCTAGGTTGGCCTCTACACTACTCCTTGCTGCCAGGCTGCCCTGCTCAGTGTTCAGCCAGAGTCTGAAAGAGTCTGGCCGCTGGGGAGGACAACTCCATAGGCCCCCCGACTGGGTATAAGGAAAGAGCCAGGGACCCAGGAGAGATGAGGTATCATCTGGGCGCTGGTCCTGGGTTTCTCAGGTACACAGGAAGGAGATTTGTCTAGTGGTCATCAGGTCCAAGAGGGTGCAATTTGAGACAGTGAATCATTTTATTTGTCCAGCCTAGCACCCACACAGTGCAAAAGCAGCCTCTTATACACAGGGACATCCTCTAACATGCTTGGGGATGCCCAACATCACGGTGGCAACAAGGGCCATGGTGCTGGGTTTTCCTATGTTCACACATTCAATACACATTATATAGAACAGGTACATTGAGGGTTAAGAGCCATAAATACCGGGGCTGGAAAGATGGCTCAGTGGCTAAGATGGTTCAGTTCCTTGCACCTACATCATCACAGTCATCTGTCACTCTAGTTTCGGGATATCTGGTGCCCTCTTCTGGCTGATGTGGGCACTGTATGCATGTAGTACATTAGAAGTAGGCAAAACACTCAGAAATGGTCATAACACACCATAACAAAAGTCACAGAAAGCCTATCAATCATTTCTGGAGTTTTTCATTTAATATTTTCAAGCCTGGGTGTTAAAAACAATATAAGGGAAGCAAAAGCCATGGGCAGGAGACCACTGTGAGTGCATGCAATAGTATGAATGACAATGGCCCCATAGGCTTGTATATTTCAGTGCTTGGTCCCCAGTTGGTGGAACTGTTTGGGAAGGATTAGGAGGTGTAGCCTTGTTGGAGGAAGTGTGTCACTGTGGGTAGGGGCAAGCTTTGAGGTTTCAAAAGCCCATGCCATTTCCAGTTAGATCTTCTTGTCTCATATTTGTGGATCAAGGTGTAACCTATAAGCTACTGCTCCAGTGCCATGTCTTCCTGCCTGCTGCCAATCTTCCCGTCATGATGGTCATGGATTCACCCTCTGAAACTATAAGCCCCCAAATAAACTCTTCTTCTATAAGTTAGTTTTGTCATGGTGTCTTATTGCAGCAATTTAAAGTAACCAAGACAGTGCACTTCACCATCCCAGCCACCCAGTGTCACAAGAAGACCACAAACACACACCCATCTGAGCAGTGTCCAGTGTGACTCAATAACCCCACTCAAAGAGCAAAGACAAAGTGGACAAGATATAGCCTCTACCCTTGTGGGCAGGCGGGTAGCCAAAATGACACACAGCAAAGTGGTCACAGAACACTGGGACCCTAAGTGAATGGAAGGTAGTCACCCTCAATAAACAGACCCAGAAAAGCTCCAGGAAAGGGCACTTGCACTGAGTTCTGAGAATGTGTGGCCAGCTGAGACAGGGCTCTGTGCTGGGACCACTGGACTGGACAGGAAATCCCACCTGGATATATCCACTTGCCAGGAATCCAAATCCTCTTACTTCCCAAGGTTTGGAGTGCAACCAGCCCCTCCTGGGCTTACAGTATTGGAGGCCTTGCAACATATAGTTCAGGACCCTGCAAGGCCTGTGCCCTAGAGACCTTGGTCCTGTGCCTGGAGCTATCAAATACTGCTTTTCCAGGCCTAGATTACTGACTGATAGAAGAAGCATAAATACGGAGTCACCAACCCACTGGGTCTTCTTGACTTTTCACAAGGTCTTGCTCAGACTCCAGAGTGCTGACATGGCCCCATTCAGTCCTCAAGCCAGGGTTGGAGTTTCTGATTCATACATTACAGATAAGGAAGCTAAAGTTCTGAGAGGCAGAGATCTCTCTAAGGCCTCCCAGCTCGTAAGGAAGGAAGTCAACCAGACAGTCAACTTTCAACCCCAAGAACATCTACTGGCTTCGGAGCTCAGGAAATCAACCCAACTCATCCAAACCCAACTCATGCATTTTACACCTGAATTCTTTAACAGCTAATGGAACCTTGTGGTTCAAAGTGAAAGGAAGGAATAGACAGGTATTATCTAGTAGGAGATGCCCAGTTCTGGGTTAAATGTCCCTTATCCTGGCAAGTCAGCAGTATCCAGGGTAAAAACTGACAGGGATTGCAGGAACCAGAGAGAAGCCAGGCTCTCTGAGTCTCATGCTCCAAAGCTAGTGTGTTCTCTAGATAAACAAGGACCCTGACTGAAGTCCAAACCAGGAGAGGGACAGACACAGGAGGGGCAAGCCTTACATGCCAAGCTAGTAGGGTGCAATGCACTTCTATTTTGGGGTGCAAGATGGTGTGGCAGCAGGCACTGTTCCCCAGTGTCTGCTCTGTTCAAGAGGTAGAGCTTCTCCTAGCAGATGGCAGTGGCCTTGGCAGAGGCCCCAGGTGACCTTGGCCTCATGGGGGCTGGTTTTATTAGAGAGGAGAACCCATCCTGAGCTGGAGGTAGGAACATTTTTACAGAGTCTGATAAGAGGCAGAGGACAGTCCCAGACACCTGCAGACCCTTCCTGAAGTCTCCTTGCTCTCTGTTATGGGATCTACTGTCCTGAATATGCTTTTTCTTGTGGACATGAGTACTTTAGGGATAGTACTGCACCACCTGGGCCCTATCCCAGGGTCCATGGACACCAGATTTTGTGAGGCTTTTGGGGTTTCCTTTCCCTGACTCCTCACCTTGAGCTCAACCCCAGTAGGGTAATGGTGTCCTCGGTCTCAACAGCTGCCTCAGTCCCTACCAGAGCCCCTTTGGCTTTTCCTACCAAGCTTTACCTCCAGCCTAGGCTTGACCCACATGTATAGACAAGTATGTGTAAAAGAAGAGGTGAAATTATGGCAGGCCATAGGCTTCAGGAGACCCACAGAATATCCTGCAGCCACTCAATACACATGTAATGAACCAACTCCATGCTAGGTCCCAGGCTTCCCTTTGCTGGAATCAACCTATGCTCTCTGATGGCACCACTGGCCCAGAGATTTCTGCAAACAGAATGGTAACTTCAGACCCTGTGCTAGCTGCAAACCTTCAGGAAAGAACCAGTCAGAACTTGGAGGACTGAGGTAGTTCAATGTCACTGCAGCTGGGCTGGCAAGACTTAGCACCAGACTCAAAGCCAGGGTTGACTTTGGGTGTGGCAGTCCCATCAGCAGAAAGGAAAGAACCAAAGGTCCCAAAGGAGATAGGAATGGCTGGGAGCAGGGCAGGGTGGGGAATGGTTGGAGGATGAGAAGAGCAGGCTTTGACAACCCCAGTCCAGTCCAGCTTACCAGCCCTGTCTCGCCTCTTTCTCTGTGACAAGGCAATTTGCTGGAAGCCAATTCACAGAATAGTCAATTTGTAGAACGCCAAAACCATCAAAAGGCCTTGTTTCCCGTAACCTTTTCGATTTAGCCGACTGGTTTCCATTTTTGTCTTCAAAATGGCATTTGCGGGAGTGTTCAGTTTGTCTCTGTCCCCGCCGCCTGCTGTGGCGGCAGCAGGCAGAGGAGAGCGTGGGGACTGTAGCATCACTAACATATGTGGCTCTGGGCAGAGGGAGAGCAGGAATGGCTGAAAGCCAGGCAGACTCACAGGCGCAGGGAGAGGGGAGGCCTTCTTCAGAGAAACCCTCAGGTTGAGGTGGGCCCTGATTCTGGGAAGGGCCCAGACCCTGCTCCAGGAGCTGGCTGACAGTCAGGCCTATGAGCCTCCAGAGGGGCTTACACTATTGCTTTTAAGGGCTGGGACTTGTCCCAGGACTTCTGGTGGGTCTGAGCCTTGGAAAGGAGGGTCAAGGGATCTCAGCTGACAGAAGAGAACAGCAAAGGGTGATAACCACAGAGTACCTTAGAGGGCAGACACTAAGAAGTGGCCAGCCTCTGTCCCACAGTCACCAGGGTCTGAGCCAATAGACCCATAATGTGAGCCTCAGTTAAAAAGATACATTTTATTTTATTTTTACTCATTTGTATGTGTATATGTCTGTCTTAGTAAGGGTTTCTACCACTGAAAAACACTATGACCAAAAATAACTTCTATGTTATAGTCCATTATCAAAGAAGTCAGGGCAGGAACTCGAACCTGGAGGCAGGGAGCTGATGCAGAGGCCATGGAGGAGTGCTGCTTACTGGCTTGCTCAGCTTTCTTCTACAACCCAGGCCCATCAGACAAAGGGTGGCATCACCCATAATGGGCTGAGCCCTCCCACATCATCACCAATTAAGAAAATGTGCCATGGGCTTGCCCATGAGCTAATCTGGTAAGGGCAATTTTTTTTTCAATTGAAGTTTCTTCTTCCCAAACGACCATCCTAGCTTGTGTCAAGGTGACATAAAACCAGCCAGCACAGTGTCTTTGTTAGTGTATGTCTTGCGGGTGCAGGTACCTGTGGAGGACAGGAAAAGAGCTGGGGTTACAGGTAGTTAGGAGCTGCCTGGTGTGGGTGCAGCTTGGTAGTAGATCACACACATCCCATTCCCAGCACTAACCTCTCCAAACAACAACAAAACAAAAACTATATGAATCAAATGTGTGATTCTGAGATAATTTTAGACTCATCTGCAGTTATGAAAAAATAATATTGAGCGCTCCTGCCAACACTGTAGTCATTTCGCTAAACAGTAACACCTCAGAACTCTGTAGGGCACCAGTTCCCAAGTCTTGCTCATCCCTTGGGTAGAGTATACACGTGGTAGAATGGTATAGCACTAAGACCACACACATACATACACACACACCAAAGCATGGCCTCCACTGACTTCCAGGAACACCTGGAAACAAGTGCCTCACCCCGAGACTGGGAGAGGTGTCCCAGCCTAGGCCTCCATGGAACACTTGGCTCTCAGGAGTCACTCTACAGATGTCTGCTGTGGAACAATCTTTGTACATTGTCAATATGTTACCCTCATTGGTTAATAAAGAGCTGGCTGACTATAGCTGGGCAGGAAGAGATTGGACGGGAGAGCCAGAAGGGTGCAGTCTGAGGAGTCTGAGGAGATGCCGTGAGACGCAGAGCGAGCAGGATGGGAAGTGTGCACATGAGGTAAACAAGCCTCGGCGCAGCACACAGATGAATAGAAATGGGTTAATTTAAGTTATAAGAGCTAGCTAAAAACAAGCCTAAACGATCAGTCGAGCATTTATAATTAATAAGTCCCTGTGTGGTTATTTAGGGGCTGCTGGCAGGACAGAGCTGATCTGTGGTCTAGATGGAAAACCATCTCCATCTACAGATGTCCAGCCTGCCTACTTGTCCTCTGCCCACTCAGACCTCTGTGCCCTCCAGAGCTGTTATACTACTCGCTGCCCTAGGGCAAAGAGAGGAGACAGCCGAGTGTCAAGAGACAGAGGAATCACATGGAGTGGCTTCCATGAGCAAGGCAGGAAAGAAAGGGCAGCCAGAGAGACTGAGGACCAGGATGTCCCTAGCAGAAGTGAGCTCTCTGTGGTAGCTTGGGCCCCATTCTGGGAACTTCCACAGCCTGCCTGCTTCTGTGGCAATCACAAAGGGGGCTGTCAGGAAGGACGGAAGGCCTAGAGGAAATGACAGGAGGAGGAGGGAAGATAGGTAAATGGCGGAGGTGTGAGATCGAGAAAGGTTGCTCCTCAGTTCTCCTAAGGATTAGCTTGCCAGACCCCTTCAGATACCTGACCCTGGACTCTCCATCCTCCTGCCTCAGCATCTTGAGTGCTGGGATCGTATATATACACCAAGGCTGTGGAAGCAGTGATGACATTGGGCTGTTTGGAAGAACAATGGTGTGGAAAGTCCACACATGAGAAGCAAACTAGTAAGCAGATGTGACCATCACAGGCCCACACACTTGAGGTGAGCAGCACTAAAGGGCCAGGTTTGCAGAGATGAAAGACCCATGGAGAAGAGGAACCACAGCAGGGTGCCTACCCACCAATGCATTCATGCGGGTTTGGTACAGGGTTAGATAAATTCAGGTTTTGCTCTTTGGAATTTTCTGGAAATGACCCCCTCCCTACTCCACCAAATTTCTATCTACAGTTAGTTGAATCTAAGGCTATGAAACCAGTCTGAACATAAAATTGTCATCATTGCAAAGATCCCTGATGCTAAGCCCCCCCTGTCTACCCCAAACTGCGCTGTCCACTTCCATTCTGAAAAGCATGCCAGACACAATAAGGCTTCTCAACATCTATACCACAGCAAACCCGTAGCATGTCCCTCCTAAACACTGCAGGTACGGAAAGACCTGGTGCTGAGATAACAGTCACTTGCCAAGGAGTGGCCACCCTTGGGCAGCTGATCCCACAGATACCTGCTGGGGAAACCTTGCTCCCAGGAAAGCTGCTGCCCTTGGAGACATGATGGCCTAGGTGGTGACAGCTCTTGGCAGAGTTCCCAACATATCACAGTCCGATCTTCCCTTGACTTTGAGAGCAGTCACATTCCTAGAAAACTCAACGTATAGCCAAGTCACACAAAACACATCTGGAGATCTATCTTGTTTGATGCAGGCAGGGGCTCAATGTCCTGCTCACGCTGGCCTCAACTCAGCAACATATCCACCACACAGAAGTGGAAGGAGAGGACCAACTCTACAAAGTTGTCCTTTGACTTCCACTTCTGTGCCATGGTATGTGCCTCTCTACTACATGCACACGCACACACACACACACAATGATAAACAAAACAAACAAATAAACATTTTAAATCCTATGCCTAATAGAACTGATCTGGACCAAGATTTATCAAAAGTGATGGTAAGGGTATGACATGTAGGTACTTCATAGGGGCATCTGACCAGTGTCCTGCCACCTAGGACTTCTGGCCACCTGGACCCTCCTCTTCTTTGAACTACCTTCTTTTTTTTTTTTTT
>JAQHUG010000047.1:6325925-6367649 GCA_028555095.1 Dicrostonyx torquatus
CAAAATAATGTTTTCTAGTTCCATCCATTTTCCTGCAAAATTCAAGCTGTCATTATTTTTTTCTGCTGTATAGTACTCCATTGTGTAAATGTACCACATTTTCTTTATCCATTCTTCAGTCGAGGGGTATTTAGGTTGTTTCCAGGTTCTGGCTATGACAAACAAAGCTGCTATGAACATAGTTGAGCATCCTTTGGATATATACCTAAAAGTGGTATTATTGGAACCCCACCTTCTAAACACCTGCTGCCTACCAGTCCTGGCTCCAAGAACAGACAGACAAGGGTTGGTGAAGAGGGGGTGGGATCTGGAAACAAATTCCTGGCCATGAACCTGAGCAAAACAGTTTCCTGCAGAATGTGTCAACCACAGACTCAACATGCATTAGTTCCAGGGGGTTGAGCTGCGATACTAGCCTGAAGTTCTCTGAGATCAAGTTATGTAGGCCAGGGCCCTATGAGCAGGGTGCCTCATCCTGAGAAACATGGGGAAACTGTTAACTGCAAGGAAGACCGTCCAGCTGCTCTCAGTGTAGCCTGAAGACCAGTGCCCCTGACTCCTGCAGCTTTCCCTAACTGCCCACTGTGGCCAACGGATAAGTCAGGTTCCTGACCCTTTACTCTCCTCCAGCGTAGGAGGCAACCTCAGCCTCACCCTCCAAGTCTCTGCTCAGTCCACGCTGAACTGGGACAGTGGGAACCAGTCCACAGGGCCCTCCCTATCCATGCCATTCATCTCCCCCATTTCTTCACAATCAGTGTTTGCCATTTTAGCAAAACTCTTCAGTATGATAACAGGGGTTCGGGGTTAGGGTGAACTGCACAGGTTTACCCCTGCCTGAGTGTTGCCTGGGACAAGTTGTTCTGGGACTCAGTTGCATGGTCTGTACAATGCTAGCAAGAGATGGTCAAAGGTGTTGAGGCTCTTGCTTTCTTTGTTCAGGTGGCAGATGCCCATTCCAGTCCTGGGGTTCAGCTGATTGTGGAGACCACCTCCTGTATTGGGGCTGATGTTCACAAGTACCTCCCCAGGAACCTGGTAATACCCAATCCACTGCCCTGCCCTGTAGTCCTACTTTAAGACAATGCCTGGCACCACCCAGAACTCACTGGCTTAACTGTATCCTGCATGCATGTGATGTACTGGCACTTTTCTAGGTGCTGAAAGCTTACACACCATCAGGAGTCTGCCAGGTATAGCTTATATTCTATCAGTAAGCAGACTGACCACCCAACAAGCTGGACATAGTGTCAGGGTAGATAGAGGCCCAGCAGGGAAGTCAGAGAATGGCAGGGTGGGAGGTCTGGGGCTTTAGTCTTGCATGGCTGGTCAGAGCCAAAAAGGAACGGAAGAGGGGCCAGGAAGTTTCAGGCAGTCAGCAAATGAGCCAGTTACTGGATAGATGGGTGGACCACAGACACGCAAAGAGGCAACCAGCACCTTGCTCTGCAGATCTTTATAGCTCCACTGCCTGAGCAGGAGCCCTCCTCAGCCATTGCCTTGAGGATGGTGAAAATGCTGCTGTAGTCAATCAGCATGGGGTACCTTCCTTACAATGCTGCTAAGCTGACCGAAGTCAGCTGTGGCCTGGTCAAGGATTGTAGGCCTCATCTTTATCCCATGGCCAGGCCACCTCCATAGGAGACTGAGGATCCACCTCTTTCAGTGGTAAGTTTAATTCTCAGAGTGACCCATAGAGTGACTCAGGGGCAGAAAGAATGAGGATGCCTAGGGAGGTGAAACAGGGTGTATGTACAGTGTGCCTGTTTGTGGAGCAAACAAACCAAGCAACAGCCTGATCGGGTGACACTTGGGAACACAGGGCTGCTCAGGTCTGGGAGGGGCATGTTGGGGGAGGGGCAGAACTGCTAAAGGCATAGCAGTAAATAGCTGCAGAAGCCCAGGGAATTCCTTCCCTCCCTGCACCTCAGTCTCCTGCTCTGTAAAATGGGATCAATCATACTCTATTTGCAGCAGTTGAGGAAAGCTGCTCAGGCTATAGGATGTGAGAAAGCATAAGATTAGCCAAGACTGCTCTGAGCTGACAGCCATCAGCCCCCTTCCAGAAGTCTGGCCTGGGGAACCAGAAGTCTGGAGCAGCAGGTACTAAGAGGTCCCTGTGCTGGGCTGAGCCCTCCCTGGTCAAGTGGAATATAACAGGCTGCTGAGTGCCTAGCAGGTAAATCAGCAAGGCTTGTTTGACTCCAAACCCTCTGCAAGGGCAGAGGTCACAGCCCTTCTCTAGCTCTCCCTAGCTAATCTGTTTGGGGTGGTTGATAGCAGCAGAATGTAGGAGGAAGCAGGGCGGGAATAGCTTAGCCTACAGTGCCCTAAGAGTTAGAGAAGAGTGAAGAGACCTTCAAAGAAGGCAGGCAGGGGGCACAGGTGCCCAGACAGGTGCTGCCAACAGGGCTGCCTAAGGCTGTGTGTACAGATGCAAGTCCCTGGCCCTCCCCAGGCTGAATGAACCTTCGAGCACAGTGGAATCTATGGGATGAAGCTGTGCTCTTGACAACATGATTTCCATGAAAAGCTCAGGCTCCTTGCCTAAGCCAGTGAATGCCAAGTTTCCACGGTGATGTTTTTCCAGTCTCAGTTTCCCCATTTCAAAAATGGGGTGTATGTGTGTGTTCATGCCTGCCTATGAAAAGCCTTTCAGATGGTGTTCCCGAGTGTTGAAAACAGGCCCTGGGCCAGGCTGCTCTCTATGAGGACTGTCACATTTCATGCTAATGACAACTTCCCTCTACAGCAGCTTAGTAGCCTCTGCAAGTTGTCAGTTTCTTTGACACTGGAAACTCCTGTTCCAGAAAAGGTGTGGTAGGTAGGAAGGAGGCTGCTGCCTGGGAAGTACCTTCTCCAAATGTGAGACAAAGTTCCAAGCTGGGGAAAGCTTTACTATTTCTGGCCTTACCACAGGGAGCAAAAGCTCTGTGTGGTTTGCTTAAACCAACAAACAGACTCAAAGGCTTTTCCACTGAAAATGCAGACCCACAGCCAGAGGCCATAGTCCCACTCCTCCTACAGGGGCCTACTGACCCAGCTTGCTGAAGAGGCACAGGCTATGTTTACTTTCTATCGGGCTCATTAGCATGGGAACCACCCTTTGTAGGAGGGGAGGAGGCAGAGCCTAAAGAGGGCTTAGAGGGCCCTTGATGGGGTTTGGGGCCTCTGCAAGTTCAAGGTCTATTTGAGGAGAGTTTAAATCTCCCAGGTGACCTCCTACAAACTGCTGCGAGTTCTATCCTAGTACTAGTGGCTGATCCCAATTCAAGAACGTCATGGCTTGCTCCCTAACCTCGCAAGATCTGAAATCACCAAACTGTCCCTAGCAGCTTCCAAGCACTGAGCAGGCTGCCTAGGGCAGGCAGAGACCAGACCCAAACCTCATCCAGTTTCCAGAGCCTAGAGCTCCCTAGTCGGGCAAAGGTTGCTCTTTCCAAAACAGCCCCCAGAGAGCCTAGGAAGAAGCTGCCAGTTTGAATCCCACTGCCCACTGGGAAGCCTGGCTTCACCAAGCACGGCTCTGCTTCCATAAATACCAAGTCCCGTGATGTCACCACCCTAAGCCCGACTTTCACCGCCTCTGCTGCTGGCATCAGGCCCAGCTGACGAGTGCTCTGTACCCACACATTACACCTGCACTGGACACTGCTGCCACCTTCACCTGTCTGTGGAGGATACCATCTCCTGCCACTGTCTCAGCCTGCTGGTGGCCTTCCACCTGGCTTGGGTGCGGGCCACAGGATTGCTGGGAACCAAAGCTTTCTCTAAACAAGCCAGCTGGGGGCATTGCCAAAAGCCTGGACCAGGGCCATGGGTCTGGGGGCCCTTGTATGTGATATGGATTAGGAGGAAGGTGACTGCCTCAACAAGGGACTTTCACAGCTGAAGGAAGATTTGCTGACTAAGATAATTTTTCTCATCATCATCAACACTGCCTCTGCCGCAGGGGACAAACACTAGACACAAGCTTGCTCCCTCTGGAAGCCACCTGCAGAGGAGCCACCCCACCCCCACCAAGCCCCTCACTCCAACACCATTCCAACACACGAGTTGTGATCCTTTCTGCCTTAGGCTTCAGGATAAACCTGTCTCATATACTCACAAATAGCGTCTTCGGCAAGCCATCCTGCCCAAGTCTGATCTCCTTCTCTCTCCTGCCTGGGCTGAGGAGGCTCAAGGTGGTTCAGAGGAGGAGCAGGATACTCAAGCGAGGTGGAAAGGAAGAAAATGAAAGCCAAGGACAGTCACTTTCCCAGGACTGGCAGGTTCATCTAGAAAAGCTGGGAGTAATGTGGCAGGGGGCTCCAAACAGGTCCTCCCACGCAGGGTTTACACTGTGCCCAAAAGCCTGGGAAGACGTCGAGTCACCATGGTCGCCAGGTTGGGCGGGGGCGTCTGCCTCGCTGCTACCTGGGACTTCCTTGGGATTTTTCCCTCCCGCACATCCGGGGTGGCAGGGTGCTGGGGAGAGGAGGGGAGAGTTGGGGGAGGGGGGTGTCTGTGCCGGTTTGCTCTCGCAGCATCCGGAGGAGGGACAGGAGTGCAGGAGCGCCCCCCTCCCTCCAGGAGCAACGTAGTGCGGCCGAGCTGGACCAATCGCCAAAGCGCTCGTTGCCGTGGCAACTGCAGCATCAAACAGAGCTGCCCTGCGGTGCCGCTGCAAAATCAAGAGCCCTGGCACTGAAATCGAGGTGGCTCCTTCCTGGCCCTCACTGGAAACCTGGAAATCAGTTGCTAAAATGCATTTGCAGCCTGAAGAGTGTAATGATGGCATTGCCTTCCAGGGTAGCTTTTCCATCCTTGGCATGGAACCTTTGGAGCCGCTAAACTAAGCAAGTGCTCAGGAGAACTTGTGCGCTGGAGTTAGGGGCCCTGAGACTTCAGGAAGCTGAGTGCCTCCTGGGAGTCTCCAAAGTGCTACTGTAAAATGGGATCATGACAGCTGTGTGACCGGTCCTGGAGGCCCTACCACTACAGTAGTTGAAAAGCAGATGACATAGTTTGGATCACCGTTGCCAGTTATTACCCAAAGGGAGTGAGGCCGGGGCTGGGGCCAGTCTGTTCTAACTGTGGTACCCCTTCTGCCTCCCTTCTTTTCCCTTTTGCCAGCACCCCCAGTGCTTCATTAAGGATACACTCTAAGGGGATGGGGAGGGAGAAAACATGAAAGTCAGAATGTGAAATTGTGCCTAGCAATCAGATCAGGGTTCAACCAAGGAGAAAAAAGTGTGTGGGGGTGGGGAAAATCTTCTTGAGCTGGGGTCAGGGAAAGGAGGCCTCTCCAGGAGCCCTCACCCAATGAACTGCAAAGGCAGGAGCTTTCTGAGCAAAGAGCTTGTGCTAAGGCCCTGTGGCAGAAAGATGCTGGATGGATTTGAGGGATGCTGGCACAGCCAACATAGCTAAGAGGTGAAGATGAGAAACGTCCACTTCTCCTCTCCCTGCCTATTCGTCTTCTCTCCCCTCTGAATATCTCATGCTTTTTTGAGCAGGCAGCCTGTTTACCCAGTGTCAGTGAGGACTCTCAAACCCAGCTGAGCATGTGTATAAGGAAAGCTTTTTAATACACACATCAGACCCTGGGGAGTCACGGGGGGGGCAGGGGTCCTCCTCACCCATTTAGGACTAAGGAACAGAAGGTGGCGCAGCCAGCACTTTGTCTGGCCTAAATCTTCACTTGCAAAGCTGCCTCCAGGGGAGGGGCACATGAAAGGATGAGGCAGCGAGACTGTGAGCCCTCTGGTTGGGGGTGGCAATTGCCAGGCTGACTCCATTTCTTCTTTCCATCCTCTCAGCCGCTCAGACCCACAGAAGTTAGGGGAAGATGGATGCTTCACTCTTGGGTTCTGTTATTTCATTACAGAGAAAATGGGTCTCACAGACAGTGAGTAACTTAGAAAGTTGCACAGCAAAGAGGGATAGAGGCCAGATGAAGAGGACCTCATTACTCTGCTGGCTGGAGTAGGGTGGTTCCTTGGATGCAGCGTAGTAACTGCTGAAGCAGCTGAGTAGCCAAAGTGCAGGGGACTCTAGAACTGGCCAGTCCTCCCATGGCCTGTCCCCGCCCCCGAGAAGAATGCTGTCATAGGAATAATACAGATCTATGTGGGCCTAACACATGGTGAACTGGCCCCATGTTTCTACTTGATTGAGTTGCACTATAGCTTATCAAAATCAGAATACCATTATGTCATCAGAAGGAGTCCTTCTGCTTTGGATCCTATATCAGAAACAGGTTTTATTAACCACAGCTGCTTAGAGAGGTGGGGAGGGCACTAACACTGAGGCGATGTGAGCCCATGGAGTGTGCCCATGCTCCAGCAATCCCTTTCAACCTTCTTAAAGAGAAGCTTCTTTTCCCACTCTCACATCACACATGAGTAAACTGAGGTAGCCAGGGAGAAATGGCTATTCTGAGTGTGCACTCTGTTCTGAAGTCCCCATCCTGGGCTTCTTGTCTTCCCTTTGGATGCGACATCCCTTGCACACCTGTATCTTTTCTGGCCCTTTCTCCAGAGGTGCACATGTCTCGCTTGTACTGCATTTTAAAGCAGAGTGAGTGGTAAAGGCCTCCACGCTCAGAAACAGCTGCCAAGGCTTCTGGGCTTTGACCAAGCATTGAAAGCAGCACACAACAGTCCTTCTCAGACCCCTCTGCCTGGCACGGAGCAGGTCTGATCAGGTAAAGGAGACTCCAAAAGCCATGTGGTTGACATTCCATCTGGTCTCAAACTTGAGACCCCAGAGGTTTCTGAGTTCAAAGAATGGACAGAGCGCAGAAGCATGCTATCACCAAGTGAGGGCCAGACTGTTAAGTCCAACATCAGAGACAGGAAGCCCAAGGGCACAAGAGCGTTCAAAGTCACAGTTAGGAAGTGGTACAGCAGACTGTACCTGTCCACTTTAACTGTGATCAGATGGCAGGCAGCCTTGCCATGACTGCCCCTGCCTATAGTCATAAGTACAGGTCCATCCACCAATGCACCATTCAGGCTGGGGCTGACACAAAGCCCTCCATAGTCAGTCTCTGGGTACACCCCTGTCCCCATCTCATCCCTGCAGTCTGGGAGCAGAAGCAGCTTCCAGGGCTTGTTCCAGAAACTTCTGATCTAGGACTTCCCCTCCATAGGCTGGAAAATTCCAACCTGCAGACTGACAGGGACATTCAGGCAGAGTGTCTCTGTCTTCCAACCTGTGGCCATCTGTCCCCTAAGCAGGAGCATTACAGCATTTGGGAAGAGGGAGAGGCTGCTGGCACATGACAAAGAGATATGCCAGCCTCAGTCATTCCAGGCAGGCAGCCATGCATCTCAGAGGACCATCCTCATAGGGGTAGCAACTTATCTCCTTTCCAGGTAGTCATAGGCTTAATTGCAGAGCTCCAGTGTGTTCATCCCTTAACCTGTACCAGTCCCCAAAACACAAATACTTCAAGCCCCAGCACTATATTTCCCTTTTTCTGAATCTTTACATTTTCAGTAAGCAAACTGCAAATTACAAAAATAATGTGAATATTTCTTCTGAGACAGGGTCTCACTTGGTACCTTGGCTGGCCTAGAGCTTACTATATGTACTGGGCTGGCTTAGAATTTATAGAGATCTGCCTGTCTCTGCCTCTCAGAATGCTGGGATTAAAGCTGTGCTTCACCAGACCCTTTGAAAATGACTTAATAAAGTAAGCATATTCCTCTCCCTGCCCCCACCTCCTGTCCCACATCTTACTCCTCTTGCTCATCCCTGCAGAAGAAATGGTTTTCATCTGTCTGGAGTGCATCTTTCCTGCACTTTTCCTATGTGTTCATGCATATATGCATATGTGCAAGAAATAGAAAGTACTGCATGGATTCTGAAAACGATACCACACTATGACGTTAAAAATATTTTAAAATTTCTAAAAGACATAAAGATTAAGCACTGTGAACCATGACGCACCAGCTGCCTGTAATGAGAAAGCTCACTAGATAAACATGTCGGAAGCCTTGGGGTCATGCCTTGTAACATCCTCTCCCCAGCTCAGCTCTCCGCCTCCCATAAGTGCATGAATGATCCGTAGGGAACCTTTCTTACTCAGTTGTCCACACACAAGCATCCGAGCAGTGCAGCCGACCGTGCATATTCAGAGCTGTACATAAGTGGCCTCACACTGTTTGTCTTTTTCAGCAGCCAGCTCTCTGTTCAACACATTTGGAAGGCTGAATCACCAATTCTGCACCCCATAGGCTCTCCCGTGCTGCAGTTGCCCATCACATGCCTCTCATATCATAGTCGTGGTCAGCATTCTGGATGTGGGGAACCCTGTGGGGAAGGCTGGGGTAGGGGTTCCATTGTCTATAGCCCCTCCCCTCCCTGCAGGGTAGCCCAGGAAGGAGCAGTCCCTAAGTAATTATCTTTGGAAATGTATGTGGGCTTCTGGAATCTCAGTAAACACTCCCTTCTGCAGCAAACCAGATATCACTGGGTACCCCATTGCCTGACTTGGGGGAAATCAGATCCCTACCCCAAGAGAGTTAAGAAAGGTCCTCAGGGCACCCCTGAGAAGGAATTAATATCTGGGACAACAAGGGTTGGCATCAGTTCCCCCCAGCCAGGCTTGCCTCAGAGTGTGCCAGGCTGGCTGTGGTGCATGAAGCTTGCCATAGGCATACATGAAGAAGCCCAAGCTTTACTGAATAGCCCTGGTTGAGGAGAAAAACATGTTGGTCAATGTCGCGCTGTATTAGATGCTGCGGCCTCCAGAGGGAATAAGTGAGTTTGCTGAGAGTCACCTGCCTGGGAGGTGGGGTGAATGAGAACAAGAGGGGGTGCTGCTGAGTAAGGAATTCTGGGACTCTGAGCTGGGAGTGCAGAGTGATCTAGAACCAAATCTGAGATGCAGTGGCTCTAGGCTGGGAGTCCCTCAACCTACCTCCCATACCCATCTCTCATCAGGCAAGATGAGAGTGGTCAAGACTTGGCACCAGCTGGGGACTCTGGGCTGGGAAGGTCTCAGGTCTGAGCCAGGCTCTGCTCCACTCACAGCTGTGAGGTAGTGACTTCAAGCATTGTTCATGTCCCAGATGCTCTGCTTCCTAAACTAAACTTGTCAGAGGTCTTTTAATTTGAATGACTTTTCAATTTCATTTTTTTTTATAGACAGTCTTAGGTAGCCAAGATTGGCCTCTAACACAGTAGAGATGTGGATAACTTTGGATTTCTGATCTTCCTGCCATCCCCAGTGCTTGGCTTATAGATGTGCACCACTACACCTGGTTTATGAGGTGCTGAGGATCAAAATCAGGGCTTCCTGCATGCGTTTCCCAACTACAGACAATGCACCCCATGTGTTGGCCAATCCCCTCAAATGACAGACATCCACATAAAGACTGTCATGGAATAAACTCGATCACTATGTTCTCACACAGCCTGGGGAACTGGGTGCCAATCTTGGAAGCCTGGGCTGGTGTAAGGGTGCCAGGCAGGACTGATGCCTGGGTTGCCTACACTCCCAGCTTGGGTTCTCAGAATTCAGCACTCAGCAGCACCCACTCTTGTTCCCATCACCCCACCTCCCAGGCAGCTCACTTATTCCCTCTGGAGGCTGCAGTATCCAGGGACAGGGCACCATTGACCAACATGTTTTTCTCCCCTACTAGGGCTACCCAGTGCAGCTTAGGCTACCCAGAGCAGGGCAAACCTACAGGGAGGTTAGGCAGATCAGAGAGCGCATGGAACACTGGGCTATATAAAGGGGGACCAACGAGTCAGAGCCCCAGGCCATAAGTGCCCCACCACAGTCAACATGAAGTTGCCATGCTATCCTTCCTTTATTTGTATAGGACAAAGCTGGCCCAGGCTTGCTTTGAGACTCAACTAAGCAGAGACACATGAGTGAGAAAGGTCATACCCCTTCTGGGAGGAGGTGAATACTTTGGCTCCTCAGTCCTTTCCCCGGCCCTGTCTTGAGGAAACTGTGCAAGACCCTTACTTGTCCAGTAGGGAAAAAAGGGGTGCTGAGGTGACGATGTCTGTGCAGTTGGAGGCAGGGGTGATAAAGACACTCATTGACATCTTCCTGTATGGTAGAGACCATGCGCTCACCACGGTTCACACAGTCTCTGACTGTCAGGACCTTCATACTGGAGGGAGTGCGAGCCCTGAGTATGGTATGGGGATGAGAAGAAAAAGAAAAGATATTATGGAGTAGAGGGAGAGTGAGAAGAAGAAAGGGGTAGGAGATAGGGCAGGATAGGATCTTGTGGGCTTCTGAGTGGGCAGTGGTCTCATACCTCTATGAAACAGTGGAGGTGCAGGATGAGAGGAATGAAGGCTCCGTCTTTTAGGAGTGACAGACAAGTGCAAGATGAGGGACATGGAGGATTCCAGAAAGTCATGAGGGCCTTGCTAGAACCATGGCTCTAAGAAGGTGGGGGGCAAAGGATTAGGCCTAATTGGAGAAATGGACCTTGGAAGGGAAGGGAAGGGAAGGGAAGGGAAGGGAAGGGAAGGGACAGCAAGGAAGTCACTTGAGTGGAGGGAAGAAAAAATAGGCACCCTGGCCCCAGCTGTGGTGCTCCTGCCCTCTGAAGGCCACTACTAGACAGAAGACACATGCTCCCAGCCCTGACCACCCCTTTCCCATGGACATGCCACCTGTATCTCTTCTGCCTGGGTGACTCAGGCCCTGATTCTCCTCTCTGGAATCTGAGACAACACTAGAACATTTTCAGTGAAAAAAAAAATTCCCAAACTGGTGTGAGTGTGTGTGTGCTCACACACAAGAACATGCACACATACTCACGCACATACACGCGCGCGCGCGTGCGCACACACACACACACACACACACACACACACACGCCTCATCTCGCAGCCACCTGCCCAGCAGAGTGGATAAAAGCAAGGTGGGCTCTTAGATGTTACCATAAACATCACTGCAGGACACTGGCATAGGACCCTTCTTAGGACATTCTCAGTGATGACTGCCAGTAAAGAGGAAGTTAGCAAAGCTACAAAAATCCAGTTTGGAGGAACTTCTGGATAGGCACATGATGAGACATGCCACAGCAAAAAGTTGCCATCTCTCAGTTATGATTACTAGGATTACTGGTCAGTGGCATACCCTCTTTTTAAACGTTCTGCAGGGTAGGCAGAATGCAGCTCAGTGGCAGAGTACTTGCCTAGCATGGACTGGGCCCTGGTTTGAATCCTAAATTCATCTCACTCTCCACCAACAAACAAACAATTAAAAATAAGCCAACTTTTTATGATGAGAGCCACTCACAAGAAAAATGCATTATTACTAAAGCCTCCAGTCATCTAACAATAAGTCTATCTATGAGCTTGTTTCCATGGGGGAGTAGACAGGGGCCTGAACAGGTTCAGAGGGAGCTGTGGGGTTGAAAATGACTTAACAGGTCTCTCTGAAAATCAGTTCTGATCCTTCTCACCAGAGGGTCATAAAAAATTAGTAGGGCTAGAGAATTGGCTCAGTGATCAAGATATCAAGAGACCCTGCTGCTCTTACAGAAGACAGGTATTCAGATCCCAGCATCCATGTTGAGCATCTCACAACCACCTGTCTCTCCAGATCCATGAGATACAACACCCTCTTCTGGGCTCTGAAGGCATATTATTCAAGTACACATACCCACATACGGACACGCATACATACACACACTGACATGCGCACGTGCGCGCACACACGTAAATATAGATACAAATAAAAATAAAAATCTTAAACAAAAAGAAAGAAAACCAAATGAGTGAATATGTAGTGTGCCATTGAGAGCACAGTGACATATGACAAGCTCAACAGTGTCTCCAGGGGCATATGCAATAAGGTAGCTGAGGACAGGGCCACTGGGCAGGGCAAATGCTATAACCCGTGCACTGCACAATTGTATGGAGCAACTATTAGCTGCTGATGTAACAACCAGTGTCCTAGAGCTATGCCGGCTGCATGGTCCTTTGCACAGAGAGTCTGTGTAGCAGAATGATGTGCAGTGAGCATGGTGCCAGAACTCTGAAGGCTCTGGGAACCTGACGAGCTACAGGATCCTCTGGGTGAGGCATGGATAATACCTCCTACCCAAATTCTGACAGATTAAGGAAGACTTATGGTGCTTGGTGAGGATGGCATCTCCCACAAAGTTCATGGCCATTAAGGCCTGATGTGCCATGGTCACTTGGTCTTTGTCTCTTTGGTGGCCAGAGCAGGCTGGGCTGAAGGAGGAGCTCAGGCAGTTTTTGTGGAGTAAATATTCCCTGTTCCATCTCTATGCCAGGAATCATTTCAGGAAAGCACACACTTTCCTATCTGAGTATGTCAGTCCCCCCACCCCCACCCTCCTGGGTCCTTCCTCCATGGGGGTTTTGCTGGTGGCCCAGGTGAGTGGAAGGGCTGACCAAGATTTTGAGGGAAGCTCAGGTCCCAGCTTCATAAGAGGACCTTGATCTTTTCTGTTTAGGACTGTGACCCTAGTCCCTGGGACATAATGGATGAGAGAACGAGTGAATGAATGAGACCTGAGTTTCAAGAACCATCTCACCATCTCACCTCTGTCTCCTCCAGAGTCATGAATGCTATAAGGGCAGATTTCATGGGGTCTGTAGGGCAGTGAGCCTACAGCCTCCTGTAGAGGTAGTCCCCAGATCCTCAGCCAGGCCTCCACATCCTTTAGAATTCTGCTTCCCAACCTGTGTTATTTCTCCTGGAATATTTGTGTACCTATCACATCAGGGGAAGCCATATCCCAGCAATCAGTGAATTCTGTAGAGACCCCAAGCTCAGATATGCCCTGCCCACTAGCACTTGGACACACCAGGCAGGTTGAATGGAGCTTAGATGCATAGCACTCATACTGCCCTGACCACTAGCCCTGGACTGCATGTGAACATGTACTGGAATATGCTCATCTCAGAGAAACTCAGTGGTTATGTTAGAAGATAGCTCATCTGTGCCCCCTGGCCGACTTAAACTTTCTCTTCTCATGAGCTGCAGTGATCTCCAGAAACCCTGACCCAATCCCAAAGCCCCTTCATTTAATTCCTGCCATCCCCAGAGTTATCCTTCATCACTTACCATTTGGTCTCAGGTTCATTCAGCATAGGTTCAGTATGGTCCCCCTCCCACCTCTGCCCCAGCAGCTCCTCACCATCCTTCTCTGTATCACTGCCCATAGGCCCACTGTCATTCTCAGCGGGTGTTACCTTGGGCTGATGGGGACTGGAAGGCCATGTCTGAATTCACCGATTGGCTCCAAAGCTTCCCGCTTGCCCAGCACACAGCTGGCCTTCACAGGACACAAGAGAGATGAAGAAATGTATGCCTCCTGTGACCCAGGCTGGAGTGAGGTCTGGGGCAGATCCTGTTCTCTTACTAAGTGCAGTGGCTCTTGCAGGCTCTGCATCCCTGGACTCAGGCACATTGGACATTTTCCCTAAAGACACTACACCTGTGCAGAACAAGCCAGATTCCTGTCCTTACCCTAACCCACTGAGCAGGACAACCATTCACCCTAGATATTGCAAGATGTCTACAGCTTGCCCAGGCCTACCACAGGTGCTGTGGAACATGGGGCTGTTCATACATGAGACTGGCGGGGCAGGGCAGGGCTCTTCATATATGAATGGGTCCACTTTAGATACCAAGGGTCTCATGCTTCTACCACCGACCCACCTGTTCTTCCTCCCCCCTCCTTTCCTCCCATCCTCCACAGATACTGCAGAAACAGGTCTGGGCTGTAGAGGCTCCTGAAAGTCGAGTTGCATCAGATGAGTGACTCCTGCTGGGCTACAGCCTGGCCCTGTGGCCTCTCTGACTGTCCTGACCTGCTCTGTTCACAGCTGCCATTCCAAGCCTAGAACCCTGCTCTCTCCTCTAACCCAGGTGCTGTAGATAGGTCCAGGACAGAGGTATGGGCAAGCAGAGGCAATTCCTGGGAGTCACGTGCTCTGTGGGAGCCTAGATTTTGTCACTGCCCTGAGGGCATTCTCTGAAGTTCTGTTCTACATGAAGATGAGCAGCAAGGGGGTGGCTTAGGTAGGTGAGAGTGGACAGGGCCAGGGGAATCCTGACTGGGTTACCCTGAAGTAGGGTGGTTATTTTGTATTTTCTGCCTCCAGGAAGCCTTGAGGCTCAGAGACAAGGCAGAGATCATGGGAGCAAGTGCTGCTCTAGGATCAAGACACTCTGTACTATGCCACGTGAGAACAAGCTGCTTGGAAAGGGGCAGAGAGACACAAGGAAAGCTGAGCAGCTGCAGAAGGGGCCTCAGAGGATCTTAAGTCTGTCAGTTCTCAAGAAAGCTCTGAGTGTTTTATACAGGCACCCCAGCAGAGGGCAGTGTTTGGCTGCCTCAATATCACTGTGTGGGCCAAGACTGGTTCCACAGCAGCCAGACTCCAGGGACTGGGTTCCTTCTCAGGCCTATAGCCAGCCTCCACCACGCCCAAGCTACTATGCTCTGCTAGCCCCTCTCTGATGATTTCATTGCCATCTGCTACCTCTTGCTCCAGAGTCCCAGCGGGGCCTGTTATCCCTGGGATTATTGTAGCAAACCCCAGACAATAAAAGGGCCTACCTACATCAGCAGTTTCAACCTTCCTAATGTTGTGGTGACCCCCAACCATAAAGTTATTTTGTTGCTACTTTGTAACTGCAATTTTGCTACTGTTATGGATGGTAAAGTAAATATTTGATATGTGACCCCTAGGTGGGTAGTCAGAACTTCTGTCCTCACAACTCATAAGACTAGCAAGGATTATGGGCAGAAAAGACTGGAGGCTTCCATTCCTGCCTGCCCATAGGCATCTAGTGGGTCCTTGGAAATGGAAAGCCTATGCCCAATATGCACAAGGCAAGACCACAAAAAATGTTTCCAGACCTCTTGCTTTGGGACAAGAGGCTTCTTCCTGGACAGGTCTTATCCTGGGACCCATGGTTGAGTGTTGACCTAGGAAGGCGAGGCTTCTTCAAATGGCCCATAGGTGATGTGATTTTATCCAGCAGGTGGTATGTAGCACGTGGTCAAGGGGACACAGAGAAGCATGGACACCTAGAGGTTCTGATATGAGCACAAGGACTATAGGCAGCCATGGCTGGATCCTCTGCCTGCCCGTAGGCTCTAGTTATGGCTGGATCCTCCAAAGGCATCCTTCCAGGCCCCTGATGCTTAGAACGCTTCCATATCCAATACAGGAACTCAGCTGGGTTACCCTTAGTTCCAGCTGCCCCCTGCAGGCTCAAGATGTACCTGAGATCTATCCAGTCTATCTAAAGCCTCCATTCCCTCTGGGCTCAGTGACTGGTTCAGAGATGGGAGATGACCCAAGCCTGGAAAATGAGAAGCATCCCAAGCAGGATCTTTTGGATGCTGGACTTCAGAAGTTTGACTGTGGAAGACATGGACCACCTTGTCATTAAGCTATAGACTTCCTGAGAATGAGGACAGGGAAGCAAGCAAGGATGGGACCCCAGATGGTGCCAACTGTGACATCATCTTTGATCCTATCAACTAACTCTGAAGACTCACAGACTGGACCATTTCATTTACTCTTTTGGATAATACCTCCAATGCTCTTTGGACTTAAGCAAGACTCCCACTGACACATGAAGGGACTATAAGCTAGAGAAGCTACCTCACAGCCCTACCCCTGCTCAGTGTGCTCACCTATCAACCCAAAGGGTTTGCTAGATGCAGGAACGGGAGGTGGAATTCCTGGGCCTATTTCACTCCATTCCTACCTGAATATGATCATCCTAGCCCCAAATCACATCTGCCTCAGCTTCTCCCTTGACCTACCTTGTGATTGGGCTTGTGCTGGGCACTTCCTATGAATGGTTCAGCAAGGAAGGATCCACTAGTGACTCAGTGCACAAATGCAGAAACAAAGCCAAGGGGTTAGGAGTCTGGTCACCTGCATGCTGCCAGGCCGAGGGTCACGGGGGGTCAGATCCAGGTTGACTGGATGCCTCAACTGTAAACTCCTGGTCTTTCTTTTGTGGAGCCCCACGGGGCCTATTTAGACATGTGACCTTTAGAGAGTACTGGACTTCTCTGGATTTAAACTGGGACTCTAGGGCAGCAGGAGATTGAAGTTTAGCAACTAGCAGGCTTCTCAGTATCACCCATCAATACCGGGCTAAGCAGAGCATGTTTCTGAGGGCTGGCAGTGCTCATTACTTAGGGGTGATGTAGGTGTGTAGTTAGTTTGAGCAGGATCTGGGGCCCACTTCCTCCAAGCACTCTCCCTCTCTCTACACTTCATTCCTGGCTCACAGTGCTGAACAGCTATACCCTACAGAGAAGCATGCCTGGAGGTTTCCTTAAGCAGGTCTGATCACTGCTATACTGCCTCCCAGGAGCTGACCCTGGTGCAATCCAGTCCTTCTCTTCCTGCAATCCCCCGGGGCCTGAGTACTATGTGTGGTTGCTCCCTAATCACCATGAGATCTTCAGGCGACTTGTAAGCAACCTCCTGGGATTATCTAGACTTCCTGGGCCAGAACCCTTGGAATGAGCCTGGCTCTCTGGGAACACATCTCTGATGAACTATATTAGGGATGTGCTGACTTCTGGCTTGAACAGCACCAGAAGAGAAAGAAGGAGCAGAGGACATTCCTAAATGTTTCCTATTGGATGCACCCAGAACTATCTCCAGCTACAACCCCTTCCTGCTGAGTGCTCATCACTGCCTCACCCCTCTCCACCAACACCTGGGGCTTTTTCCTTAGCCTTCCCCTTGGGTAGGCCTGGCGGGACACTGAGGATGCAATCACCAGCCTTTTAGGAACTGCTACTGTGGAAAAGAGCTGGGATGTCCTCCCATGGAGGATGCTGAGTGAGACTCATGCTGGCAATTTGCAGCACAGGCAGATGTGGAGACAATGGGAGTCTGATTGGCAGGGTAGGAGGGGCTGCAGCTGCACTTGGAGGAGCTGAGAAGGTGGGGTGTCTGTAACCCCAAAGGAAAAGTGCTGAGCCAGCAGATCCAGTTTGGCTCCCAGTCAGTTTCCACTCTGGCTACCACTCCCCTGGACCTTCTGCCTCATGGACCACATCTGTGACGCCAGTTGTCATGAGGCAGAACAATGGGTAGAAATGCTTGGAGCATCTCTAACTAGTGGGCCTACCTAGTTGGGCTCAGCCTGTCATCATCATGTTTCCTTCTCATTTGTGCAGGCATCTATTGAGCAGCAAGTATGTACCAACCTCCTGAGAGTGGGCTCAGCCTCCAGACCCTGTTTTCTTCTCATCCATGCAAACATTTATTGAACACCAAGTCTGACCTGAACAATGGGAGATACTGAAATGGACTGCACCCAAGACTCCACCCCTCGGGATTTTGGTCTTAGATGTGGGAAAGGTGGTCTTTAAATGACCTCAAAGCAAGGGCAAGTGTGGAAGACCTACTCATGAAGTTACCTTCTCCTTTACTTAGTCATTCAACAGAACTGACTACCATCACACTAGGTAACTGGCATAGATGCTTCCACTGGGGATTCAGTCTAGCAAGAATCTGGTCTGAAGGCAGGATGTTGACTTACCACTGGGAAGACACAGCAGAGGAGGTGCTATGGTAGGTGGGTTTTAAAAGGTTCATAAAAGTTTCCTGGGAGTGGGAGCTAAGAAAGCATATTCCTAGGGGAAAACAACCTATGCAAAGGCACAGCCACAGATACCTGAGAAGACTGCCCCAGCAAGGAGGAGCTGTTGTAGTCCTAGCCCTGTCACACTCCTGGACAGGCATAGGGCTTTTGTGCCCAACAGATCCCCCTAAAAGAATTTCCTCTCCCATGCCAGGCAATGTCTTGGGATGCCCTCTATCCCCTGGAAGGGCACTCTGAATGCTGGCCCATAGAAAATACAATAAGGCCAGGGCAAGGAAACTCACTGCTCAGAGTGTCTGGGGGCAGAGTTGAGTTCAAATCTGTATCTCAGTTCATGGTTTGGGGCTGGCCTTGGCTCCTCTTCCATTTGACATTTGGTCAGCTGGAGACCCAGTTTTCTCCTGGGAACAGGCCCAGCCCTTCTGCACGCCCATTCCAGTCCTAGGTTACAGGCCTAAGGAAACATCACTGGGCCTTAAAGGCCCTTTATTTCTCTAGGCCCACTTTCTCTCCACTTCAGTAGCTGCCTGCAGAGCTGATGATTGATGAGGAAGAAGGAGGAGAGCATCCCCCGGCCCGGAATCGCTCTGGCTGTGCAGTCAACTTTAAACTGATGAATAACGCACAGACCCAACATTCATCACCCGCCGTTTGTCACTGGGAAGCTGGGCAAATCTGTTCTTTGTGTCCATCTGCCCTAGTGTCTTCCACACTTTATAGCCTGAAGAGGCTCAGTCTGTGGAGCTCCAAATCCATGAAGGCTCTGGAGACCGAAGCTGAGCATTCCTGAGCTAACCCCAGAATGTCCTTCATGTCTACACTGACACAAGGTGGCTCATGGCCTCACTGAAACCCGTGTTGGGTCAGAACAGAAAGGGGGTTCCAGAGGAACCCAAAAATCACTTCACTCAATTCACATACCACTATGCACAATCATCTTTCTGATCACTGAGGGCAGAATGGAGGATAAGACCAAATCTCTGACTATTCAGGGAGGTCGACTAGCAACAAGGAAGCAGGCAAGTTAAAATCTAGTAAGAATTAAGTATTTGGCGTGGGGGAGGGGAGCATAGTAGACAGGAAACTGATAGTACTATGGAGGAGATGCCATGAAAAGTGGGTTCCAAAGGATGTAAAGGAGTTCATTAGACACTGGAAGATGTGAAGACTGTTCTAAAGAAGAAATAATTTATGAATAAATGCAAAGTCAGTGTGAGCTGGGAAGATGGCGAGGAGAAAGAGTATCATTAACCTAATCAGAGGAGTAGGGAAGGTTATACTGATGTGGGTGGAGAAAGCCATGGAGACATCAAGGAATGGTGTTTGAGGAAGGAGCACCTGTGCACAGGCCCTGAGTTAGGGGAAATGGAAAGTTAAAAATCATATAATGGAGCTCAGTGATTAATGGGCCAGTGGTTAAGAGCACTTCCTATTCTTGCAGAGGACCCAGGTTTGATTCCCAGAATCCACATGGCAGCTTACAATGTCTGTAACTCCAGTTCCAGGGGACACAGTGCTCTTTTCTGGCCTCCTGGAATATATGCACAGACATACATGCAGGTAAAACACCCATACACATAAACTAAAAATAAGTAAACAAAGCCCTCTCTGAAGATCAGAGTGTAGATTTCATTTTCATAAAATTCCTGAAACAGTGAAATCCACAAAGAAAGTTGTTTCCTGGGCCAGGGTTTTGTTTGTTTGTTTGGTTTTGTTTTTGTTTTTTGTTTGTTTTTGTCTTCGGAGAAGGATCTAAAGTTGGCCTGAGAAAACTCGCCTGTACATGCCCTGAAATCCTCTCAATTACCCACTCTCAAAAGCCATCCTATAGGATGGAAATTAGGGACCAGCCATGCTGTCACCACACAAGCTCTTCAGACACCAGACAGTGACCAGGATATCAAGGACAAAGACAACAGGAGTCAGGCAGAGGTTCCTATGGAGTCAAACTTTGAGTCTGAAGGAGGTATCCTACCAACTGTGTCCCACAAATGACAGGCAAGGGCTGCAAAGACTCATGCATAGAAGGGGAGCACTATTTTAGTTTCAACATGGCTGCCATGAGTGGCTTGGGTAAGCAGGGTCAGAGGCCATTACCTGAGTTCCATCACCTCAGAGCAGCAAGATAAAACAATTTTAGGCACTGGTTTCAAAAGCTACCACCACCCTATAAGTGAAGGTAGCTCTGAGGACTCACAGGAACTGAAAGGCTCTCTTCCCAGCAGGTGACCCTAACATAACAGAGTCCTGGGTCTCTGACCATGGACCCTAAGTGGCAGGAAGTCTTGGTATTACTGCATCAAAGCCCCATTCTCCAATCTCTGCCCACCCTCCTTGGCCCGTAAAAGCAGAATACGCATAAAGAGGCCCCTGTATGATGTGCCAGCATTGTCAGCAGAGGGCAGCGTGTATGAGAAGGCCCTGAGACATGCCTGCAGGGCTCTGAGGACAGCAGAAGGCCAGGGTAACCTGGCAGAGGGGGCTAAGAGCAAAGATGGAGGAAAGGTGAACAAGTGGTGGGTGAAGCTCTGGGTGAAGCTTGAAGGTTCTGCACAGAGAACAGTGAGGAGATCTTGTGGATTTGCAGCAAGGAGTGACAGGCATGGCCAAGTGTCTGTGTTCTCAGTCTGTCATTCACTGAGACAGAACAGGCAGGGAATAGAACACAGCCCCCTGTGTTTCCCTCTGTCCCTCCTTCTAAAATCAGCTTAGCAGGCTCCTTCATCTCTTGCACACAACACTCTTCTTCAGTAGGGGCCCTTGCACATGCTGTATCCTCGGGTCTATATGCCCCTCAATATCAGTGGAGGGAAGAATGACAACCTCTATGGAGTCAGCACCCTGGGGGGCTTTCCTCTGATCCATGCAGCAGTGTTGTATCTCCAGGAAATCGCTGGCAACTGCCTCTGAAGCTTGGAACTGGAGCCAGGGGCTGAAGAGGCTTCAGGAATGCAGATTTCAGGTCAGAGCTGGGGACTTAGCACAGTGCCACCAAGTGCTGGTGACTCCTGCAGGGTCCAGGGCTGCAGGCCAGCCAGGTTCCTTCCCAGAAGAATTCCTGCAGAACTGCAGTTGTTCATTGATTCATTCTACAAGTGTTTATTAAACCCTGGCCCTGGAGATTGAGTAGGAAGAGGGACAGACAGAAAACTAATGGACATGTTCATGCAAAAGATACCTTGAGAGGGAATTCAGTCATCTGTGGAGGCTCAGAGGGGAGGGTCTTCATGAGGAGAAAGTCTTAGGAGAGACCTGAACAAGGTCAGCCAACAGGGGAAGACCTGGGCAACAGTGGTCTAGGCAACAGGGACAGCAGGTACAAAGGTCCTGAGGATGGAGATGTGCTGGTGTGCTGACAGAAGGGGGCCCAATGGAGCAAAAGGAAGTAAGGAAGGAGGAAGGCTAGGCCAAGAGAAGGGAGAGCATGGGGCTGGGAGGCTGCTGGTGTAAGGTTGCAAGGCTGGGAGGCTATGAAGAAGTCTGGCACTATACCAACTGCAGCAGTAAGCTATGTGGGGGTCTCAGACAAGATAGTGACAGGGTGATTCAGTGTTTAAAAGCTCCCTCTGCTGCTGGAAGGACAGATAAGAGTCAGGGAGGCCCAGAGGCCAAGTCGAGGGAATTGACAGTGGTGCATGCATTAGGTGTCAGCCAGGCAGGGGAGGTGGGCAGGTCTATCTGTAAGGAAGGATCATCAGGCTCTGAGAAGGGACCCAGAGGGGTGAGGGAGAAAAAGGAGTCAGGCTAAGGGGTATATGAGGGGCACTGACACAATCCCGTCACTTGTTAATTCTGTCTCAGAGACAAACTCTGTGAAGTCCAGGAGACAAGCAGTGGCCTCCTCCCCTGGGGCAAGTTTTACCTGCAAGCTCTGTCTTGTGAGTATATGTCCAGCTGGGAATAAGGGAGGAGGCCGTCTCAACTCCAGCCATGTTGCAGCTCTCTCCCTGTCTCAGAGGATTTTCATAAAGCCTGGATCCTGTCCATTCCAGGGCTCTGGAGAACACAGGCCATGCAGGTAGCATTCCACCATGTTGCTGTCTACTCAGGGCACTAGGAACTTGAGGAACGGCTGATGCCTCTCATGTTCAATTGTCACTGGTACCCGCAGCCATGGGGTCTCCTGTCCTCTGCCTTTACTAAAATTATATAAGCGAGCCTGAAGGGCAGCAGTTAGGGTCCCTTTGGTCCCCCAGAGTCTTACTCCTGCCACATTTGCCCTCATTCATCCCTCCCTAGTCCTCCCACTACCCCAGGAATGAGAAGCTTCCAGATGACAGGGGTTAAGCATGAAGATATTTACCACTTTGTCAAAATCAGGCTCCTGGAGGTGACAAGGGATTGGGATGGGTCTCTGTGCTCCCTATCAAGGTGTCAGGATGGACCATGCCCCAATCCTCCTGCCCATGCCCCCAGTCTCAGAAGGCAGATGAGGGGAAGGACTTCTCCACATGTCCTCCCTCAGCCTGGCCACTGCCTATTCCAATTCCATCGGCTTCCCATTAAGCAGATCAATAGCTTCCACTGGTTTCCAATTTGTGTCTCCAGAAATTCATCTTCCAGCCACCTTTTTAATTAACCCCCCTCCAGTACTCAGCAGCACCAATAGATCATGTCTTCCTCCTCAGGCTTGGAAGCAGACCACAGGCTCCTGGCTCTCCGGCCAGGGAATGGCAAGTTTGTTTAAAGCCACACCATTACTTTCCTGTTACCAAGGAGCAGCTGGCTCTGCCGTCTGGATGCCCCCACACCTGTGCCCTGCTGTCCTCTCCAACCTTGGAGGAAGGACTAGATCCTCCACACCAGAGGAAAACAGAGAACCAGAGAGGTGAAGTGGCACGCCAGGTCACCCAGCTGAGGAGCCAGGGCTGAGGCACCAGCAGTAGAGTGCAGGGCACTAACCCAGTAGACTGCTGGGTTAGGCAGGCAGGGGCAACAGCACCCCACACTCAGCCAAGACCAGACAGTCCTGACCAGGGAAAGGTGAGTTCATGTCTTTTGAAAACTAGAGTGTCTGGTCTTCCTGGTTCATCCAGAGAAGTGAAGGAAGCAGTCATGAGACCAACCATATGGCCACCACCCTACGGCCACCAAATCCAATTGGACAGCGTACTTTACTAGATGTTTCCTGTGTCTCACATTCCCAGTGACCAATTCACTGACTCCTCCACATTCCACGTGAAGAAACTGAGCCTCAGAGAGGTTAAGTCACTTGCTCGAGGCTACACAGAAGTTATGGGACGTGTTTAGAATTTGATGGACTCATTTTAACATTGAATTTTAAGAGGACAGCTTGCAGGACACTTGACTGGTAAATCCCTCATTGTTTCTTGGCAGTTTCTGTTCTCTTCCTGCTTGCTGGATGCCTCTTCCTTGGCCCTGGCCCTGCTGATGGCCATCTATTCACCCAAAGCCTGGACTTTCAGCTCTAGTGTCCTGGTTCATATCTGATGCCATGGGCATGGAAAGGGGTTCCCAACCCTATCAGCTGGCCTCAGAATCTGACCAGAAAGATGTATGAGGACCCATAGCACCCTGCTCCCTCCCTGCAGCACTGAACGAGTTCACACCATCCCCAGGTGGCCAGCCCTGTGCTGAGCTGTGGGCACTGAGAACCAGTGCTTCATGCCACAGTGATGCTTCATCCATGTTCAGACCCAGAAAACAGAAATGAGGACTGCTAACATGATGACTGAGCTCAATTCCCAGCACCCAGACACTGTGTCATATGCCTGTGACTTCAATGCTAGAGAGGCCGAGACAGGAGGATCTCCAGAACCTGAATGGGCCATCCAGCTGAGCTGATGAGCCCCAAGTCAGTGAGAGAACCTGTCTCAAAAAATAAGGTAGAAAGCGCTATTCTTTGGCTTACACACATGAGAGGAGGCGGTACAAAACTGGTAAACAGTCCCTATGAAACCCAAAACACCCATAGCTCCCACCTAGAGCCCACTGCCTCCCATGGCATTTGTCCTGGTCTGGTGTTGTGACACCTGAGCTTCTGGCAGCTATGCTTCTCCCACTGCCCATTATTTCATGAATACCCTTTGGCCTCATTTTAAAAAACCCTGTTGTTTTTCTCTTCTAAGACATGTTCTGGCTAAGCAGCCATAACTGGCCTGGAACTCACTATATAGTGTCTATAAAGACAAGGCTGGCCTTGACCTTGTGGCAGTCCTCCTAGATTCCAAGTGCTGGGACTACAGGCATGTGCCACACGCCCAAATAATTTTGTGTATGCATGTGTGCCTGTGTATGGGTTTGTGCACACAAGTGCAGATGCCTAGAAGTCAGAGGCATTTACTGTTTGGAGCTGGCATTACACACTGTTGTAAGCTGATCATCATGGGTGCTGGGAAGAGACCTCAGGTCCTCTGCAATAACAATACATATGCTTAACTGTTGAGCCACATCTCAAGTCTCCACAACCCTGATTTTTAATGATTCCTCTCTACATGTGTTATAATGTGCATTATAAGGCAAAGTACCTATTTTGGAATGTCAAAGCCATTGCCAACGTTTTTTAGTCATAAAGCAATGACATAAGACATTTGCTTTAGTCTCTGAGAGTTTACTTATGGAATATTCTGGGCAAAAAAATTATGGCTGGAAATGTAAGCACATCTTGACTCAGTCCACATGGACGCCTACATTACCCAGACATAAGCAAGGTTGGGCTCCCACAGGCTGCTGTCTGCAAGCTCCTCCCAGCACCCTCCTCCCTCCTGCAGATGACCTCCAGAGAAGTCCTACAGTGAAGGAGCCAGCCTTGGTGATCTGAGGGGTGGCCCCTGGTGTAAAGTGCCTTGCCCATCAGGGTCTGGAATAGGAGCTCAGCACCTCCAGGTAGAAAGCCTGTTGGAGACCTCCGAATACACTCACTAGCTAGTCAGGACTTACCAGCATGCACAGGGCTTCAAAACACAGTAGTTGATAAGGGCAGGCAGTGCCATATTGGGAAGTTAAACACCTAAAGTCCAGTGACTTGAGAGGCTGGAGAGGGAAGATTGCTTGAGCCTAGAAGTCCGAGGCCAAGATAGCATAGTGAGACTGTCTCAGCAAACCAAAGAAAAATAAACAAAAGGGGGGGGGAGTTGGAAAGAGCCATGCAGTGCTTTGGCATATGCACACCTTGAATAAGAACTGTGTGTTGCAGGACCATGAACACCTCATAAATAAAGCAGGAGGGATACCATGAATGCCAGAACTCTACTGAATTATGGTGCATGACCTCAATCAGGAAGTGTCCAGAAAGTCGTTATGGTAGACACCAGAAGGAATGCAGGTGATAACGAGAACTCCTTCAAATTCAAACATGTCCATCCTTCAGGGTCCTAACCACAGATGCCAACTCCAAACTGACGGCACAGGCAGCCGTTGCAGGGCCAATGCCAGCATGGAAGTTGATGCCTAGAATATGGGCAAAGCATATTCCTTGGGGAGTTAAGGACTGAGGAACGGTAGGAATGACATCTCCTGAAATGCTGGCCTACATGGGGACAACATGGTAAATGCTTTCACAGGGGACAAGAAGAACTGTGAAGCTGGGGAAGGGCATAGGTGCCCCTATCATTAATTAGTAAGGTAAAATATACAACACAAATAAGCAGGATACCAAGTGGGGTGCATGACATATGGGGCCCATACCACCCAGGTTCAAATCCCAACTCTGTCACTTGCCAAGGACACTACTGCCCTGTGTTTTGTTTGCTTCAGGTAATGAGACTGTAGCCACCAGCAGGGCAGTTTTGAGTACTGAGCTGAAGTTTGTTTACCTGGTATTTGGAATGGTCTAGGCATGTGGGAGGTGTTATTCTTGTTTGCACTACTGCTTTGATTTTCTTGTAAATCTAAACTATTTTGAAATTTTAAAAAAGTCCCAGACATGTGCTAAATGACTCCAACAGAGGTGTTAAGATAGAGCCATTACACAAGTTCTACTATGGGCCTTGTCCACAAAGTTACATCGGTGCCCAACACCAACAGTCTTGGCCTTAGGTTTCACTGAAGTGGACCCAACTGTTTAGCTCTGGGAAGTCTCCAAAGGCACAGTGATTCCAGTGTGGTTCCCACTGAATAATGTTCGAAGTGGTGGAAACTTAGAGGTGGTACCTAGAATGAAGCCCAAAGGTCACTAAGAGAGTGGTTCCATCCAGGGGCTACCTAATGTCATCTCCTTCCTCTCTCTGTTTCTTATTTCTTAGCCATTTGGTGAGTTTCTTGGTTTGGCCATGTGATCCCACTATGAAGCACCATGGGACCCAGTAACTGGACAGACGCAGGGTGAGGACCATTGCTCCCACCTCAGCAGTTGGACAAGTCAAGATAATGCAGAGCCAGCTGCTGCTCAGGTCATGACCCACCTGAGCTGTGTCTCTCCCCACCCTTGTAGCTACGTACAGGCCTCAGGTTACCAGACCATCTGTTACTCACTCCATATGATGGATACAAATGAGCTAAAGCAGCTCTGCTTCCCCCATGTCCTTGGGATCACACATTTAGTTCCTGAAATGCAAGACCCTTTTCTATTCCCCACCACCCCGCAATCAGAGACAGCTCAACTGCAGGCAGTACTCTTCATCAGTCATGTGGCACGGACACTTTTCCTCAGAAACTTAAAAGGGACTCCTGCTCTCTCACATGGAGCTGGACTCAGAGCCTGCAAGCAGAGAGTGGTTAGCTATGGAATAACAGGAGGATGAGAGCTAAAAGGCACAGGATGCCTAGTAAGGTACACCAAGACACAATGGCACCAGTGGCCTCCACTCTTACTTCTGTCCTCCAGGATTTCAGTTCAACTCCCTACAGCTGGGTCTAAATGTAGCCTTCTAACTCTGGCACCACCTATTTACAGCACAGTGAGGGGCTCCTACACCACCTGGCCTGGCCCTTTGGCCCTTATTACGTTAAATGGGAAGGCAGAGGAAGGGAGGCACCTAGCTGCTGCTTGGCCTTGTGGAGAAGGAAGGAATGGCCAGCGGTCCCCAGAACCTCACCTTCTCTGGCACTGTTGCTCTGGGAATATTGTTAGAGACTCACTGAGAGCCTGTACCCCAATCTTCCCTCTGTGGTGAGCATCTACCTCTTACAGATGGAACTTAGGGTTCAGATAGGCAGCCCTCAGTCCCAGGAGATTGGTACTTGGAGATGGAGCTTTAGGGAGCAGGTAAGTTTTGAATAAGGTCATGAAAGTGAAGTCCCACAATGGGATTAGTGTTCTACGAGGAGCTATGTCTCAGAGACCTTCCATGCAGGTGAGGATGCAGAGAGAAGGCAGCCCTCTTGGAGCCAGGAACCTGAATGATATTATTCCCTGAAGAGTTGCCCTTCCTTGCAGCCACCTGCAAGCACAGGTCAGTTGTCATCGTCCCCAGTCATTCCTCATAGGTCTCCTAGGACCCTGATGTGGATGCACAGACCGAGCACTTTCTTCCTGATGTTCAGCACTCTGGACAGCACTATCAACCCACTCCCAACAGTCCCAATGACCCCTGCCAGGCACCTCACTGGAATCACCATGCTGTTGCTAACACAGGCAGCCATGGCCATGAAGATTCAGAGTTGCCCAGCTCCTTGACTGCTATGGTTCAGATAATATATATCCCCTAAACTCAAACTGAGTCTTGGTCTTCATCATGGGGATGGAGCCTCATGAGTGATTGATGCCTCTGGGGGGTATGGACACTGCTTTCATTGCAGAACTGCTGTGACAAGGCTCCCCCTCCTGATCACATCCCTTGTATTCTTTCACTCACCCTTTTGCTTTCCCACCCGTTCCAGAAAACAGCACTAGGTCCTTATCATTGGGTGCCACCACCCAATCTTGGACTTGCCAGCCTCCAGAATAGAGGCCACATAAGCCTGTTTTCTTTATGAATTTCCCAGTTGCACCAATCATTCAGTAAAGACAACAGAAAATGGGCTCACAGTGAACTTGCAAGTACCTAACTACAAAATAAGGCTTGCAAAACCACTGAAAGGTTCCTTCACAGTCTGAGGACTACGTAAGTAAGGGCTACCATGCTCAGGTGGGGTATAGACAATGGTGCTCGGCCAGTCTTAGGCACCACAGAGCACAGTTTATCCAGAGTGGTTAGGGTGGACTTTCTGAGGAAGCTGCACTCACCTCTGATTACAGCAGTGGCTTTCCACATCTACCCAGCCTCCAGCATTAGATGGTAAGCCCCTCTTCCTCTTAGTGAGTCCCTGGTGTCTCTGTCCCACTTCCTGGCTACATATCCTGGACCTGCCTCCAACTTTCCTACAGTTCTGAAACTAAACGTTGACATCCGGGCATCAGGAAACCTCCAGGATGCTGCCAGAGCTTTACCACCCCACAGACACTGGAGGAAGGAGGGTCCTTACAAGGCTGGGCCCTAGGGTATAGAGGAGAGATGTGGTGATATTCTGATCCCTTCCCAGTTTTGGAGAAAGGCACTGTAGTGCTAAACACCTGCTAATTGGGTTTGGGAAGGCTGAGGAGCACAGACCCAGGAGGGCAGATGGGGCCAGGCAAGATGACAAAATTCATGGCTTTGGAAGCCAAAAGTTATTTTGGCTCTGACTTCCCAGTTTCTTGAGAAAGCAGCCACAGACAATACACAAGCAAGACAATGTGTGGCTGTGGCCAGTGCAGCACTGCTTACAGAAAGTCAGGGAAAAGAAACAAGGAAACCCTCACAAACAAGGTCTGGGACTCCTGACAAAGGTGATGACTGTCCACAAAGGAAAAGACAAGTCCACGTGAATTGTGCTGGGAAAACTAGACATTCATGTGGGCCAAGAGTAGAGAGAGGAATGCTGGTGCTTGGCTTGCGTCTTCTTTTTTATTCAGTCTGGCAGTTAGGATGAATCTTCCCATCTAAATTAGCATAATCTAGAAAATTCCTCACAGATCTGCCCAGAGTTTTGTCTCCAAAGTGATTCTAGATCCTGTCAAATTGACAATATTAACTATCATACCATTGAACTTAACTATAGTTAAATTTTCTTTGTTTTCTTCCCTTCCCTTTCCGACCTTCCCTCCCTCCCTTCCTTCCCAGATAAGGTCTTACTATGTAGCCCAGACTGTTCACATACATGAGATCTTCCTGTCCCTTCCTTCCTAGTACTAAGATTATAGGTGCACACACATTACCCAGCTAAAACGGTAACTGTTGTGGTCATGATACTGCAATTTTAAGAAGCAAAGGAAAATGCCTAAAGCATCTGGCCATGTAAACGAGTGGCTAGGGAGCTGTCTTTTCCATTTTACCCTTAAAAGAACCACAGGGAAGAAGCTCAAATATGGTTTCTTCAGCTACAAACCTGTTTCTGCTAAAAATTATGTATTATTTTTGGTTTACAGTGTTTCTGCTGTTATTGTTTTTGTGGGTTTTTTGCTTTGTTTTGATTTTGGTGTGTGTGTGTGTGTGCGTGTGTGTGTATGTGTATGTGTGCACACGTGCATGTGCGTGTGTGTACACAGTTTTGTTTTGTTTTTGTTTTTTTAGACAGAGTTTGTATAGTTTAGGCTGGCCTCAAGCTTGAGGCCTGCCTTGAACTCCAAATCTTCCTGTCTCAGCTTCTAGTGATGGGATTGCAGTAATACACCACATTACAAGGGTACACATTGCAGGAATGGTAACACATTAGAAACAAATAATTTAGCCTGGCAAGATGGTTTATCAGGTAAAGTGCTTGCCATCAAGCCTGATGATCTGAGTTCAGTCCCCAGATCCTACATGGTAGAAGGAAAGAACTAAGTCCTGCAAACTGTCTTCTGATCTGCACATATGCAAACGTGTATGCATGCACACACACACACACACACACACACACACACTAAATAGCCAGGTGTGGAGGCACATTTCTTTAATCTCAACATTTAGGAGGCAGAGGCAGGCATATTTCTGTGAGTCTGAGGCCACTCTAGTCTACCTAGCAAGTTCCAGACTACACAGTGAGGCCCTGTCTCAATAACTAACTAACTATTTAACTATATAAAACTATATATCTAAAACTATATATAACCATATTTTATTATATATTTATATATACTTATATATTTATAAAAGTATAAATATATAAAACTATATACGTAACTACATACACACATATAACTATATATAGTATATTTAGTGTGTGTGTATATATATATATATATATATATATGACAAGCTAAAGATTATTTGATGATTAAGGATGATCAAAGCAAGTTGGCTGAATGTTTGGTGTCACATGCCCTAATGTTAGATGACTTCACCCCATCTCCATACGATAATCTAGAGACAGTAATAAACTACAAAGTGGGTTTACTAGGCTTGGCTGTGGTTTGCCACTCAAAGGTTTGTATGCCTGGTCCCCAGCAGGGCAACACTGACCTGGTTGGCCCTCAAGAAGTAGGAGTCATGGGTGCCTCCCTCACAATGGATGGTGTTTCTCTGGGGTTCCCTGTGGCTATCAGTTCTGGCAACACAGGTTGTTTCAAGTGAAGCCATTTATGCTTTGCCTCCTTCTGCATATGGCTGTCTCCCTCTCTGTTTCTTTACCATGCTATGATGTAGCCAGGCACCCTCACAAATATGTCAGTGCCATGTTAGCTGGACCTTTTGCTGCCAGAATCTAGCCTAGTAGACTGCTTTCTGGGGGTTTACCAGTTACTAAGTTACTGAACCTATGGTATTTTGTTCTGGCAATGCACATACATTAAGATAAACTTAAAGAAAGGCCAACAAATAGCCAGAACCTGGAAACAACCTAGGTGCCCCTCAATGGAAGAATGGATCCAGAAAGTGTGGAATATATACACATTGGAATACTACTCAGTGGAAAAAAAAATGACATCTTGAATTTTGCATGCAAATGGATGGAAATAGAAAACTCTATTCTTAGTGAGATATCCCAAACCCAAAAAGAAGAGTGTGGTATGTACTCACTCATTAGTGGACCTTAGCCATTAACAAAGGACATTAAGCTTACAGCTCACAAGTCTGCAGAAGCCAAATAGCAAGGTGAACCCAAAGAAAAACATATAAAGATTTTCCTGGAAGTCGGAAGCAAACAAAACCTTCAGACAAAAGTTGGAAGCACGGGTGTGGGGATGAGGGTGGGGGTTGGGATGGGGGGAGGGGGGGGGGGAAAGAGAGGGGGTAGAAGGGAGAAAGGAAGAACCACGGAGAGCCTGGGTTGGGGGAGGGTGGAGATGCAGGAAGGATGGTTATTGGGGAAGGGAATAAGATATCTACATTAACGGGAGTCTTTTTAAGATTTGCAAGGGACTTGTCTCTTGAGGGGATCCCAGGCATTCATAGGGAGGTCCCAGCTAGGTACTTGGGCAGCAGAGGAGTGCGTGCCTGAACTGAACTTGTCCCATAGTTACTTTGTTGAATATCCTAATCGTCACCATAGAAATCTTGCATGATGAATGGAGATAGAGCCAGAGACCCACATTCACATCAGAACAAGGGATCGAGCTACCAAGGTCCAGTGGGAGAGCAGAAGGAGGGAGAAAATGAGAAAGGAAGTCAGGACCATGAGGGACTGGCCCACCAACAGAGACAGTGTGCTCGATCTATTGGGAGCTCATCAAATCCAGCTGGACCAAGACTGAATGAGCAAATGACCTAACTGGACTCTATGAATGTGACTGCCAGTGGGGACTGACTGAGAAGCCAATGATAATGACACTGGGACCTATCTCTTCTGCATGTATTGGCTATTTGGGAACCTATTCTATATGAATGCACATCTTCTTAGACTGAGATGGAGGGGGGAGAGCCTAGGGCTTCCCATAGGACAGGGTATCCTGCACCATCTTAAGGAAGCAGGGGGAGTGCGGTGGGGTAGTGGGGGAGTGGGAGGGCCGGGAACAAGGGGAGTAAATGTAAATTTTGCTTTTAACAATAAAAAAATAAATTAATTAATAAAAAACCAGAAAGGCCAACAAAGGTTGTTTTTTCTGTGTTGCTGTTTTTAAGGAAATAAATGCCAAATCTTTCATATATCAACAAAGCAGACAACAGGCCAATGTGAACAGGAGCCAGGGTTTTCTTCAGTGTGGTCCAGCACAACCTGACTTCCCAGAGCCAGAGAAGGAGTAAAACAGTGTGGCCAGCATATGTGTGATGAACCTAATGATGGAGCCCAAACTGGGAGGTATCTGGAACATAGTCTGGACTATTATGTTGATATCCTTCTAACCTTCTAACCACCTCCTATGAAGAAATATCATTCATGGCTTCATCCCCTTCACTAAACCCAGCCTCTCCAATCCTTCAGGGCTCTGTTGGGCAAATGAGAGGGACATCCTCAGTGGTTTGTCCTTAGTGGTTTGCTGCTTGCCCCCAAAGCTGTGAAAACAGTTTCTGGCTCTGCTGTGTGTTCCTCAGAAGACATTCCCTTGGCACAGGGACACTGTGAAGCACTGAGCACACAGACTGCTGCCAGCTACTCTGCTGAGGAACCTGGCTGCTTGAGTCTGCAGCAGCAATGACCTTCAGACCCTGTCTTAGCTATTTTTCTATTGCTGTGACGAGACCAAGGCAACAGGCAGGCAGGCAGGCATGGTGCTAGAACAGCAGCTGACAGGTTGTAACTTACTGGCAAGTTGGAGGCAGAGAGTAGGTTGGAATGGGCTTTTGAAACCTTTAGTGGTTTCAAGCCCAACCCCACTGACATACCTCTTCCAAAAAGGCCACACTTCCTAAGCCTTTCCAAAATAGTTCTCCCAACTAGGGACTAAGTATTCAGATTTATTAGTTTTTGAGAGCTATTCTCATTCAAACCACCCCTCCCATTCCACCCTCTGCACCTCTCTAGAACCCCAGAACCACTATAAAGTGGTGTCTGTCACTGCTCCAGTTTGTAGGTTGTGAAACAAAGGTTCTCCAGAGGAAGGACACATTCAGCCAAGGGCTCTCTGCCTCCCAAACCTGATATCCTCATCCCTGACCTCTGTCCCTCAAGACTAGGTGATACATGAGGAGGGCAGTGGACAGAGGGTCAGGCCCAGTCTGCAGCTGTCTGTCAGTATGTAACCTCTCCTGGGCTCAGTCACTGTTTCCCAAAGCTGGCAAGTGATACACCTTGGTTAGTAACAACTCGTTTTTCCTTCCAGAAAGCAGCTCAGTCCAAAGAGAGATAGTGTTATAGAAAGAAAAACCTGACTGTGGTCTGTGACAGGGCAAGAGCAGTATGGATCTGTACAGAGGGAGGAGCTAGAGTGGCAGGCACAAGTTGGGCCTCAGTGAAAGCCAGAGAACAAGTCTGCCGAGTTCCCTTCAGCGCCCCACTGCCCCCAGAGATCTTGCTCAGATATCCCTCAAAGTGAGGCTGACAATAAGAGCAGAAGGCAGAACGGGTCACCTCCTCAGGGCTTGTTGGTGGAACTCTTTGGCCAGTTAAGTCCTGATTTTCTTTTCTCTAAGGACTTTAGCTCATTACATTATGAATTAAATACAGACCTGGAAACAGGATAGAATGGAGTCTAAGAAGAAAGCAGTTATATTTAAATCGCATCTCCTGCCTGCTTACCCCCAGTTCCCTCCATTATTGCCATCAACATCATTGCATGTTCACGGCAGCTGCCCCTCTCACTCCCAGGACTGGGCCTCTGCCTGTGGCCCATCTGCACACATTTGGCCACTGCAGTTCTGGTAAGCATACGGCTGGAACACAGGCCTAACACTCGGGTACTACTGGTACTATGTCACAGTCAACCAGAAGGAAATGGTTACACAGAAACTGTGTGAAGAAAAGTCTGAGACAAACAACTATGTTTTGTCCTTAAAAACTTTGTAGGTTTCTGGTCCCTCATGTCCCATGTGGTGGAGGCAGTGTCACTGTCATTCTTGTTTCACAGATATAGACCGTGAGGCTGTGGGAGTATGTAAGGTGAGTCCTGACAGGATAGCTACACAGCGCCGCCAGAGAACCAGGGCTTCGTGAGCACTGGCTGAACAAAAAGAGAACAGACAGCGAATGGACCTTGATTCCCATAGGGTACTTCCTGGGAACCTTGAGCAGTTATAAACCCACAAACTGAAGTGTTCTGAGATGCACGTACCAAGGCTTCAGGCATCCTGGGTACAGCCAGGTTGAGGCCAGCTATGAGAGGGCATTGTGGTAGCCTGGCCAGCAGATGCAGCTAGCTTCTGCAGAGTAGACTGTGTCTTAAGAAGATGACACGCTGGGGGCCTGCTCTGGGACAAGACTGATTCCAAGGTGCTGAAGAAGGTCTAGAGAAAGGGGCTGTCATTTCCGGGCCACAGCAAGAAGGTACTTCTGGTTGTTGGATCAGCAAAACACAACCCAGTAAAGGGCAGTGAGTTAGGCCTGATGAATCTGGCTCTGACACCAAGGGGACAGATTAGGGAACAGGCATGCAGCCCCATAGAACTGCCAACTGCCCCTTACATAGGCCCAGGAGACAATGGGAGGTTGAATGGTCGCAGCACCTACCCTGGTTCAGGCCTGTATAGAGCTCAGCTTGCATCCCAGAGCTGACTAAATCTTCACAGTAAATAGTAGTCAGTCCTTTCAGGGAGGGGCCAGGTTACAGATGCAGGTAGGTGGGCCGGGGAAGGCCTCCTTGAGACAGAAATGTGAGCAAAAACTTGCAGGAGGTGAGGGAGTCACGTGGAAACAGAGGACACTACTAGTGCAAAGGCCCTGGGGCAACAGAGGAAGCAAGGAAGAGTTGAGACCAAGAAACTGGCTAAGGACTATGGTCGTGGAGATCAATGTAAGATTCTGAATCAGGAGCAAATGGAGCAGGGTACTGAGTCGAGAAGAGACATGGACTACCTAGGTTTAACAGAATCCCTCTGTCTGCTCGGTAGAGTAAATTCATTGTGTGTGGGCTGGAGGGAGAACCTGAACCTGCTGGGGCCTACATATAGGATATGTGAGGCAGAAGAAGCAGTGTAATGGCTGATGGGGCTGATACCAGTTGGTGACCTCAAAGCTGGAAGCACCGAAACATGTACTTCAAACAAAAGGCAACAGGCTTCACTTTGTCTTCCAGGATCCTGAGGCTCTAAGAGAAATAGACCTTGCAAAGTCACATAGTGTCAGGACCCAAATCATAATCTTGTGGGTCCAGGTACATGGACTGGTAACCCAGGGCAACCCCAAGAGCAGCATGGTGTACACATCCCTCAAGAGGTATGCTGAGTGCCCTCAAGATCCAGGGGCAATGCAGAAATTGACTGTTCTCTCTATTTTAATGAAGACTATTCAAAGCCTTGAAAATTAATTTCCCCTAGGAAGACAATTACATGTCAAATATATACCTGCTGAGCAAATGATTAAGATAAAAACCCAGCCAAGAGGGCTCTGCCCAGGCTGATTCCAAGAAAGGTCTTCAAAGGTCACTGCCGGGGGTAATGAAGGCAGCATCCAGTGGAAGGGAGGGTTTCTCTCCCAACACTAGCATTTCACGTCTCTTTCAGCACCCCCCATCTTCTAATGAAGGGCATTAACAATATCACTGGGGGCCAGCATGGTAGAAAGTGATACTCATGGTTGCTATAACCAGGCCTGGTCCATCAGGTAAGGCTGGCCTAACCTAATGCCCACAATAGAGCCTCCTCAGGCTCCCAATTCAAGGCTGTGTAACTGCTGATATTTTAGGAACCCTGGTCACCACAGCCAGCAGTAGTGACTGGTTCTGCCTATAGATACACAAACATCCCCTGGTCAGCCTTTCTCAGTCACAGGGCTGTGCATCATTACTGTCAATGGAGACTGCTTGTTCATTTCCCGGTCACCCAGACCCAAATAATCACATAGAAACTATATTAATGACATACTGTTCAGCTGATAGCTTAGGCTTATTCCTAGATAGCTCTTATATCGTAAATTAACCCATCTCTATTAATCTGTGTATTACCACAAGGCTGTGGCCTATTGGTAAGTTTCTGGCATCCTCCTTTGGCAGCTACATGGCATCTCTTTGACTCTGCCTAGTCTCTCTCTATATATATCTGCTCAGATTTCCTGCCGCCTTTACTCTGCTAAGCTACTGGCAGAAACAGCTTTATTCATTATCCAATAAAAGCAACCCATAAACAGACAGCCATCCCATATCATCTCCCTTTTTGTCTAAATATGAGGGTTCTAAGCCTAATACAAAACTATATGCAATAAGAACAAATATCAAATATTGTCCAATGAAAAGAAGAGACAAAAACATACATAAAATTAGAATTACAACCAGCATGAACATCAAACAAGAGATATATGCTAAATGTTTCAATAGTTATCCTATCTGAAGGAGTCTAAGTCTTATATTAAAAATGGTTTGGCTAAGCCGTGAGTGGAAAGTAACTATAACTATCTAGTCTTTAACCCCATCAAAGACCTTAGAAGGGAAATAATACTACTAGAGTAAACAGGAAGTACAATCAAGCAACTTCCAAAAGGTGCAAGAAATGACAGAGACAACCAGCTACCTGGGCAATCACCCAGTGACCATTTGTAATGTTGGGGCAACCAACTTTGGCTAAAGCCTAGAGTATCTGACAGACCATTTCAGAGGCAGGATTTGAAAGACTGTTTTGCCTATATTGGCAGTTTGTCAGTCAATAGAGATATACAGAAAGAATGGGCAGAGTAAAAAAAAAAATGCCATGTAGCTACCGAAGGAGGACTCTGGAACCTTACCTGTGGGCCACAGCCTCGTGATGATATACAGATTAATAGAAATGGGTTAAGATGTAAGAGCTAGCTAGGAATGTGCCTAAGCCGAATAGTAATTAATTAATATAGTTTCTTTGTGATTATTTGGGTCTTGGTAGCTGGGAAATGAACAGGCAGTCTCTGCTTACACATTACAGATCCCTGACTCAGGCCCAGAGTGACAAGAAAGGTTACTCTGTGAGGCAGAAATCAAGGTCTCAGACCCAGATGAGTGCCCTGTAACCTCCAGGCACCCTCCACTAGATTTTTGGTTATGAGAGGATTTGATGTTTGCGTATCAGAGATAAAACACTATGGCCCTTAGCTTACTGTTGTAAATAAAGTTATTGTGGAACTTGGCTTATTTGTTTCAGGTTACAGCTCTGAGAACCACAGCAGTCCATGGAACACTGCCAATCAAGCCCTACCTGTTGTGGGAACCTCAGGTTCAGTATGGTTCCCTGTCTAGCAGTTGCTCTGTCCATACAGGATGGGCCTTGATAAATGAGACTGAGCTGGGTGGCTCTTATAGCTGGGTCTCACCGATGACTGCAGAGCATAGGGGCCAGCTCAAAGACTTAGTCACCTGTCTGTGTTAGGACAGAGGAACTGCTTTAGGGTTCAGTCTCCTGGGGCTCCTTGGGGCCCACACCAAGTCAGCAGCATGAACTCTAATAAGACTCCTGTGACTTCAGATAATATGTTGGCCATGGGAAGTCTTGCCCCACCATGTCCCAGAGCCTATTTCTCTACCTGGAAGAGTAAACATAGCTGATGGTTTCTGAGATTCTGCTTTGACAGGATGATCTGTGAATTTCAGTAAGTGCCACAGGCTCTGAACTCTCCTTTTGACACCTAGGGAAACTGAAGAGTGAAGGGTAGTTTATCTACTAGACTGTGGGGCAGCTCTAGGCAGGACCCCAGTGGGAACATTGGCTCCCTGACCCTTTGGGACCCATGCTCCTCCAAGCACCATCCTCAAGCACAGTTCTTCCACAACACTCTAACACAGTTCCCAAGTTCACATGCCCCCTCATCTCCCCATATCATATCCTGCCACAGCCTGCCTTATATTTGTCCAGGGCTCCACAGATGCCCCCAAAGGGTCTCCTTACCTGAGCCACACAGAAACCAGCAGGCTCTTAGCAAAGAACAGAGATGACATTACTGGCTGCCTACCACAGTTCATTGCTCTCTGCTACACTCTGGTTCCAATCCAGCCTTGTTCTCTTGTCTTTATTCACCAAATCCTCTGCATAGTGTCCACCAACATGTATACTTCCACAGGAGCTCTGTTGCTTTCTGGAGCATACTACCCCAGCTCTTTCAGTGGCAGTGACACCCTGACACTCAAGGTACTCCTCAGAAACCTTCCCTGACCTCAGCCCACATGAAGGCACCTTGGTATTTTCTGTCATTCATAGTCCCATGTTCATTCTCTGCAATGTCTGGGAGTTATGGTGACAGGCTCTGACTCGGATGCGATCTGAAGGTGTGAGGACAGCCATCCAGGGGTGGTCAGTGGAGTCTGACACCCCAGAGGAAAGACTTAGAGCAGAGTCTCCCACTCCTGCATCTGAAGCTATGTTCCAGAAGAGTTATCCATTTTCAGACCCTTCATCTGTTGATTCAGTACAAGAGTCTTTGACTCTGAGAATGTGGGGTAGGGAACTTCAGCTCACCACATGCTGGCCCTTGTTGTTATACAAAGAACCTAGATTCCAGAATCTCCTACCTAGACAACAAACAACTAGAACCTGACCGGAGAGATACCTATATACAGCATGCAGCATTCCATCTATGCACATGGCATGCCTGCCTATATCACTGGTGTTTCTTTGCTTGCTCTTTTTTTTTTTAACATTTTGTCTGTGTACCTCATGAGTGCCTGGTACCCAGAGAGTTCAGAGTAGGAGGTTAGATCCCTTGAAACTGGAGTTACAGACAGTTGTGAGCCACATGTAGGTATTAGGAACTAATCCTGGGTCCTCTGCAAGAGCAACAATTGCTCTTCATCACTGAGTCATCTCTCCAACCCCAACTTTTTTGCATTTTTCCTCTGCATTGTTACACATTCAAACCCAGAACATGCCTTCAGAGCACTGGCACTGATTACATCCCACTAGATCTGTGCATAGGTATGTTGTTTTCTCAGAAGTGATTAAAAATGGTGTTATTTGTTTTGCTGTTGTTTGTTACAATGCCTCACTATATTGCTCAGACTGGTTTGAGTTCAAGCAATTCTTCTGCCTTAGCTCCTGAGTGCTGGGATTATAGTGCAAACGACTGCCAGGCTCACATATGCTTTTTAATTTTGGTTTCCAAAGGGCTATTGCTAGCTTTATAAGTTTGTAATTTTTAGTGAATTTTAAATCTTTTCCATTTAATATTAAATGGAGTATTAGAGTGCATGATGTGTCTGTCAAGGGTGGGAGGTACATGTGCCACAGTGTACATGTAGAGGTCAGAGGGCAATGTGGTGGAGTCAGTTCTCTTTCCATCTTTTCATGGGTTCCAGAGTTTGAACTTAGGTTTCTGGAATTATGAAGAAAATATCTATCCCTGCTAAGTCATTTCAATGATCAAATTTGAAAATTTTAATTGTTACACAGAAATGTAATTGAACTTTTTGCAATAATCGTGTATTATGTAACGTTACTGAATTCATTTATTTGTTCTCAGAGTTATTTTTGGAAGATTCCTTGGGATTTTCAGGGCACACGATCACATTGTCTAAACATAGACACAGATTGCATCTTCCTTTTGAATTTATCCCTTTTGGTTTCCTTGTTTCCGGTGATCTACTGACTCACAGTGGAGAAAGACATCCTTGCTTTGTTCCCAGTTTTCAGGAGAAACTTCTGTCTTTCCCCTTCAAGTGTGACAGCAGCTGTAGGCTGACTGCAGGTGTTCATTACGGGGACTTGTTGTCTCAAGAGGGTTTTGTTGTTGTTGTTGTTTTTTATGAAAACATCTCACTGTGCGGCCCTGGATGGCCTGGAACTTACTATGTAGAAAACGCTGGCCTTGAACACAATGATCCTCTGCCTCCTGAGTGCTGGGATTAAAAGTATGCAGCACCATGCCCAGATCCCTCTAAATTTTCAAACATTTACTTCATAAATGTGTGCAGAATCCTCCACTATTAGATTTTAAAGTCCACTATGCTCTGCTGTTATGTTATTCTGATCTCTGGAACTGATATCACTCTTTTCTCCTCTATCAGTCTGACAGAAGCATTTGAATGTTGACTGATATTAAAGGTCAATTTAATTGCCTCTCAGAGGTTGAAGGTAAGCCCTATTGCTGAAGACACTATACACTTTAGACACACAACATGGAGGATGTGAGCTGAATCTGACCTAAAAGCCTTCTCACTAAGTATTAGCTAGCTTTTACAGTACCAGAAGGCGTCATGCAAGCTTCCAAAAGAGAGAAGCAATCAATAGTCCTACCCAGCCATGATGCCTATGAAGTACAATGATCAGCATGGCAGGATAACCCTATAGGTGCAGTAGTGACATTTATACCCTGGCAATAACCAATAGCTCTCTAATTGGTCTTAAGGTTTGCTTAACAAGAGGGAAATCTTAGCTGGCACTAAAACCTAAACAACTACCCAGGGCTGGTGAGGTCATGGGTCTTGGAAGGGAACCTACAACAGACACTTTATGACACCAGCTTACTTAATAACTGCTTCTAAATATTTATCCTTATGTACACAGGTAAGTGTAGCTCTCACCCCTCGATAAAGAAACGTCTCTTTGCAAAAGATGGAGATTATTACAGAAAATCAGAATTGGTCAAAATGCAGAGAACAAGTATGTGTGTTCCCAGTCACACTGATCCATCTACAACACAATGCCTGCACCTAAGTCTCAGGAAACCTCTAGAAGGGAAAACAGAAAACTCACAAGAGCCAGAGACACAGGGTGTCTGCTGTGAGAATTCAACTCCTAGAAATGTCAGAGAAGGTTCTCTCGTAAAGTCCCAACAACACGGATGGTTAAACAAGGCCTGAACAAGTGCACCAACAAACATGTCGAACATGGAAAGGGGAAGTTTCATGGGGCTTCAACCCTAGACAAACAACTACTGAGAACTAAGGAATGATGAGATGGGAGAAATTGTCTTCCCTTGGAAGAGTCCTCAAATTGGTTATCCAACACCAAGTGGTCATCTTGAAATAACATATATATGTGTGTGTGTGTGTGTGTGTGTGTGTGTGTGTGTGTGTGTGTGTGTGTGTGTATATATATACACAAGTAACACAGTACCACTGTTATCAACCAGTGGAGTGCAACCCCTTGCGGGGGTGTCAAACAACCATTTCACAAGGGTCATATATTAGACATCCTGATATCAGATATTTACATTACGATTCATAATAGTAGCAAAATCACAATAGCAACAAAATAATTTTATGGTTGAGGGTCACCACAACACAAGGAACTATATTAGCGGACTGCAGCATTAGAAAGGTTGAGAATTACTGAAGTAAAATTATACAGACTGACTGAGCAGATTATATTTATATATGAAGGAGTATGCGTATGTGTGTGTTATTTTTAAAAAGGCTAGGGATTGTGAATTTGAGAGAGAGCAGGGGATGGGCATATGGGAGGGGTTGGAAGGAAGAAAGGGAAAGGGGAAAATGATGTATTCATATTTTAATTAAAACATTTTTTTAAAAAAGAAGTAGGCTCAGTTCAATTGAACTTCTGTATTTTTCAGTTTCATTGACTTACACTCTGATATTAATCTTTTTCTTTTATTTACTTTAAATTTAATTTATTCTTTCAAAGAACAATTTCTTTTGGTGAAAACTAAGCTTGTTGATTTGACATAATTTTTCTTTTATACTATTGACATTTAGTGCTCTGAAATGTCTCATTGTGTACTGCTTAAGTGGAAGCCTGTCAATTTTATAATATTTATTTATTTATTACTGTATTGTAGCATGGGGAATGGAACCCAAGGCCTTTGCACATGCTAAGTAAGTCTCTAACATTGAGCCTAGAGCCCTGCCATTCTTAGTATTCTTTGTGTTATAATTCAGCTCAAATTTCTTTCTTTTGCTTTCCTCTTTTATCTATGGATAATTTAAAATATGTTATCAAAATCTCCAATCTCCAAATATTAATATGAGCTACTGATTTTTAATTTTCTCTCATTGTGGCCAGGGCACACACTCTGTGTGATGAATCCTTTTAAATGTACCGAGTCTTATTTCATTGTGCAGTGTCTAGTAAGCCTTACTGTTTTGTTGTGACCAAATACCTGACAAAGCAAATCAAGGAAGGACTAATTTTGGCTAATAGTTTGAGGGGATAGTACATCAAGCTGGGGAGATCATGGCAGCAGCAGCATGAGGCTGCTGGTCACAGTGCAGCCGCAGTCAGGAAGAGGAACATGAGGCTGCTGGTCACACTGCATCCGCAGTCAGGAAGAGGAGCATGAGGCTGCTG
>JAQHUG010000047.1:6368392-6386434 GCA_028555095.1 Dicrostonyx torquatus
AGCTGCAGTCTGGAAGAGGAGCATGAAGTTGCTGGTCACACTGCAGCTGCAGTCAGGAAGAGGAGCATGAGGCTGCTGGTCACACTGCATCCGCAGGCAGGAAGAGGAGCATGAGATGGCTAGTCACACTGAAGCCTCAGTCAGGAAGAGGAGCATGAGGCTGCTGGTCACACTGCATCCACAGTCAGGAAGAGGAGCATGAGGCTGCTGGTCACACTGCATCCGCAGTCAGGAAGGAGAGAGGGGTGAATGCTGGTGCTCAGCTTGCTCCTCCTGTCCCATCCAGGGCTACAATCCACAGTATGGCACCACTCACATTTAGAGTAAATCTTCCCAATTCAATCGAAAGAAGAATGAGTCTACTATTATTAGATGGGACATCAGTACATCAAGCAGGTTGACAGGTTGACAGTACTATTCCAGTCTTCTCTATCCTTACTGATTTCTAATTGTTTTAGCAAAACTGAAAAGCAGGGACTGAAATCTCAAACCATAACTGTAGCTTTGCTTTTCTTCTAGTTTCCCTCCTGCATGTTTAACACTTGCTAAATTTTAAGAACTGCCACTCTTCTTTGCATGAATTGACTCCTTAATCATGGGCTGACCTTTATCTTTAATCCTATCCTGTATACCTGGGCATCTTTGAAGTCTACTTAAGATATCTTAAGAGCTTTTTAAGTTTTATTTTATTTCATCTGCATTAGTGTTTTGTCTTTGTGAGGGTGTTGGATCCTCAGGAACTGTAGTTACAGACATTTGTGAGCTGCCATGTGGGCACTGGGAATTGAACCCGGGTCGTCTGGGAAAACAGCCAGTGCCATTAATGGATGAGCCATCTCTCCAGCGCCCTACTTTATCGGATATTAATATGGCCATTCTGCTTCCTCTTGATCAGTGCTAATATGACACATTTTCCAGACTCTTAATTTTAATCTGTTTTGTATCTCTTTATACTTAAAGACTGGCTCTTATAGACAGATTATAGTTTTTCTTAAAACAATACAAAATGAACAGAAAATTCCTCTACTCTGGTCTGGCTTGGTGGCACAAGCCTATAATCCCATCATGGGGAGGCAGAGGCAAGAGGATTGCTGAAAATTCAAAGCCATCAAGGTTTACATGAGTTCTGGGCCAAGCAAGGTTACATAAGCTAGAACCCTATCTTAAAAACAAACAAAAAAAAATCTAAAATTCATCACCTTTAAATTAGAGTACTTAGATAATTTATATTTAATGGGATTTCTGGAATGAATTAATAAGGTTTAAGTCTACCATTTTCCCCCTTTCTGTCTAATTGGTTTTAATTTACTATTTTTCTGTAATAATTCTTTGTATTATTAGTGTGCGCGCGCGCGTGTGTGTGTGTGTGTGTGTGTGTGTGTGTTTGTGTGCACGCACGCGCACATGTTCATACTATGGCATGAATGTGGATAACATCTGGGCATTGGTTCACTCCTTCCACAGGAGTCCCTAGGGCCTGAACTGAGGTCATTAGGCTTCTGTGGCAAGCACTTTTACCTGCTGAGCCATCTCACTGGCTATCTGCACTATTTAAGATTACTTGAGTATTAAAACAGTCTCATCATATTTTTACTCTCTAACTGTTGATTTCTGTACAGAAAGAAGCGTTATCTACATTCCGACGACTGTAGCAGCAGTGCCCATTTGGGGTCAGTCCTGACTAATTCACTGTTCTTTATGTGGGTTGTATTGCTTTGCCACTTTTTGTGCCTGAAAACGCCCTGGTCATGGACATCATGCATTTTACTTGTCTGTGTATTCCTGCATCCTGCTACATCTTGAGCTCTGTCACAGTGAGGCACATGAAAACAGATGTATCTATAGGGTCCTGCTATCAAGATTCTGAGCTGGAATCGATCTGTGCTTAGTTCATGGCACAGCATTTCCTGCCACCAGAAGAGATTTCCAGAATACCTTCACTAAGATTCTGTGAATCCTAAGATTTTCCCAGGCTGGCACTTTGTCTGTCTGTCTGCCAGGCACTGTGATTTCCTTAGGACAGTTAATCTAGAAGATGCCTCAGCTAGGGCTCTAGACTGGTTGTCTCTGTCTCTCTATCTCCCCCGCCCCCTTCCCACACACGTATTTGCTTATTCCTTGGATGAACTTGTACAATTTCGCTCAGTTTCACAGAGAGTGTGGTTCTTTCTTGGTTCTTGATTCAGAGTGACTCTTCCTGCCCTGAACTTCCTAGACTCTTGGTCCCAGTTCCCCACTCAGCAGGGCTCTCTGAGCTCAGTTTGGCTCTTCTGAGATGCTGTCTGGATGCTCTTCAGGGTAGATGCATGGTAAAACAGAGGTCACTGTGTCTGTTCCCTACCTGTCAGGGGCCACTCGCCTTTACTGCCTGACCACTAGTGTCTTGAGAACTTGTTTCATAATTTTGTCCTTTTTTGGAGGTTTCAGGTGTCCCATTTGATCTGAAATTTGGCTTTGAACACCATATGGGTTTTGTTTTCCCAGGAAATCAAAAAGAACCCTGGAGAGTCTAACTTGATCCCATGTTACAAGCAGAGACTGTTTTTTCCTTACCTCCTCTCACCCTCCTCTGCTATCCCAACAATGGCAAGTCACCCTTTTGTATCAGGACAAGAGGGGAGTTCTGTTGGAAGACAAAAAGGTGGGCTGCAATCCTCTTGCCATATTTGGCAATGACATGCGATGTCAGCATTGTCATAGCCTCGGTGGGCCTGAAGTGCAACAGCAATTTCTGGGATAGCTCCCAGTAATCTTGTTCACACCTGGCTGATGTGAGCGGCTGGCAGTGGAAAAAAAGGCAGACGGGGCCAGACCAGTTCTAGTTGGTCAGGGTCCCTAAAACTGCCCTCCACTCTGTCCAGGTTGTCTCAGATGCCTGGATTCCATCAGTGTCCCCAGAACTGAGTCAGCAGGAAGCTAACCTCCTCTCACTATGGGAATCTCAAATGGTTCTAAAGCTCCCCATCCTTGAGAAGGTACAAATGAATGTTGGGTGATGCCTCAGAAGGATATGCCATCCAGAACCTGGACCAGACACACTCTGCCTCTTCATACCACACAAGAAGGAGTACCAGCTTAGTTAATTCACAAAGCATCTTTGCAGCAAGTAAGTTTCCATGGCAACATCAGTGAGGCTGACAGGGACTGAGGGAACCTGCAGCATCTCCCTGTGTCAGCCCCTCAGGTGCTGTGTGGCCAGTGCCCTTGCCAGGCCCAGCTCTGGCCAGTCTTGCTGAAAGGACTGGGCTGCATACAGCCAGTTATGTAAGTGGTTGCCCTAGAAGAACTGCTGCCCTGAATCACGTGAGGCTGGCAAAGTAGTTCAAGGTAATTTATGACTTTGGGATGTTTCAGTCTCTAAATACAACAGACAGCTACAAAATGCAAACACTTTGAATTTCTGACCCAAGGGAGATGTCACAGCCCAGCCTGAACTTCACTGCTGCCTGGCTAACAGACAAGGTTTGTGGAGCAAGTCTAACTTACCTAATCCCAGGCCCATTAAGTCCACTCTTGAGTCTGAACACTCTTGAAGACTCCACAACCCCTCCAGGAGCTTCCTGTGACACATGCTGACATTTAATTTCACTCAACACATACATGTTCTGTGGTTCCCACCCCCCAGATCAGCTGTAGTTACTCACTGCATTTCAGTTAGAAACAGAAGTTTCTAACCTACAAAAATGCAACCCCGTCTCAGGCTTTTGCATATACAGTGTCCCCAGCCTAGAACACTGTTTACACCAAGGAAGAGCTGGAGGGCAGGACAGAGCTGATGGCCTGGGGAGTATATCATCAGAGGCCTAAATTCTGCTTCTTCACTGGGGATGGCATGGACACACCTTCCTTTGCTCTAGGTTCCAAGGGATTAGGATCTTATTCCTGAGTTCCTCATCTTGCTAGCAATCAAGGAGTTTGGGGAAGGAGAAGAAGGAGATTATCATATTAGGAAAGAGACAGGAAACAAGAGGAAGAAGCCCTATGAGTAGATATTCAGGATCTTAGGAGAAACAAACCAAGATGGCTTCTATGCTGAGCCAAGACATGGGAGCTAGGGAGACAGAAAACAACTGAGCAAGCCACTGAATCATCCCAACTGTGTATAGCCTCTGTGCTGAGGGGCTGGACATAGCAGAAGCCCAGACCTGACCTCAGGGTTTCCTGTAACCTTCATGTACAGACCAAACTGGACCAATACAGCTATTGGCATAGACCACCCCTCACTCCACTCCATCCTCATATAAATGTTTTAAAAAGGTCACACTGACCTACCACAAGGTTCACATAGGCCAGAAACCACAATGGAAAGAAAGAGAGATGGGAGGGGACAGAGAAGGTGCTGTACAGGTTATGAAAAAGGGAAAGCCAGAAAGTGTGGAGAAGCAAGAGTGGGGGAAATACAGTTGAGGCTGGATGACTTCTCAATGAGGAATATAAAGATCACCCAGCAGAAATCAATCAGGAAGTCTGGCTGCAGTTAAGCTAAGAATTGATATTTACCAAAACAGGGCCAGCAAGTTGGCTCAGGCCATAAAGGCACTTGCTACTAAGCCTAAAGACCTATGTTTAATCCCTACAGCCCACGTAAGGGCGGAAAGGGAGAATTCAGTGCCACAAGCCATCCTCTGACTGCAGTGTGCATCCTGAGGCACATGCATGCCTACACACAGAGTAAACAAAGAAGTAGACAAAGCACAAGTAAGCAGAGTTCTTGAATCGGGAAGCTGTGAAGGAAGCAGTGTATCCAGTATACATAAAGAGCTTCCACAGACTAAGGAATCAAAAAGTGGGGTGGGGGTTGGTAATTCTCACGAGAGGGAAAGGACACTGCAAACAGGCACCAGAAGGGACACTTGACACTCAACGTTCCCGGTAAGCAGGAAACTGAGAATCAAGATCTCAATACCATGTCATTTATCCCACTAATTAAGCATGAGAGGACACGGATCAAGGCGGGGGAGGGGTATGGAAGTGTCTTTGTCAGAGTGCAGACAGTAAGGATCCTAGTTTTCTTCATATTGCTATGATAAACACATGACCAAAAGCAATGTGCGAGGAGAAGCTTATTTCAGCTTACAGCTGTAAATCATCATTGAGAAAAACCAGGGCAAGAACTCAAGGTAGGAGCCTGGAGGCAGAGTGTGAAGGAGAGGCCATAGGGGAATGCTGCTTGCTGGCTTTCTCTCCATAGCTTACTCAGTTTGCTTTTTTAAAATGCAACTCAGGACCACCAACCAGCCCAGGGATGGCACCATTTAGAGTGGACTGGGCTCTCCACATCAATCATTAATCAGGAAAATGCCCCTCAGCTGAGCCTCCCCATTCCCAGTTATGTCTAGGTTCGTGTCAAGTTGACAAAACTAACCAACACAGCTGGATTACTCTGAAAGATAACTCCTATCGGCTTTTCCATTCACGTGTGTGTTGACTTTCCAGGTCCACTCTTACACAATATTCAAGGCACACAGGAAAAAAAAAGTCATGAGATAGGATTGAAATCTCCACCAACAGGAGAATGCAAATTCTCTCAATTTATTTTTACATTAGTGAAAGGAAACCACAGCACCACACAAGGTCACAGATAAAGCCTAGAACAGGAAGATGCTTAGTAAAACTGCAGAGCTTAGAAGCTGCCTCACAGCTGCCATTTTTATAACTCCTGGTAACACTCCAACAATATATAGTCAGACATTTATAGCTGTCACATCAGCAGAGAGGCAAACATAAAACTCTGAATAGCAGAGACCTCTGGGCTATGACAAGATGTGAACACAGGGAGATGTGAGTACTTGGGGTTCTGTGGCTGTGAGCATTGAGTAGGGGTTCTCTGACGTTATTTTTATTATACTTTATAATATACAAATGCAGTATAGAGAACACACTAACTACAGACAGGCAAAGGAGCATGTCTTGACACTCTTCATTATACATAACAACAAGCACCAATAGGATTGTGGGGCGAGCAGACCATAACGCAGAAGGATCAGAACTGGGTGGAGGGTACCCCTCCACACATACACAAGGCAAAAATCATATGAAAAATGAGGCCATGTTCCATAACTAGAATGACAAATGGCCAACAGGCATAATAACACAAGTCTCCCTTCCCTCACACACTACAGACATTGCTAATCCGTGACTGAATTCTTAAGCCAAGTAATACTTTTCAGGATTCCTCAGCTGCAGCACTGTAGGCGCCAACGGTGCTAAGACACTGTGAACTAAGGGAAACTCTTGCTGATTGCTGTGGTTGAACATACATGCACTCCGAGTTCAGTACTGGAAACAAGGCCGGTGCAACAGTGTCGGGAGGTGACTAGGTCCTGAAGGCTCTGCCCCTGGGAGTGGACTGACAGCTCCACCAGAGAGCTGGGTTGGTTATCACAAACTTTCTCCTGCCCCTTGACCTCTTCCCACACTAAATGTTCACACTATGTTCTTGGATTTCCCAGCCTTGGGAACCACAAGCAAATCAAGACTTAGGTTCCTCCATATTACCTAGCAGCCACTCTCTCATAAATGCAGAAAACAAAGCACAACACTGACCTACATAATCTGTCAGCAGGGGCCTAGTATAGAGTTTAAGTACAGTCAGCAAGCACTAATGACTCCAAGAAGCAGTTCTCCCACTCTGGCTCTGTCTAGAGTCAGTCTGACCTATTGCTTGTGGTGTGCAGCCTCAGATCCGCCAAGCCCACTTCACAGTTCAAATTCCTGCAGCTGACCAGACCCTTGCTGCCCATTACCACTGACTAACTCTCCTCATTCTTGCCATGGGGAGGGCAGGTTCCTGCCTGCCTTATGTTGGTGATTTTTGCTGTTCCTGAAAACCCGATTAGTCCACAGACCAGGCAACGCTCATATACTAACCCAGGGTATCCCTAAATATGGCCCCATGAGCACATGCAGCTGACCTGCCCCAAGCTGACTTTCCTGGGATGGGGCAGGCAGAAAGAACCTTCACAATCTTCCCTACTGTGTGCTTGTTTAGCGAGCTCACCATTCTTGCCTCATACCCAGTTCAGAAGGATGATACTAACACCTACCCATTGCCTTTCTCCCCAGGAAGGGAACCAGACAGGTATTTCTTCTCACAAAGTGTGCAAACAGTACCATTATTCCTCATGTATATGCTATTATGAGTGAGCTTTGGTTCTCAGGGACACGAATGTAGAGGTTCCCTTTGTCCTAACACTCACCTTTGGCAAGCCTTGGAGATATGTAAATACACCTGAATCCTTGCTCACCCCGCTACCTGTCCCAGGAACTCTCCTTCTGCATGACTCCAAGTTTTTCTTAAAGGCCACTCAACACTCCTGGTCCAGGAAGCATCTCTTGCTTTCCCTTTCCTTGCCACCCTGCACACATTCCTGTTAGAATGGCTGCAGTGAGATCAAATGTTGATGTATGCCTCTCTGTTTCCATGACCATGAAGCAGGTCTGCAGAAGCAGACTTATGCCTGACACTCTTTCCCAAAGACCAGCCCCTCAACATGGCCCCAAACTTGCTACATAGACGAGAATGGCTTGAATTTGTGATCCATTTGTTTCAACCTCTAGAGGCTGGGATTACCAGGTTGGGTCACCATGTCCAGGTTAAAGTACTGTTGTTTGTAAAGATTTATTACAATTTGCAGGGTGGTGGTGGCGTATGCCTTTAATTCCAGCACTCAGGAGGCAGAGACAAGGGAATCTCTGTGAATTCAAGGTCAGCCTGCTCACATAGCAAGTTCCAGTACATTTAGGGTTGTTACATAAAGAAACACTGTCCCAGAAAACCAAAAAATAAATTACTATTACAACTTTATTACTTAAAAAAAAACTTGCAGATTGAAAAAAATCACACAGTGAAATTAACCAGTGGTGTAGGAGGGTCTTTCTGTATTTGGGTTGCTTTCATTGGTTGAAAAGAAACTGCCTTGGCCTTTTGATAGGGCAGCCCCTAGGTGGGTGTAGTAGACAGAACAGAAGCCTGCGAAGAAGGGAAGTATGGCGGACGCCATGATTCTCCAGCCCGAGATGGATGTAAGTTAGACTCATGCCGGTAAGCCACATTCCTCTGGTGATACATAGATGATTAGATAGGGGTTAAAGCAAGATGTGAGAGTTAGCCAATAAAAGGCTAGAGATATTGGGCCAGGCAGTGTATTAAATTAATATAATTTTCGTGTGGTTATTTCAGGTATAAGCTAGCCAGGACCAAAAGCGGGCCAGTGGCTGGGAGCCGGTAGAGAACCAGGCGCAGGAAACGTGGCCTGCTAGCCTCATTACTACAAACCAGATTTAAAGTTGCTACAGCTCAGTGAACTGTACAGACAGAACAACCATTCTGAAGCTGTGAGGTTTCATGGTGGATTTTATACTTTTACCATCAAATATATATTTTATGCATTTATTCACCACCAACCCACCAAAAAATTTTACGACAGAGTTGAAACTAGAAAAACAATTATCTTTATATCCTTTTACAACCCATGTCCATTTACATTCAGGTCTTCCCCATCACTTCATATTTAAGACACCCTTTCTCCTATCTACATGCTATGTGTACCTACATGTACACATATATGTAAATATATATAATAGGTTAAGATCCACATGGGGGAGAACATGCGGTTTTTTTCTCAGATTGTATGACCTTGATTAATATTCTATACTCCAAGTCCATTCATTTTTCCTATAAATTTTGTGATTTCATTTTTCTTTATAGCTGAGTATACTATGTAATAAAGCTGTACTACTCTATTTTATATATGTAACAGATTTTCATTATCCAGTCATCTGTTGAAGGACAACTAGCTTGGTTCCGTTTCCTTTCTACAATGAATAAAGCAGCAATATACACGCGATGTACATTCCCTAGGTAAACATTCAGAGGTGACATAGCTGGGTCATACATTTGCTTGTCTAAGTCACTTTGAAAGAGTCCTGAGTGAGCCTGTGTTCAGGGGGGCGGGGGATGCACATGCAGCACAGCACACTTCCCACATGGAAGTCAGAAGGAACTTGTGTGATTCTCTCCTACCATGCAAGTTCTGGGGATTGAACTCAGGTCATTGGGGTAGACAGCACAGACCCTGCCTCCTGAGACATCTCGCCAGCCCCAGTTCTGGCCTTGAAGAACAAGCTGTGGTCATTCCAGGAAGCTTGCTTGTTAAACTCATGCTCTGCCTTCTCAGCTTCAGCCTCAGCCTCAGCTCTTGTTTCTCTCAGAGACCATGTTGTCAGCCTTCACACCACGGCAAAAGACTGCCCCTTCAGATCCCTGCTACCAATGTTTCTGTACCAAGTAATCAGGGCTCCTTTATGGTAGTTCTGCCAAAGTGGGGGCCAAGAATTTAGAAGACATATTCTAGGAAGGGGCTGTCCCTCACACAGAGTAGGTAGTGTGGCTCACCCATAAAATCCCAACAAGATGAAATGTCAGCGGCAAGGGCACTTGTAAGTAAAGGCTGAAGGGGTGAGAACAGGGTGAGGCTATGTGCTGGTCTGTCTGCCTCTCCTATTGCTGGGCTTGGATTCTCAGCTGCAAGGATTCCTGAGCGTGAAAGCATAGGGGCCAGAACCCAGACTCAAAAAGCAAGAGTTCAGACAATTTTAATATCAAGTTACCTCCATCACACGACATGACACCAGCACAAGAAGTACCTTTGTCCTTTCACCAGTGAACCCAATTATTAGAATTTTCTTCTGAGAGTTAGACTTCACTCTATGCAGACTCAATGGAGATAGGCACTCCATTTCAAGCTGCTGCTATTGCTAGGTCCCTGATATCTAGCTTTTCTCCAGGTGAATGTTTAGGCTTTGGAGGACCACACAGTCTCTGTTGATACCAAAGGACTGTGCTCTAGAGGCGTGAGAGCCATTGCCTGACAGTCTATTCTTGTCATTCTGTACTTGTTGCAGGCTACAGAAGGCTATCTTCCTCTAGGAGGATGCATGAAGATAGGGGTCATGCTTTTCCTAAGTCAGAGAGAAGCCATTCCCTGGCTGTCACCCACCCTTTCCAATTCAAAAAAGGACAGAGCATAGAACATTCTGACCTGAGTGTGAAGATGGGGTTGAGGGGTGCTTAGAGCTAACACAAAGTAAAGGCTCTGGCCTTTGCTGAAGGGCCTGGAACAGTTATATTAAAGAGTAACAGGAAAGCCATGACATGTGCTCATGCCACTGCTCTTGAGGAGAAAAAGACCCCCGTGCAGGGGCTGCATGTACTCTTTGGTTAGGGACATATGCTTGTGGGAGCAGAAGACATTTTGAGAGATTGTCTTGAGAGTCTACTGTGTGCATGCTTCAGCATCTCATGAACTGATTTGGAAGGCCAGACAAAGGGGCCATGGGAAGGCATTGAGTCATTGTTTGAAGTGCATATGCAAATGAGAGCAGAGAGTGGGAAAAGATAATAGATGATCCCTGTTAGTAGAATCATGAGACCATTCATTAAGTACCAGTATGGGGAAGGTGTGCTTTGGGAATTGGGGAGTCCTCTGTGGGTCAAAAAAGAGACTCAGTTATGCACACCAACTTTGAGAAGGTCATAGATACTTGAGGAAGTGTCAGGGACCTAGGAGATGAAGGTACAGCAGAAGATCAGGGTCAGAAGTAGACGCTGAAGTAAGAGAGTTTGGGAGTAAAGTGATTAGAGGGCTCAGAAGGTCTCAGTCATGCAAAGGGTGAGCAGTTGTGGTTATAGCATCATCACCTAGTGTCTTAGTCACTGTTCTCTTGCTGTGAAGAAACACCATGACCAAGGCAATTTCCTTTCCTAATAAAGGAAAACATTTAATTGGGTGTGTGCTTACAGATTCAGAGGTTTAGTTCATTATCATCATGGTGGGGAGCATGGCCGTTTGAGAGTTATATTCTGATTCACAGAGAGGAGAGAGAGAGAGAGAGAGAGAGAGAGAGAGAGAGAGAGAGAGAGAGAGAGAGAGAGTGTGTTGAAACCTCAAGGTTCACTCCCAGTGACATATTCAATGTCACACATCCTAACCCATGTAATTCTTTCAGTTTCACTTCCTGGTGACCAAGCACTCAAATATATGAGCCTATGGGGGCCATTCATATCCAAACCACCACATTCCACTTCTTGGCCCCAACAGACTTGTAGCTAAATCATGATGAAAAAAATGCATTCAGTCCAATTTCAAAAGTTCCCATAGTCTGTCACAGTCTCAACACTGTTTAAAGCTACAAAGTTTAAAGTTCTTCTGAGACTCATGGCAATTTCTTAACTGTTGCTGCCTGAAAATTAAAATAAAAAAGGACATCACATAATTCCAATGGCACAGAATACACATTACCATTCCAAAAGGGAGGAAAGGGAGTATAGTGAGGAAATACTGGGCCCTAGAAAAACCAAAATCCAGCAGGACAATGTTGAAATTCTGTATCTTCATTTCTGATGTCAAAGTGTTCTTCAGATCTCCATGTCTTTACATCTTTGTTGACTGAAACACACCTCTTCCTCTTGGACTGGTTCCACTCCCTGTCAGCAGCTTTCTGTGGCAGGTATCCCATGGTTCTGACATCTCTAAGAGCTTGGGGTCTCCAACAAAATCTAGGCTTTACCTTCACAGCTTCACATACGGTCTCTCTGGGCCTCCATGCAGGGATACCCCTGACACACGCCTGGCCTCAGTGGCTTTCCTTAGCCTTGGATGGTGTCTGGCAATGGCACAACCCCTTTTCTATATCCTTGACTCAAAAGTCAGAACCTCTAGGCCTAAGTTGCCAAGTTCTGCTGCTTGATGGGGCTGGAATGTGGCCCCCTCCTTCAACCACATTTGCATCAGCTTTCTGTTGTTGATGGTTTCCTTCACTACCTACATTTGTCTTTAATTACTTTTCACAAGTTGGAAACTTAGCTGAGTGGGGTCTTGCCATGAGATCACCACTTGCTTTATTCCATTTCACACCAGGGTTTTCTTCAAACTTTTTAAAATCTCCTTGAGCACAGGACTTGGCTCCAACATTACCTTTCCTGGTGCTCTTTTTCTCCTCATACTGCACATTTTGTATTTCTCTTTATTTGACTTGCTCCTTTTAATTATAGATCTGTATAAGAATGATTACTAATAACCACAGAATATAGTTAATACTAGGCTTCCTTGAAATCTTCTTTGCCAATGTCATTATTCTAAAACTCTCCAATTTAGTTTCAAGCATATTTTTAGACAAAAAAGCTTTAGGGCAAAAACTAGCCACATTCTTTACCAAAATACTACAAGAATTATCTCTATGTCAGCTGCTAATATTCTTGCCCTCCAAAAGCCCTCGAGTTGGGCCATCATAATTTACATTGCTCTCAGCACCACTGTCTTCCATGCTCCTACTAGTATATCCCAATAATCCCCACTTAAAGCATTCAACTGCTTTCCTAATCCAAAGTCCACATGTCAATAAGCAACATGGCCAAGCCTGTCACAGCAATACTCTGCGCCCTGGTACTAACTTCTGTCTTAGTGTTCTGTTGCTGTGAAGAGACACCATGACCAAGACAATTTTTATAAAAGAAAGCATTGAATTGGTGGCTTGCTTACAGTTTCAGAGATTTAATTCATTATCATGGCAAAAAGCATGGTGGTAAACAGGCAGGCATGGTACTGGAAAAGTAGTTGGGAACTACATCCTGATATAGGGAGAGGGAGGGAGAGAGAGAAGAGAGAGAGAGAGAGAGAGAGAGAGAGAGAGAGAGAGAGAGAGAGAGAGAGAGCAGGGCCTAGCATGTGGCTTTTGTAACCTCAAAGCCTATCCTTAGTGACATACTTTCTCTAACAATGTCATGCTTACTCCAACAATGCCACACCTCCCAATTCCTGTATATGAGCCAGGGGATGGTGGGGAGAGATCATTTCTTATCCAAACTACCACACCCAGTTCTAACTGGTCACCAGGCCTCTCCTTAAATGTGGGCTCTCCCAACTGTTTCCACTTTCCATCTTGGTGTAGAATTTGCTGAGTTCAACAGACTGATGGCCTGGATTTGGATTAATTGGTTGATTAGATAAAATTTAAAGTACAGCAAAGAAAAGCAAAATAAACAGCTGAACTAAAACTGAGAATCCAGATGCCAACCTCAAACTTTCCGACGTGTAGCCTGCCACAGCTACAGGGCCTTTGCACTTGTGATTTCTTCAGCCCAGAACACTAGGCAATGTTTATTCTCTGAACATCTTTGGGAGCCTCCACAAGCCCCTTATGACTTCATCTCCTTCCTCATTGTATCCCCCAGCCCACTGAGCTGTCAACTTCTGAGAACAGGACACTCTTCCTGTGTCATTCCCCACTTTGCAGGTTTCTGGAACCACAGTGGGTGTACTTGGAGTGAGTCGGAACTGTAGATCACACATACAGGAGTGACAGCAGCTCTCCACTCAGTATTTACTGAGTTTCCATTGGATGTGGTTATTGACTGGGCTGTGGGAACAGGAAGTTCCTGGACACTGCACAATGACCATGACAGGCTGTGGTGGTTTGAATGAGAATGGCCTAATATTTAATGCTTGGTCCCCAGTTGGTTGAACTCTTTGAGAAGGATCAGGAAATATGACTTTGTTGGAGGAGGTATGTCATGGGAAAGGGGGGGAATATAAAGTTTCAAAAGACTTTTGTGCCTTGTTGTGTCTCCAGATGTGAGCTTTCAGTTACTGCTCCAGTGCCATGCCTGCCTGCCTGCTGCCATGCTCAGTGCCATGATGATCACGGACTCTAACCCTCTAAAACTCTTAGCCCCAAATAAATTCTGTAAGTTGGCTAGGTCATGATGTTATCACAGCAATTGAAAAATAACTAAGACGTAGGTCACATGATCAGGGGCCAGCACCACAAGTAAGCTACTCCAAGAACAGGAGGACGGCGATAGGGCTTAATGGGCCAGAGCAAGAGTGCTGATGTTGAGAGAGATATGACAGAGATCTGGTGACCCAGACCATATAAAAGCAGAGAGGACTTGCTTTGGTGATATGAGAGCCATGAGCAGATGTTAAGCACAAGGGCATGGGACTGAATGTGAGGTGGGAAGTGGGGAATGATGAGGGAGAGTGACATTAGTAACAGGTCCTCACATGTGTTTATGGTTTCCACCCTGTGTCCATGCCAGACACTGCTTATTGTGGGGAAGCTGGTGATGAGAATTACCTGGCCTTGGTCTCCTGACTCCCTTACCACCTACCTATTCCTCTTAAGAGGAATCCTCTTGGGGGTGCACTTTCTAAACATAAACCAATCTATCCAGTCCCCACCTTTGCCACACTGGAGCCACTCTCTCCTTGTTGCCTTCTTCAAAAGTAGCCTATACTACAGAGCTCAGAGAAGTCACTCAAACTGGCCTGTCCCCAGTTTGATCCCCTTCACCATTCCTTCCTCCAGGGCACAGTGAAAGTTCTTGCTCTAGGTACCCCATTCTCTTGCATAGACTCTAGTGCTTTGTGAGGTCCTATGAGGATGTGCTGCCCCTTCCTGGAACTGTGAGTAGAAAGCTGCTCTCCAGGTCCCTTCCCTGTGTCACGCCTACACTCCTTACACTCCTCCAACCATGTACATACCGTCAACCCTTTTGCAGACTCTGGGAAGTGAACAGAAAAGGAGCCAAAGGACAGTATGCTGTCACCTATTTTTCATAGCACAATACAGTCCTATGCCACTGAGACTAGCAATTTTCCCCAGTACATTCTGCCATTACTATTCCCAAGCACCCACATGCTGAGTTGAAGGGCCAGCAAGAACTTTCAAGGGAAGATGGAACCACTTGGAGATCCAAAGAGGGCAGCTCAGACTGGCCTGACTGAGAACTACCTCTGAATCTTTCCCTGAATGGAGCACAGTCAGTTTTCTAATTAAGTGTTTCAACTTGTCAGCTTAGCAGGGAGCATGGCAGTTCCAGAGGCTTCTCTCAAGCGATAATCCAGTTATACTACAATATTGCAGCCTATCCCCCACCCCAGTTATTTAATTAGCAGGTGTTAGCAGGAAAAGAAGCAGTGTGGCTTATTTCAAAACAAGCTCCATCTCTGGGGGAGCCTGGGGTACAGCATGGGAGGAGGAAGCAGCTACTGCCCCAGAAGATGTTGGATGCCCTGTGCTGAAGGTGATGTGTTGGAGGCATTCACCAGTGAGCCTTCTGAAGAGCCAGGATAAGGCAGGGAAAGGATTTGGGTTCCATTGTCATCATCCCAGGTAGTGCAGTCCATAGAGTATCCTGTCCCAAGGGAAGGACGAAGAAAAGTCCCCAACAAGCCTTCCAGGACATCCAGGATGAGAAGGAAGCAATGAAAGGAAGTGAGCACTTCCCTAATGTCTATCCATGGAGACAGTTCCTCCCAGGCTGTGCCAGAAAATTCCTCTGCTTCATACCCCTGCCCATCTAAGACTCATCCCTCTTTCCAGCAACAAAACAGGCAAAAGAAAGATGGGGAACCAAAGGAAAACTAGAAGTAATACACATTGCCCATGGAGGGTATGTTTTTTCCCATCACAACTTGACTTGGGGTAGGTGGGCAGGCTGTCATTGACACCATTCTTTCCAGCTACATGCCAGCTGGGGAGGCGGTGGCTTTCAATGGCTAGATCTAAAGTATTCTTCAAAGACCCATGTGTTAAAAGCTGGGTTGTGAGCCTAAAGTGCTACTGGATTGGTGGACACTAGAAAACGCAAGGCCTGTTGAAAACAAATAACAGAGATGCCCTTGGAGTAGGCACTGGACCCTAGCTCCTCAATTTCCTCTGTCTCCCAGGAGATGAGAAGTCTCCTAGATTACAGACTCACATCATGACACACTATGCTACCCCAGGCTCAAAGCAACAGGGCCAGGTGATCTTGGACTGAGACCTCTGAAACCCTGAGCCACATTAAATCCTTCTTTTTAGGTTACTCACCCCAGGTATTTGTCACAGCCACAGAAAGCTGGCAAATGCAGTGATCTAAGGGAAAAATGGAGACTGCTAATGAGGATCACCAGGTGTCCTTTCTCACTCCCAACTGCTTCCTGACAGAGCTCCCATTGTGTGAGAGTCTATCATCCTGGTGGATTGTGTACATGATCCATCATTCCTGATCAGCTGAAAAACATAGGTCAGCAAGTACTGCTCACTAAGTAATGCTGGCACAGGGCTGATGGGAATCCACACTGGCCCTGGGGCTCTCTGGTGGGAGACAGTGGCTGTCAGAGAAATGTAAGAATGAGAGCAGATTTCAGAATAGGAACAGCTGGACCAGTATAGAGGTACAGGCAGCCTCAATGCCTATACTCACCTCCAAGATGATGCTGTGAGAAGAATCCAATGTATCCGTTGAGATTCAAGACAAACTGTTATCTGTAAGCCCTTGTAAAATCAAAAAGAAAATCATATACTTTCTAGATACAGTCAAACCTCACTGAGGTTAAGAATATTCCATCTCTGTTCCTCACTAGGCAGGCCCCACAAGGTGCTGTCCAATTTGGGCATAAGTAATATTGCCTGTATATCCTGCTAGCAAGGAGTCAGAGCAGTATCCAGGGTGCAGGGACAGAGGATGAAATGCGCTCAGGCTCATCTGCATGCTGTGTAGATGTATATACCTCGAGCAACTTTGCTGAGGCCCATAGATATTCAGAAACCATACTATATGCAGCCCTTCCAGATCAGCCTCTCAGAGATGGGGACAGCCACTGTGTCCCAAGACTTCACTGCAGTATTACTTAAATGGCCTCAAATCACATTGTTTTCAATGCCCTATGCATAGGAATCAGCAGAACAAAGCAGGAGCCCTCCAAGAAATATCACAGCAAGAGTTTTTAAGTCAAGGAAAAGCAGCTGGCCCCTGTCAAGACCAGCTTTGAACTCCAGATCCTGTTGCCTTCCGAGTTCTGGTATTAGAAACAGGAGCCACCATGTCCGACTTGCAGTGAGGCCTTCTATGAGTCTAAACAGACTTCCTGATTCTCAGGCATGGCTGCCCTTTTTCTACCTTCTTAGTGAAAAGCACGATGCTCTCTCCATTCTTCAGATCAGAAAGCTAACTGTCCCTGGTCCTTTTTATTCCCTCACCCAAGTCAGCACTTGGCCAGCTGCTCCTGTAGGACCTGCCTTCCTTTGGAAGTCTCTAGAGTCACCTCTACCTCAGTCTTCTAGGAGTTCCACAGTCCTGCGATGCTAGCTGCTGACCACAGTAGGGCCAGATGTTGGAGTGAAATGTGGCCTGAGGATGAGAATAGCTTTAATCACCTTTCAGGAGCATCAGCTTCATTATTATAAGAAATGGAATCCATCAAGGACCACTACTATTATCTCCACATTCCGGGAGGCCAGAGAAGAGGAAGTGTTCCAGTTCTATGACTTCTCATCTCTAGCGGTCCTCATCTCAGAGACCTTTCAGCTTGCGCTCTTGGCACGGAATGCTTTGCAAGGCTGAGCACCATGTCAGTGCCTTCATGACTGAAATCCCACTATCTGCACACCTCTTTCCTGCACTAGATGGAAACCTCTGGTCCAAACATGCTATACACACCGAAGTCTGGACATCCTGCCTGGTTCATACTGTAGTTGTTTGAGTCTTATGCTTGCTGATTTCCAAAACCAGGATGTCAGGATCTTGGGAACTCAGCATTCTCTGCTTTGCAACTTTAAATCCAGGGGGCATGTGGAGTGGATTTTCTCAAGAGACTTTGAAACATGCAGGACATTACTCTGAACTGTGGTCACCTTGCAGTGCCACAGCTTTGCAAGCTGACTCCTCCTCTCTAATACTGTGTCCTTTCATTAACTCCTTCCTCTCTAGGTGTGCTCCCTCCCTAGCCCTGACCAGCATTTTCTGCTGTTTACTTCTAGTTCAGCCTCCTCAGGTTGAGCATAAGTGAGATAAGGCACACGATTCCTTCCTGAAAGGACAGACACGTTGCACGATAGCCATCCCACAGTATGCTATATAACATGTGTATCCCATAAATCATTCAAATGACTGCCAATCAAAATGACCTTAAGTTGGGTGGTGGTGGTGCATACCTGTAAACCCAGTACTCGGGAAGCAGAGGTAGGTGGATCTCTGTGAGTTTGAGGCCAGCT
>JAQHUG010000047.1:6395749-6428915 GCA_028555095.1 Dicrostonyx torquatus
AAAAAACTAAAGCAACAATAAGAAAACAGGCAGAATGAATAGGAATAAGTATTTGGCTGTTTATAATACCCACCAAAGAATATCCAGCCCGAGTAGGATCTCAGGAAACATGTCCCAGGCAAAGGAAATGATAAGGACAGAGGTCATGGGCATCCATGGGTTCAGAGCAGGAAGGCAAGAAGGCCAAAGTATGATGACCAAAAGGGTGGAGCAAGAGTCAATGGAAGGCTCAAAGATACTCTGAGAACATGACATTCTTTTTTCTGTGTGAAGAGGGGGAAACTGAGACTCAGGGAAATGGAGCCCTTCCTTATGGGCAATGTAGACCATATGCTCTCACCCATATGGTTCCAGAGTCCTCATGTGCTCAAACCTGATCCTGGGTCATCACCTTCTAAGTGTGTACTCAAAATGAGAACTACAAGAATTCAGAGTCCATCAGTAGTCCTCCCACATCCTCAGACTCTGTGGACCATCTCCTAAGCAGACGCCCACTTCTTCTAAACACATAGGCAGCTTTTTACCTAATTTGAATTTGACTTGAATCTGATTCCATTTTTCTACTTGTGTAAGGAATGGAACAATGGGTGGCTCCAAAATCAAGCAGAACACATACATACACTGTGTTGTACTTCAGGGTTGGTGTTCCTATAGCTATTTCTTACTAGTTGAAACATTCCCTCCTGGAGTGAGGAGAGAGCCTACTCAGTACGGCTGTCTGCAAGTTGTACAGAGAGTTCCAGGGATATAGCTTTCACAAGCTGTCATCCACACTGGGGGTGATTAAGCTGCCCAGGTATCGCCCTGTAGGTAAAACTAGGAAACTCAATGGTTCGCTAGAATAGATCTGGATAGAAATTTGTTTGGCTGTCATTGGTGCCCTCTCTGAAGTGAACTGGTATTTTTGTTTGTTTTGTTTTTCATGTCTCTTCAAGAAAAATCGCAAAACACAGTTGGACATCTACAATGTTCTGGCCTTACATCACTCTAGATACAGCTGAAAGAAGCATTAATGAACTGGAAGGCTATCCTGAGAAAATTGTCTAGATGACAGAAAGCAAAAAGCTCTGAAATCAAGAATGTCCCCAGAAGCCTCAATCAGAATTCCAGAGTGGGAGTAGGATGCATAGTGGATAGGCAAAAAGAAACTCTCCAAGCTGTGCTTCCAGCACTTTCTGTTCAAGACAACATGGGCTCCCTCAGAAACTGTTTGGACATTCAAAGAGTCGTGCCAGCAAAGACTAGTATGGAAAGGAGAAGAAAAGGAGAAAGTAACACAGTCACTGAACATGATGCATACTGTCTGCTTCCCATACCCTTTTTTTTTTTGTTTGCCTTAAACTAGTCCTTTGACTTTGAGGAAGAAAACCTTGCTCCCATGCCTTCATGGAGCACACACACACACTTTATCTTCCATGGCCTTGGTGAGAATAAGGCATGCATACAGTATGTGCTCAATAAAGACATTTTACCCCAAGACAGGATTTCTCTGTAGCTTTGGAGCCTGTCCTGGAACTCCCTCTGTAGACCAGGCTGGCCTTGAACTTCCAGAGATCTGCCTTTCTCTGCCTCCCGAGTGCTGGAATTAAAGATGTGTGCCACCACTGCCCAGCCAATAAAGACTACTTAATGGGTGTGAACTCTGAGATTTGTTCAGTGTCAGAACCAAGCTGACAAAGAAGTTAAGAGGAGAAAAACAGATACAAATTCAGAATTGTCTGACCCCAGTTCATGTACCGATTCCACAATGCTAAGCCATGTCTGTACATACCATGTTTCATGTTTTAGTTTCTGCCTGAAGTGCATCCTGAAAGCTTAGTTTCATGTTTGGTCCCAACATAGCAGTCAGGGTTCAGAGACTGGGCCTTTGGAAGGTATGATGGATAATTTTATATCAACTTGACACAAGTTCATTTGAAAGGAGGGAACCTCAATTAAGAAAATGCCTCCACAAAACTGGGCTGTAAGTAAGCCTAAAGAGCATTTTCTTAATTAGTGATTGATGAGGGAAGGCCCAGCCCACTGTGGGTGGCCCCAGCTCTGGGCAGTGGTCCTGGGTTCTATAAGAAAGCAGGCTAACCAAGACTTGTGGAACAAGACAGTAAGCAGCACCTCTGCATCATCTCCTGCCTCCAGGTTCCTGTCCTGTTTGAATTCCTGTCCTGACTTCCTTTGATGTTAAATAGGGATATAGACATGTAAGTCAAATGACCCACTTCCTCCTCAACTTGCTTTTGGTCATGGAGTTTCACCACAGCAATAGTAACTAAGAGAGAAGGTGATTAGATCATAAGGGCTGTGATTAATCCATTGATGGATTCATAAGCTAATGAGCTACTGAGAGGTGGTAGAAACTTTAGGAGGCAGGAAGTATGACACTCCAGCCTGCCCTTGAGTGGTATGTTCTCCCCACCACATGCCCTGCCATAACCATCTGTTTTGTCAGAGGCCCAAAGGGATGAAGTCATATACCACAAATTAAAGCCTTTGAAATCACAAACCAAGCCAAACCTTTCCTACTTTTAAATTATTTTTTTCTCGGGTATTTTGTCACAGTGCAAATGACTAAACATACATCCCAAAGCCACAGGCTCAGCCTTCATTTGGGCACTATGGGCAAGGCTGCAGGAAAATCCCCTGCCTCTCTCTCTGGTCTCTAATGCCAAAAACATGATTCTGTTTACCTGTCATGGCAAGTACTCCTGAACTGTTTAGCAGTTTTCATTGTCCTAATGAGGAAAATATATATACACGATTTGGAGAAAAGGGCCTAGATGATTTAAAAGGCCATCTTGTATATGGATAGAGCAAGGGACATGTTTTTTCTAATTGCTTTCACTAATGCAAAGCCCAGATTCTCCAGAAATAGCCCACTCAGTCCCCAGCCAAGCAATCCGTCAGCCCGATCCCAACCTCGAGTTGCTTGATTTGACTTTGGAAAACATGTCACAGTTCAGAGACCCAAAGAAGAGTGACGAGCTGCATGGAACCATCTTATTCAATATTTTCCTGTCAGAAGCAAATTTTTCACCCATCTATGAGCTCATACTTATGAAGTGGACACGTGGTCAGCCCTGGACAGTGCCTGCCATGGAACAATGCAGTCATCCCCTCAAGAGGCTGTCTCTTGGAATTATGCAGTGGTTTGTTAATACAAATTTCTGCATCCCTAATGGCACCCCCAGCCTTGGGAGTCTGAATTTTCAGTAAGCACAATGGGACCCACACTGCTATGCAAAGACTTCACGGTGAGACATGCAGGTTCTGCACTTGATGGTTGTAGTATCTGAGACGAGCAGAGAGGCATTCATTGCCCTCAACTTCCCTGAACTGAGGGAACAGAACCATCACAGATGTCTGAAGGGTGGGTTGGGCTGTGCAATAAGGTAAGTGGGTTGTGCAGATGAGGCACATCCCTCATTGAACGTTATTTAGTCCTCTTGCTGAGCACAGATAGCAAAGTTCATCTCAAGGGTTTGACAAGCAGCCAGTAAAAGAAAAGGTGCAAGGTTGACCTGTGGAAAGTGTTTGCATTTTAAACAGCCTCGGCAGCCCAGCCTGCCTGCATCTCTCCATTCCTCTAGAATCCAAATTCTACAAACCTCTTTCCTCTCAAGCCACCCTCCCTCCAATAAAAAAACATTAGAGGATTCAAATTCAGGGCCTCCAGAGCACTCTCTAAATGGAATCAAAATTAGACACATGGTCCCAGGAACAATGACCAAAGTCCTGCGTTTGCAAAATTGTTCAGAAAAAAAAATGAGTCATTTCATTTGTAGAAAATGAATACATCTGATCTTGCAACGTTTTGCCTGGGGAAAAGCGGTGCACATGAATTCCCAAACATGCCCGTGCCCAAAACAGCTCCCTTTTAAAGAGGCTGAGAGAATCTGCCAGAAGACGCGGTTTGCATCACAGGAATTCAGGAAGAGTACCCCTACAGAGTAGGGCTCCAGACAGAGTGAGGTATCCTGGATCAGGGTATGTGACCTTCACTCTGAGCAAAGACAGTTCTTGGTATCCGTTGCATCTGCCTTAAGCTACAGGTACCCTAAGCAGGTATGTACGCAGTTTCTTACGGTCCATAGGAGAAGCCCACACCGCAGACATCAGTCCCAACTTCAAAGTCAAAATATGCACTTACTGGGTTCTTTCTCCCTTAGACTGTTCTTTATTTTTAGCTAATTGTTTGAGTGAATAGTACAGAATATGGTTCGTGCAGGAGGATTGTTATATACTTGCCAAGGAGGCCCCTGCGTCTGGCTGCCAATGAGGTCTCTTGCTAGTGTCCTTATTTCATTCCACCTCTTTGATCATCTCACACCCACTTTTTCTTGTGGAAAAGGAGACAGGTACACGGGGTCCCTCACCTGCCATCTCCCTAACCACTCAGTCCTCCTAACCTTTTCTCTCCTCACTACAAGAGTTTCCTTATTCTTCTCACAATAGGCACACTTTAGTTGCTTCACTGACTGTCCCATCAAGTTCTAGATACCCGTCTGATCCCTCCTTTCACCTCCTGGCCAGCCTCTGTCACCTAGGATATCAGCCCTCTTTGATGTCAGCTCCCTCTGCTGCCAGCCTGGATATCGTGCTGTCTCTCCCAAGATAACCCACCCACTACTGCACACAACCCTTTTAGAATTCTCCTTTTGGCCCTTCTCAGGGTACCTCTGCTTCCCAATGGATGGTTCAGGAGCTCTAGAACCAGGCCTTTCATTCCATGCAGACTCTCATCCTAGCTGTTGGACATCTGCACAGGAGAGCCAGTTACTCTGCCCTCCATGTCCCATCATCAGGGTGCCTGGAGAATCCTTCAACACTGACATCCTTGATCCACCAAGCTGGACCTAGAACTACACACCAGCCATCTTAGCCATTACCCAGAAACTTAAAGTTTATTAGGTGTCCTAAGAGTTCACAGCCCACAGGCTCTCAAATTGTCTCTTTGCCTTTCCCTCCCTATTATAATGGTCCCTATAACCCTCTTGCTTCCTTGGTTCCTGTGCTGAAACCTGACAGAGACAGAGGCACTGACATGCAGAGCTCCTACTCAGCTTTGGCCCTCCCTTTGGCCCGGTCATTGTTCCCATTCAGAGAGTACACCATGTTCATCTATATGCTCATTAGGTGTGATAGGAGGGGACAGAAAGTCCCTGAGTTCCCTACCCCATGGAGATGCATGTATGTGGTAGTCAAGAGGTGAGTCTGTCCCACACCAAACTCCTTAGAGATTTATCACATTGTGCCCTACCCAGTCCCAGCAGTGACAGCACAAACTAGTCACAAACTAAGCACAGTAGGACACTAGCAGCCTTATCAAGGAGAAACAACCAATACAGGTATTCCGGAACTTACCCTAAACCAGGAAAGGCCTACACCATAAACGCAAGTGTGTATGTTCCTACACAACATGCTGAGGCCCCATGCAGATAGCAGGCCAGGGCCAGAGCAGGGGTCAGGAGACAGAGAAGCCCACAGGAAAGAGATCAAAGCACATGGCTTCTGAAGACCACTCCTGAGACAGACACACGGAAAAGGTAGATGAAACACATACCTGATGCTGCGGGAGCTTTCTTCTTCAGACCTGCAATGAAAAGAGCACACATTAGATACCACACCCTCCACTTAAGGGACCTGTAGGATACTACCTGCAGGGACACACAGGCACCTCAGCTATTCCTAAGTTCCACTCTCAGACAGCTGACTGCTAGCAGGCCCAGCCCCAGCACAACTTGGCTGTTCATTTCACCTGAGTCCACCTTGTAAGCCACGCCTCCCAGAACTCTTGTTGCTTTATTCTCTTTATTACTCAGACCCATGTCATCCTAGGAGTTGGTGGCAAACCCAGAAGATGATCTTGTTGCTCAGAAATGCTGCACAAGGAGTAAACTAGAAGCTAGATAAATGGATGAGTAAAGAAGGGGCTGAAGGCCTCCCTGTGTCCCCTGAAGGAGTCCCTGGAGTGATTCCCATTGCCATCTCTACTTTCAAGAACCCAGAAATCAATGATGGCCACTTCTCAGAACAGATAAGACTAGACGTCAAGAAGGTGGACATCAGATTCTATTGCACAAGTCTCACACAGAATGAAAAGCACAAGGTGCCAACAAAGCACCAAAGAAGGTGATTAAATCCCATACAGCTAATGACTGAAGCCCTGGGTGGGCTTCCCCATGTTAAGGAGAAAACACTATAGCACATACTCAGGAATTTAATATCTGGATGCTTCAATCTGAATTTTATCACCAGGAAGCAAAGAGAAATAAAAAGGTACTTAATCAAAATCAGACAGCTTATCCTTCTGCCCAAGGCCTATGGCTAACTCTTCAGCACACACAGGACCAAGACACCTTCCCCAGCAACATGCCTTTCTGACCAGTCTCAGCCTCCTCCATGAACTATCCAGTAAGCACAAGAGGGAGAGCAGGTACAGTGTCTCCTTTATCTGTGGTGGATCTGTACTGAGGCCCCAGAAGATGGCTGAAACCACAGTTGGTACCAACCCCTATGTGACGGTTAATCTTGACTATATAATGATTGATATGTGTCTCAGGTTACTAAAGCACACCCACAGTGTCTATGAGGGTGTCTCCGGAGGTGATTAGATTCTGAAAGTTCTGATTTGATTTATGGTTTGATGGATACACTGATGGATCCAAATTTGGAAGGTGCTGTGGAAGCAGAAGGTGGGGCCTGTTTGGAGGAAGTGGGTTGTTAGGGCTGTGATTTTGAAGAGTATGTGTGGGCCCTGGCCCTGGTCTGGTACTCTGGTACTCCTCTTGGCTTCCTGGCCATCATGTGAGCAGCTTTGCTGCTCCACACCCTTCAGCCATGATGATTCACCTCACCACAGTCCAGCACAAGGCAGCCAGCTCGGAAACCATGAGCCGGAATAAACTTCCCTTCCTTTAAACTATTGGCTTTAGACATTTGTCATGGGGATGAAAACTCTTAACACTTGCTGTAATTTAGTGCCTTTTTCATCTTCATGGACCACTCATGTATCATGGCCATAAATTCTGAAGTTTGAAGTATGACAGCAAACAAGCCGATTTCTTTTTTGCCTTTCCGTGACTGCAGCCAGATAATTCATTCCTACCACAGTCAGCTACGATCTTCCTTAGTAGGTCAAGAACGTTTCACCTTTGCACTCAGAGCAAGTACTTAACAGCTGTTCCTTAGTGCATCTCAGTTGCCATCATCTCATGTTTTAGGATCACTGTTAATGAAATGAGGGTCACTTGAGTACAAGCATACTGTGATATTGCCATGGACCTGGTAATTGGGACAGCTAATGAATGACTAACAAAGGTAACATATACAGCATGGATACACTGGACATGTCCTAGGAAAGATGGAACAGAAGGGCATAAGATTTACTACACTGATTAGTGTGAATGTTATACATTATAAACACAGCATGAGGGCTGAAGGCTAAATAAGTAAAAGCACTTGCTACTCTTCCAGAGGACCCAAGTCCAGTTCCCAGCACCCATACCAAGTGGCTCATAAAGTCCTGTAATTCCAACTTCAGGGGATCAATGTCCTCTTCTAGCCTATGTGGGTACCTCTTCATGTGGCACCCTCCCCTCTACACAAATAAAAATAAATATTTGAAAGAACAAGGAGTTTTTTGTTAATAAACAGCATGATTTTTCTGGGATTTTTATTTAATATTTTTGGATTGTGATTGAGCATAGCTAACTAAACCACAGAGAGCACAACCTTAGGAGGAACAACTGAGGTTCCCAGCAATAAATGTTCCGGGTGCATAAGAACTGTTGAAAAGGCACTAGGCTCCCTATGCAACAATTCAGTGTGAGTATCAGAGCATGAGGCAAGGGTCACACTGCTCTGCACAGACAGGGGGATGGTCATGGGATGTGGGAATAGCCAAAAGGCCCAAATGGTCTCCTGGACCCAGCAGAGGGTTACAGACAAGGTCCCAATGAGTACCCGGGAGCTGCAGATTCCATGAAGCCATTTTCAGCCTGAAAACAAGCCAGCCACAGCTACAGGAAAGGCAATTCTCAGGAGCAGAGACCAAGAATTCTTGTCTTATACTTTGTCTTTTGATCTCAGCTAGGAGAGAAGAGAAAGCATGCAGGGACAATAGAGGGAGAATGGAGCAAGAATGAAAACAAATGTGTGTCATATACACATGTGTGTGCAGGCACACATCTCAATCCTAACCTCCTTCTCAGTTGTGCTGTCTTACAAAGCCATGCCTGCCCTGTGAGCCTCTGGGGAGGCCCCTCCAGGGAGGAACCAAGTAGTTCAGGTTGTTGCTGAAACACTGAGAGGTCCTAGATATTGCCACATATAGAAACTAACTCTGACTCCTAGCAATTCCATATTGCTTCTGTGGTGGCTAATCTTGACTGTCAACATCTCGGGATCTGTGTGATTCTTAGTTTTTATTGTCAGTTTGAGGTAACCTAGAGTCAACTGGAAAGAAGAAATCTCAGTTGATGAACTGCTCAGGTCAGACTGGCCTGAGCCTAAGGCCACGTCTGAGACGAAATGTCTTGATTGATGGTGTAGGAGGTCCCAGTTCATTGCAGGAAGGCCCTTTCCTAGGCAGGTGGATCTGGACTATATAAGAAAACTAGCCAAGTGTGAGTCAGTGAGCGAGTCAGTAAGCAGTATTCTTCTGGAGTTTCTGCTTCAATTCTTGCTGACATCCCTTGATGATGGATGTGACCAGGGAGCTGTAAGCTAAAATAAACTTTCTCCTCCCACAAGGTGCTTTTGATCAGAGTATTTTATCATAGCAGCAGAAAGCAAACCAGAACACCTCCATAACCTGACCCCCCCCCTTAGTGTTTGTGAGTCCCCTGTGATTGCTTTGCATGGCTGCCAGGGCAACTGGCCACTCTCTTTGAAATCACAACCAGTCTGATCTCCATAGGGAAGTCTTTTGTGTGAACTCTTTGCCACTGCTTTTAGAGTATCCCCAACTGGGTGCAATTCAACAAACATGGAGTCAGCAGGCATTTGCCAACAAGCCAACAAGGTTACAATTTTTTTTTTTGCCTCCTTCCTGCCGGTGCCAAATGAAGACTATATGGTGCCCCAGACATGAGGCTGCTTTGTAGATGCTCTGAAGCTGATCAAAAGCTTATAGGAATATTGGAGACTTTTGGAACAGCTGCAGCATTTAAAGAGCTGAATCACACATGGGCCTGGTACAGAGCAAGTCAAGACATGTTTGTGGTGGGAAACTGCAGCAAAATAGTTCATACCTCATCTCAAATTCTCAGGATGCCCCTGAACACTATCAAGTTGCATTGCTGGTTCAAGAGCAGATGCAGCCAATTTGGAAAGAAGAAGCAGAAAGCTGTATAATTCCTGAGAAGATAAGGTCTCTGTGATTTATGTGCAGGTGTGCACACAAATATACCCATAGGGGCATGCATCTATACACAGGGAGATTAATATGTGAGCTTGGGGTAGGCAGGTGTGCCTGCGTGAGTATATGTCTTCATTTTGCATAAATATGCACATGTCAGTATACCTGTATGCCAATTCGTGTGCATGTAAGAGTGTGTTTGATGGCTGCACCGATATAAATGTATGCAGGGGGCTAAGCATTGTGCTTGTGTGGCACGTGGTATGCATGTACTTGACTATGGCTCTGTCATCAGTGAGCATGGGAAGATGCAGGAGAGGATCAAAAGTGTACTCAAACCCTCTGGTTCCTTCCAAGGAAGAAGAGCACTCAGAATAGGATGGCTTTCTAAACTGAGGGGGGACAGGTATGAGGTTACAGGGACACCCTTACACTTGCTGACAGGTCTTCAAAGCCAAGAAGATCCAGTCACTGTGCATGTGCTGAGGTCTCAGCTGCTGTAGTTTGTGTTGTTAGAGAATCCAGATGAGCAGTGATTTGAAAGGGGAAGGACAAGGACACGGTGGAAGAGAAGGTGAGCCAGCCTGGTTGGTATCACATTATCTCCATGCTTCATCTGCTACACAGGTAGCCAAGGACTTCAGCAAGCAAATAAGGGTAAGTGCTGGCAAAAGACTGCTCAGTCTGGTGTGCACTGGCGTGCCAAGTCCTTCTGGGCCTCACTGGTTGACATTTTCATCACCAAGACAGCAGGGGTCTGCAGGGGGGCTCTGTCATTCTGAATAAATGCCTACCCAAACAAGGTCAACATGAGCAATGCAAGGTAGCACCAGAAGGACACTCGGTGGCAGGGGATAGAAATGTCTGTTTCTCACACAGCAGCTGACACCAGGGTCCACGTTTGTGCGTCACAGACTGTGCGATTCCATGGCAACAGCCGGGTGGGTAAATTGTTCAGGCTGGGCTGCTCTCTGCTATGGGAGATCCAAACTTGATCCCGAGTACTGGCATCTCAGTCCTAACACCCACAAATAAATTCCCCTAGGCAAGAAGGGATTCTGTCATCTGCAGTGAAGTGCCAGGATTAGAATAAATTCAAGTCTGAAGGAAGCCACCACCAGTCTTGTATGATGACAAGCAGAAAAGCCTAAGAAAAACAAGTAAAAATCAAGTGCAATCTGCCACATGAGGTCATTATTGTTACACTCTTCAAGGCTATGGTACACCAGCTTTCCTATGCATCTTTCACTGTAGCTGAAGTGATGCAGCTGACAAATGTTGTGTGCCAGCCTCATTCACATTCCTGTCACCTTGACCTGGAGATCCTCAAGCTCCCAGACCAAGACAGGCCTCTCTTCATCCACTCTGGAGCACTTTGCCCTGAGGACTCAATCCAAATTATACACCCAATGCCCATAGCTAGGAGACCCAGAACTGCCTTTTCTCTTTCCCAGCTTTTTAGGGGTCCTATATACATTTAGCTACCTGCTTTAGCCACATACATTCCACTCCATGTCCCCCACTGCCAGGCACCCCAGCTTAAGCACCTTAAAAATTGCTGTCCCTCCTGCCTGGGAGCTGTTCCTGGCTCTTGAATTAAATGCTTCCCTCCCATCATCCACACTACACTTCAGATACCACCTCCTAGAAGACAGGACCTCCCTGTATTTTCCTCTCAATAGCCTGGACCAGCCAGCCATGACTCCCACCTCATTGTCCTCACCTATCTTTACAGGGACACATCATGACCTGAAGCAAGCAGCTGCCCTGGTTGTCTGTTTGCTGTCTTCTCCTCAGAGAGTGCAAGCAAGGTCTGTCTTACTTATCATGATGTTCTGTGTGGGTTCACTGTGAAATGCTTCAGAACATTTGCAGCAGCAATGTCATAGGGCAGTGACCACATTCACGCCACCCTTTCTTGTTATATTACAGGACTATCCTCTGAGCCAAACTGCTACCATCTTCATCAGGTTATTAGGATCTACTTGTTAAAGATCATCGTGGCTGTGTTTGTGGACATTCCCTCCGAGAAGGGGGTGTGGGGAGGGTCACTGAACCCTTACCTGAGTAGTAAGCTACTCCTCGCCCCCTGCCAGCCAGTTGTGTGCAGTTCTACCCAAACTGTATGTGGCTGCAGGGACCAGGGAGAGGCTAGAATATAAAAAATGGGAAAGAATAAGGGAAGAGGGCTCCATCTATAATGGGAAAGTCATCATCCCTGCTTGGTAAAGACTTTCCAGTGTGGCCTTTCTTGGAGTGGGAGTACCCACGATCCTCTAAGTAACCCATTATCTATGCTCTGTAAGAAAGACAACTAAACTCATTGGTTCTCCAGAGTGAACTTGGGAGGAACTGTGCCTCAGCGTGTCAGTCCCAGTTTGTGACTTAGAGAGGGGAAATGATGTTGTATATTGGTATGGGAGGTCCTTCTCTATATGTATTGTTTTTGCTGGTTAATGAATAAAGTTATGCCTTGGTCTGTGATAGGGTAGACTATAGCTAGGCATGGGAGGAGGGATGGGGAACTAAACTAAATGATGAGAGAAAGAGATGCCATAAAACAGCCAAAAAAAAAAAAGACATAAATCACTAGTGAGAACCTTGCTGGTAGGCCATGAACTTCATGGCAAAATGTTAAATAATAAAAATGGGTTAATTTAAGAGATAAGAGTAAGCTAAAAAATATTTATAAGCTAATAGGCCAAGCAGCGTTGTAATTAATACAGTTTCTGTGTGACTATTTTGGTTCTGGGCAGCCGGGAACAAACAAATGGCCTCCATACAACAGTATATGACTTGCCCATTTGTACATGCACTCATTTTCTGACCACAAAGACAATGTAGAGAACATGTTGGTGTCTGACAGTCTAGTGACAGTCTAGTCCCTGTCTCTAACAATGGCCTCAGCTAGAGGGCTCAGAAGTACAGCTCAAATAGAACAGCTGGATATTCACAGGCATCACCATGCTATATCCCCAAGAGCCTGAACTAAATCTATGACAGCAGCCCCACCAGGCCTGGCCATGTATAGACAGCATCCAGGTCAGCACTGCCCAGTCATCATCCAGAGATCAGACTCAATTCTAGAGATCCTGGGTGGACCAGGTGTGCATTTCTAACAAGCTTCCAGAAGACGCCTCTGGCAGCCCATCCTCACACTGCCTTCTGGTTCCATGAGGGGTCAGTACCATCAGGGCTACACACTCACTCAGCTCCTTCCCTCTCTGGTCCACTGGTTACAGACCCAGCAGGAAGCACAAACTTGTCCCCACCTTGCTGCCTAGGCAACTATCTTCATATGGCTGAGTGAGTGAGTTCATGTCTGTATTTTTGCTTAAATATGTGCATGGAAGTATCATGTGAATCCATGTGTGTTTCATGTCTGTGTGTGTCTGTGTGTGTGCGTGCATGCGCTCAGTGGCAAGATCCCCAGCTACACCATATCTGCTACTCATTCCTTCTGTATCCTCACTTCATTCATACTCTCCTGTTGCAACCATAGTTTCAAATCTACAGTCTATCCTTATACCAACATTTACCAACACACATCAGAAGGCTCTCATTGCTATCCTCTCCATTAGGTTCAGTGACTTACCCCAGGCCACACAGCAGGCAAGGAAAAGAACAGGGACTATGTGTTTCCCAAGTCTCATGTGAAAGTCTGTGATAGCAGCTATAAGTAAAGGCAGGAACAATTGAACAACAAAAAGGTGTCAGCATTTGGGGTACACCACATTTATCTAGTCTTTCCATTGCCACAGCTCCTCCCCGACATCACAGCTGCAAGAACTGGTTTGCTCCTAAGGGACACCACAGGCTCAGGCCACAGATGGACATTAGTTATGTCAGCTATTTCCTCATAGTAATAGAAAGCTGGCTAGCACAGCCACAGTGACTCTTGCCTTGCTTTTCCCTGAGGGGAAGGCCCTACGGGGAAGAACAGTTCCCTACACCCTCAGGCCATGACTCCAAACCCAGTCTTGTGGTAGGTGCTTCCTGTGAGATGACAGGCACAAGAAGGAACGGGAACCCATGTCAGGGTGTGCTGAAGTCACTTACTCGGAAGTGACTGAACTGGCAGGAAGAGTATGTGGCTTCTGTATCCTGGCCCTTTCTTATGACATAGAGGACCTGTAGGTGGTATTTGCATATCTCACCATGAGTTAGACTCTGGTTTGTGGCTCAACCATCTGTCTTGAGACACGTGGTTATCGCAGAGCTTGGGCTGAGGACCTATTCAGCAGAAGGTAACATGCTTAGAACATACAAAGCCCTAAGTTCCAGCCCTAACACCCCAGTTTAAAGAGAAGGCTTTTGTTACTGAGCCAGTCTCTTCTCACTGCCTGTGGGTCCTCACTGACTGCAACCTCATTGTGTGGGAGGGACAGTCATATAAGACTGAAGGCAGGGCCAGTTTCTCCTCACTGCCTAGGCTGTATCAACCCTACCCCTACTACCACCCGAAGCCTGACCAGTGTTCCCTTTCAAGCAGGTGAGGTCATTAATTCTGAGCAGAGCTCATAACTGGTGCCTGAAAAAAAAAAGTCTTAGGTAAAAGAAGTTTCTGAAACTCAAAACCTCACTGATAATACTGCCACTGGTGGTCAGTGACTAGAGGACACTCTCAGTGTCCAAGCACATACTAAGTTCCCCTGACCCTGGGGCCCTTACCATCAGTATGCTATGTGTGATGTATACAGGAGACACTGGGCTTCTCCCATCTCCAGACCCGAAGCCCATACTCCCAGTGGGCCCTGGGTGTTTCTGGACTAGTTAGTACCCACACCTGAATTGAACTTTTGTATATACTGCTCTGAGAGCCAGCCAAGGGACCAAGATGTGTGACCAACAACACACTGTGGCTGGACAGTGTGGTGTCACGGGGAGGTTTTGTGCTATGGATCAGCCAGAGGCTAGTGTTATCACCATGAGCTAACATCACCTTCCCTGAACAGCCTCACAGTCAGCCCTCCCACACTCTACTGCCCCATGATCCTTCTAATGACTGTACTGTCTCTCATATCTGCTCTGCACTCACAGGTGATGACTACTTCCAGCTCTCCTTTGCTTAGCAACCTCATGGCTGCCCCTCATGTTCTTGTAACCTAAACAGGACCTGATTGATCTATGACCCCCTCTGACCTCACCTTGGGCTGCCTACCTCCCTTAAACTCTAGGCCACTCTTGTCTCAAGGCCCTTTGCTCTTTCCATTCCTTCCTCCTGGTTCCTTCCTGACAACATCCACAGGATTTCTTTATGTCTTCAGGTTTCCAATGACCCTTCTCAGCAAGAGAAGTACACTTGGGTTGGGGGACTCCCCTTCTTACGCTCCAACTTCCTACCCCTTCCCTCACTACCCATGTGATCTCTATTTGAACATGCACTTGTACTCAGCTACCCATAGCCCCCAGGACCTGCCCACAATAAACAAATGGTTTTAAATTCTGGCCTGACTACTTTAGCAGCTGGGTGACTTTACATAAGTTGCTTAACCTCTCTGTACCTCCATTTTTTCACTTGTAAAACATACCCTTACTTCATTAGATAAGTACAAGCTGCCTGAATATAGCATGTGTCCAATCAGCTATTATTAGAATCATTATGTGCCATGGGCCAAGGGCTCCTGGGCAGGAGCCCAGAGCTTGGGCTCTAGCCCAACCCCCATCCAGTATGACCTTGGACAAGTCTTCTTCCTTAAACGTGCCCTCCAGCTGCAGAATCTGGTTGTTTTTCAGGAAGGCTCTGAGACGAGTGTAGATTAAAGCCTGCCTACAAAACTCTCCAACATTCCTCCGAAAAGGAGGGGCTAATCCTTCCATTCTCAGACCTTCTCCAGGCTTACTGGCTCACTGTGTGCATCTGTCCATTTGGGCTCTCAAACACGATGCTGTAAGCTGGATGGTTTACAAATGAGGGCAACTCTCTGTACCCAGTTCTGAAAGTTGCAAGGTTGAATCAAGTGGTCAGCAGATCCAGTGTGTGTCAAAAGCCTGCTTTCTGGTTCACAGACGGAGATGGTGCCTTCTACCTCAACCCTTGCATGATCAAAGACACCAGAGCTCCCTGTGATGGTTTCTTTTACAAAGACACTAGTCCACACATCAGAGCTCTGCACCAGCCCCTGCCCCACTCCCTGAATCCTAGCCTCCCAATACTTTGCTTTGAAATTAGGTTTCTACATTGAACTTGGGGCTAGATACAATGTTCAGCCCACAGTTCTGTTCATTGCCAGTGAACAGAAGGGGGCACATGTCAGGTTACCACAGTCACTGATGGACAGCCCTGCTCTCTGGGATTGCTCACCATGGGACCATTCACGTAGCCTTTAGCCAACTCTGGCACTGACTCCACAGTTCCCACCAGGAGATCCACATGCCACAGTCCCCCATATGAATTTATCCTTCACTCTCAAGTTTCAAAACAGACTTTCTGCCCTCCATTTCCCTGTATTTGCCCCATCTCCACCACAGTCAGGAAGACCAGGCTAGAGATACGTTGCCATTCTAGCTTTCTCTGGATCTTTGCTTTCTCGTGTCCCCACTGAGATGTGGCCCGGCTTCTCTGAGGGCATACCTGGGTCCCACCTCTCTACACTGCAGGATGGTCCTGGACAATGCCAGAGTTTACTTTCCTAGAACATTCTCCACCCTTCTGGAAGGCAGCTAGTGCCTGCTGCTCTTTCAAGCCTCCACTCACAAGATGCCTCCTCAGAGAGCTTCCTGTGACCTCCTGACCTCCGGTCACCTGGTGTCAAATGCTCTTCAGAGCTGAGGTGCACCAAATGACATATGGAGGCACCTCAATGAACACTATTATGAAAGCACAAAGAATGATAATGGATGAAAGATCAACTTGATGATGTCCACTACCAGAGAGATCATTACCTGCGTGAGACAGCCACCTCATGGTATAAGACGTAAGTAGTCACAGTCCGTTTTCAGTATGAAGTATGCTTAGTGTTCTTCATCAGTTATAGATAGCAGGAGGTGCTAGGCCCATCTCTCCCTTAGCAGGCAGCTGCTTGTCTCAGAACTCTGAGAGCTGGAGAGTTATAGGCAGTCTGATCAGAAAAGGGAACAGTTTCAAGTTCTGGGATACTCATTAGATAAGGCTGTCTCCTAAACCAATAAGATGGGGAGTTTGAGCAAGTCTGGGCCTATGGGAGAAGAGGACAGGAATTGCTCATAATCAGGGTATACCAGCTATTTTTGTTTCTAAGTTGCATCCTTTCTGCAGATGTTTATTTAAAACTGTTTCATTTTCACTGATCTCTTGAGTTATTTTTTTTTAAATATTTATTATGTATACAATGTTCTTTCTGCGTGTATGCCTGAAGGCCAGAAGAGGGCATCAGACCTCATTACAGATGGCTGTGAGCCACCATGTGGTTTCCGGGAATTGAACTCGGGACCTTCAGAAGAGCAGGCAATGCTCTTAACCACTGAGCCATTTCTCCAGCCCTCTTGAGTTATTTTTTAAATTTTATTTCCAACAATGGTTGTTACATCTCACAACAAAGGCTTCAATCCTACAATCAGTAGGGATCTATGCGGGGAAATGTACCCCAAGAGGAAGAAGTTATCTGAGGGCTCAGGAAAACAGAGGTGTCTTAGAGCAAACGTTCTATGTCCGAGGATCCTAGCTGCTGGGTAGCATGCTGGCCTACCCACAATCCATTCTCCAAGGAGAGACATCTGCACTTCTGATTGGATTCCTCTTCAATGCCAAATCTCTGTCCACTTCTCCAGGTATGTTTCCCTCCATTCCTTTACAGGGCAGATCTGCAGAAGGGCTCCTGCCCCCAAGGTGGTAGCAGCCTCTTGTTGGTACCCTGTAGAGGAGTCAGTGGGCAATGGGCTTTCCCACCATTACTCAGTTCTGCCTTGTATATCTCATAGGCTGTTTCACACTGCTTAGCAGGTCTCGTCTCACTTCTGGCAGAGGGCTGTGCTTTGTTCCTGGGTGCCCCACAGGCACAGAGGATGGCCACAACTCCTCTAAGGTTCCCGCAGCTGCTTTAACCAGCAGCCCAGCCCTGAGCACCAGGCAGCCACTAAGGGTCCTTCCCAAGTATGGAGAGTGGCACCCCAGGCAAAACTACTTCTTGGGGCTAAGTTCACACAGCCAATGCATTTTTGGGAACTGGGACTTGTTTGGGGAGGTTTGATTTTTTTTCCACAAGATTATTCCAATTTTGTCCTTAATGTGTCTTTAAGCAGCTGCCTATGCTCATGAATCATTCACCGGGGAGCAAGCTCATCCTCTATTCTCCACCCTTCCTTGCTCCTTGATGGAAATTAAAGTAGCACTGCACTAGCCCCTGGCCAGGAGCTTTCAGAGGTGTGAGCTGCCCTGGGCTCAATGGAGTCCCTGACAGGCTGTACAGTGGGGAAAGGAGGCTTGCTCAGCTCCAAGGATGGGCCTCCTCCAGTTAGTGACCTAGTGATGTGGGAGTGTTCTCCTGTATTTTGTATTACTCTTATTGGTTGAATAAAGAGCTGCCTGGCTTATAGTTAGGTCAGCCCTTAGGTGGGCGGAGTAGACAGAACGGAAGTTCTGGGAGGAGAAGAAAGGAAGTGAGCCAGGTGCCATGAGGCCCCCGCCGCAGAGGGAAGTACCGTAGAACAGTCCGGTAAGTCACCCACCTCGTGGTGACATTCAGACTTTTATAATGGGTTAGTTTATGAGGTGAGGGCTAGCCGGAAAAAGGCTAGAGATAACGGGCAAGGCAGTATTTAAATGAATCCAGTTTGTCATGTGGTTATTTCGGGTGCAGGCGACCAGCGGCGGCTGGGGAACATACAACCAGCACACCTCTCCCCTAATTACAACAACCTAGCCCACATCTAAGCCAAGTCTTCCAAATGTTCATGTACCCCAGCTGTCAAAGTCGATCCCACAGCCCAGATCACAATACCTAGGCTAGAGATCATCACATTTTGGGTATGGAGCCTAGCCCCTGGGTATGTGTGAGGTGCTTTGAAGAGAAGCAAGAACTGTTAGAATGGCAGGTGTAGGCCAAGAAAGACGGATAGGGGCCAGTCATGGTCAACACATCAGAGACCTGGACGAAGCCTTGCTTGTAAGTGAGATCTGATCCTGGAAATCCAATCTCAGCTCTGTGAGCAAACACATCAGGACACCCTCCCCACCTGGACAGGCACACTTTCCTTTGTTCTGCTACACCATATTCACCCCCTTGAACCTCCTGTCTACCTGCCCCATCTCAGAACCTCCTCCCTGTTGTCCCGATGCTTCTGGCAGATCTCAGAACAGAGCTTTGAATACACTGGGCACATTCCTTACCAGGGCCTCTGCACCTGCCTTTGCACCTGCTGGCTACACTGCCAGGCTTTTGTACATCTCCCCCTTTCCCTTCCTTCCTTCCTTCCAACTAGATTTGAGCCAAACCTGTCCCGCCATTCCAACAACTCCACTCCCAGACACTCCATGCCAAAGGATGTTTCACACTCAAAGCTTTCACTTCTGCAAATCTCCCTTAATTGCACTCAGCATCTCCTGAAATCCTGTTCTGTCCAGTAACATAAGCATCATCTTCCATGGCATGCTGACATCCTGAGGGCAGGGTCAGCCAACTCCTTCTTCGCTGGGCCTGGTACCAGGCCTATCTCAGGATGATAGCTCTGTAAATACCCCAGAGCTTGAGTGTGGAAGAGATCTTTTCATAGCCATGAATTGTGACCAAGGAAGGCTCAGTAGAATATCTGTACACAGATGATCATTACCAGAGATGACAATCTGACAAAAAGTGGTATTTACAGCAGCTGAAAATACCCAACACCTGGAAAGGAGTCATGCTGGTGGGAAGAGGCTGGGAAAGTGGGCTCTTCGGCATTTCCGCAACTTGCCTACTTTGCAGTTACTTTAAAAGCTGAATCTCTAGCTAGAGCTGAGTGTCCTCTCACTCCTAAAGGATCCCCTATCCTCAGCCCAAACTAATAGTCCAAGTACGATGCAGAAGCCTGCATGGAAATCTAGGCAGGCCACTCTGATGGAGCATGAGTCACTATGGAAGGCCCCAGAGTGAGACTGGCCTGATGCAAGTGACTACCACTGCCTAATCCAGCATACCAGCTTTGCCAGGCAGAAGATCTGTCAGGATGTAAAGTTCAGCTGATATGGAACCTATCTGAAACTGAAAATCTCAAATCACAAACCCTAGAGGAGACAACAACAGGCAAGGAGATCCCAAACCCCACTGACTGTGAAGGATAAGCACTTCATAACAAAGATCTCCCACCAAATTGCCAGGGACCCACCTACCCCTTCACATCTGAAGATGTAGGTGGAAGGATATGTTTGTTAAATTGAATGCATCCATAATTCACCCATTCATTCATTCATTTGCTCATCTATCCCTCCCTCTTCCCACCACTACCCATCTAGCCACACATCCACTCACTCAGGTACATATCTATCTGCCCTCCCACTCATTTATCCACCTGTTAGTCATCTCTCCATCCTGATCACACAGGACCCCAAACAATCAGCTTGTAAAGAGTAAGGGTTTATTTGACTCATTTTGGGGGGGCTCCACTGCAAGGATGGGTAGAATCGTTGCCTCTGAGCCTGAGCACATCATGGTGGAAGCCAGGAAACAAAAGCGAGGAGAAGTGTTGTGAGATCTTTCCTCAGGACACATGGCGCAGTCTACACATAACACATTAGGAAGTGATGACAGATCAAAGTCAAGGGACACAATGTCTATGTTGAGAACTGATGACAGATCACAGTAACACTTTTACCACAGTTCAACTTAGTAAACCCTTGATTTCACTGGGGTTAATTACAGGAGCAGGAACAACTTAAATGCGGCTACATCACCAAAAGGCCCACCTCAACACAGGTGAATTCATCATGGAGGCTGCATCCCTGGAGCTCTCTGCATGCAGGCATGCATCTCCACAAGTCTGAGATTCTCCTTATACAGCCTCAGTAGCAGTTTGCTGTGCTCTGGCCTTAGGGTGGGACCTCACGAATCTTGTGAGTTGTAGCTTTCGAAAACGCAGAAAACTGTTTACTTCTTAAATCTTGGGAGCCCCCCTCAAGGATGAAATGTTTTGACATGGAAGAAATTGCTACACAAGAAGAAACCAGAGTCCCACAGGCACCTTCAGGTGACACACTTCCGATGTCTTACCAGGCTTCACCTCTTAAAGGTTCTACTACATGCATAAATAGCACCACCCTGGGAACCCACACTTTAGTACATGAGTCTACGTATGGTAGACATTCAAGTTCCCAGCCACCCACGAAGGCCTCCAAGCCAGGGCACTGACTGCCTCAGTCCACTGAAGCCACCACAACAGATCAGTGTGCAGAGCTTGCAAACAAGGCACTGGCCTGCCTTGTCTCCCATTTCAGTGACTCTCTTTGCCTAGGAACAAATCCACACTTCTCTGTATTTCTCTTAAGTGCTTTTGTGCAATCCACAACTGGAACCGATTCTACTTCCCTCCATGCCTGCCTGGGATAACTCCCAGCAGCTACCCTCTGACTCCTGACCATTCCCCACTGCCTTGCTCCCAGCTGGATGTGCACATGGGGCTGAACCCCTCCTCTACTCCAGAAGACCCTAGCCCAGCTCTTGGAGCCTGACACCTCTCAAGATAGGTAATGTTAGAATTCAGCTGCTGTTTATAAGCAGACTCCCTTCTCTCTTTCACAGACACCTTCTGGGACCCTACAGAAGTACTGCTTGTGAGTTCCTGGCTAACACACACGCTGGTGTCAGGGTCTCTCATTCGAGAAGTGAGTTAATGTGGACTCTGGTTCTCTTCAGAGTCCCCACCATGCTATTGCCTCTCTGTCTGTTTATCCATGACGCTAATATTCCAACGAACTCCTTATTTCTCAGGTATCCATCTCAGTATCCTCTTGAACCCACCCCCACATCCAAATCCTAACAAGGCTCAGTGTGATCATAGTGAGAGGAGCAGGTGGCACTGGCAATGTGTCAGTTGTAGTTTAAGAGTTCATTTATCAATGCCTTTCATCTTGGCAACAAAATCTTTCAAGTAAAAGCACTATCATTTGCCTCACTCCATGAGGTGTGGAAGCAGGCCCAGAAAGGTTGTGTGAGATTGCCCACAGTCACAGAAGACTTGGATGACAAAGCCAAGCTTTGAACCTGCCTCAAGCATTTATTGGGCTTCAAAGTACATGCTCCAAACTGTCATGCCTTTTGAGAAAATGGTCAGTCATCCCAGTAAGAGTCAGAGCAGACTTGGAATTAGTTTATGGACTTAGTTAAAGAGGATGTCTCTTTCTCCTACAAGACTGTAGCCACTGGAGCTGCTGAGGAGAGAGGCTCTGGAGGATGGAAGGTGAAGCAGTCACAGAACCATCTGCAAGGAGCTGAAGATAACTCTACAGAGACACCTGTATCCCTCCCCTCCAGCTAACAGTCTCTTCAGACAATGGGCCTCAGCAATTAGATTTCCCCCAGCAGCCTCACCCTAGAGCAACACTGCAAGTCTGAGATGAACTTTGTCTCCAGGACAAAGTGTAGACAACATGTCAGACCACCTTGCAGAGACTGGAGCTCAATGATGGGTCAGCAATGGGTGAATCCACACCTTGACCAGGGTTTCTTGACCATCTTGGACCTCTGCTTAAAACTAAACCTCATGTCAGGTCCCTGAAGATGGACTTTGGAGGAAGGTGGTTATTGGATCTCTTTGTCACCTGTCCCAGTATAGTCACATTTAGGAAATCCATTTTCTATGCTTTTCACTATTTCTTGTTTGTCCTATGGAGAATGAGTGGCCCAACTCATTTTTTGGGTTGTCAAGCCTTGGCTCTGCCCCCAACAGCCCTGCTAAAGGGAAAGATGAGTCTAGTGTTGCCTCTCTTACTTGCAAGACAAGCAAGGTTCCCTGGCTCTTGATCAAGTTTATTCAATCTTGAATCTGAGTGTTTGGACCCAGGGCTGACAGCTGCTAAGGTCACTGGGCCCATTCTCACCTTCCAGTTGCAATGTTCTTCTTGACCGAGATACTTTAGAAACTCAGTATTTTGGGGGAAAGAAAAGCAAACTGAAAGCTGTGCTTCTGCAGGAACACTTTTTTGCTTTTGGCCATACAAATGCTAAGACCCCACTTACAGGGGTTGTTTCTCGAGAGGCCGGGTCCTGGCTGCCTATGTGCTGGCTGAGTGACCATCACTCCCAGGCTACCTATTCAAGAACACAGAAAGCCCTTTATGCTCAAACTGGCCTCTAATGTGGAGAGTCAGCCTGTCTGCCAAGTGAAGAAGAGGTTGGGCAAGTGGAGCAGGAAATGCATCCATAACGTCTTCTGTGATCTCCCACTAATGACCTCCCACTGATGCCCCCCACACCCCTCCATGATCTCCTACTGATGCCCTACACACCCTCTATGGCCTTCCACTAATGACACACATAAATTCTCCATGACTTCCCATTGATGGCACATACACCCCTCTGTGACTTCCCACAGATGATACACACAAACACACACACACACACACTCATGACCTCCTACTGATAGCACACACAAAGCCCTCCATGACCACTTATTTAAGGCACACACACCCATCTGTGATTTCTCACTGATCTACTGCATACACCCCCATGCTTCTGCCAGATCTTCCTCCTACCAATAACATACATGCTCTCTCCATGACCTCCTAATGACATACACACAACCCCTCGGTGACTCCCACACTTCTGTTAGGTCCTTTACCTTTACTAATAAAGTGCACAGCCCCCTCCCTCTCCATGACCCGCATACCTTTGTCAGGTCTTTCTCCCACTCACAAAGTACATACTCCTTCCGTGATCTTGCCCCTCTCAGGTCCTTTCTCACTCAACACACATCCCAAACTACCATAGCACCAACAGGTTCTCCTTGTGCTATGTACACACGCCCTTGCTAAAACACTGCTAAGCTCATACCCTGCTCATTGCTACTTATCACACAAAGAGGGTCAAGATAGGTGTGTCTCAGAGGACAATGCTTAAGAACAGGGGTAGAATGGAGGGCCTGTGTACAAGAAACTCCAAGGACAAATTTCAGTTTATGAATAGTACCATAATGGGTTGAACAGAGCCTAACCTTCATTCTACACATTAGAACGGAACAGAGAAACAAAAAACTCAGGTCAGACACGAATCCAATTGTCTGTAATCAGCATCCATTGCTAACCAGCACACAAGAGGCCCTTCAGGCAGACAGGAGCACTATAAACAAACCACCAGCCTCCGGGAGCCCAAGATCATAAGGTAATTACTGCAACCATTCTTATCACTAATAGAGACTTGCATTTTAATAGTGCCTTGTACTACACCCCAAACCTCACAGGCATGTAGTGAGAGCTTGCTGTGTGCTGGCTGTGGAGATACCCAGGTGCAGCTCACTCTTGGAGAAACAGATAAACCTGCAACTCTGAAATTCTTCCTAGTCACAGAAGAAGAAAATAAAAGCTGTCTCAGCCTCAAGGTGAAGCAGGAGGGTCTGAACGAGGTGACATCCTGATAAGCCTACAGAGGACAGTCGGATAGTCTCAGGAACAGAGAACAGAAGGAGCTAAGACAGAGGCAGTAGGTTGTTTTGAGCAAATGACAAACTAGTCTGTGTGGCTGCAGTGCAGAAGTAATTCCTAGGGACTGAGGAGCAGCACAGCCAGTGAGACAACACAGAACAGACCACAGCATCTTGCAGGCCATGTGGACTTCCTTGTGAGTCATGGGGCACCACCCAAAGGCTATACCTCCTACACTCTCATCCAGTGTCCCTTCAGCTCTCTACCATTCCATGAGAGTCACATCTGGAGCTTGATGTCAGAGTTGCTTGCCCAATCATCCCAGGCCCCACGCTGGTTTGTCATGTATATATTCTTCATCCCTAGAAAGGGAAGAAACTCCTAGACATACACTAGGCCATTTTTGGTTGATCTCCAGAACTCCATATTTAAATAATCTGTGGGAGTCCTACATATTTATACCATGGTTGTCACTTCTCCTCTGGTGGGATATACCCTTGGTATCTAATAACTCTTAAATGTAAATCCAAAGTTTTTTCTATTTGTTTTTATAAAGTTTTATGTTATTTTAAGACAGGGTTTCTCTGGGTAGCTCTGGTTGGGCTTTCAAACTCACAGAAATCTGCCTGTCTCTGCCTCCCTAGTGCTAAGATTAAAGGTGTACACCACCATACCCAGCTTGTTTTTATAAAATTTTAAAGCTTTAAATATTTTACTTAATCTCATAATCTCTTTTTTTTTTCCTTTGGTTTTTCGAGGCAGGGTTTCTCTGTGACTTTGGAGCCTGTGCTGGAACTAGCTCTTTGTAGACCAGACTGGTCTCGAACTCACAAAGATCTGCCTGCCTCTGCCTCCCAAGTGCTGGGATTAAAGGCATGCGCCACCACCACCCGGCCTTCATAATCTATTTCTTAATGAAAGATACTACAAAGATGAAAACATAAGGTTTGACTGGGGAAAATATTTCCAAGCCACATATCTGACAAAGAAGTTGTGTCTAAAACATAGAAAGAATACCTGAAACCCAACTGAGAAATGAGCAAAAAGACATGAACAGGTAATTTATGAGACACACAGATGCCAATTAAGCACATGAAATGCTCAGCATCATCAGCCATTCCAGAAAAACCAAGGATCATGCAAGGATGTGCCACTGCAGTCTCAATGTGGTGGCTCAAATGAAAACCAGCATCACACAGAAAGCTAGTGAGGTTGCAGAGAAACCAGATCAGTCACACAAGCAAACACGTTGACTGTTCTTTCTTGCCCTTCCCTAAACATGGCATAGCAAAACATGTTTATCATGTTTGTCACTACAGTTGGTTGAAAGAAAATGGCCCTCAAAGGGGGTGGCACTATTAGGAGGTGTGGCCTTGTTGGAGTAAGTGTAGTCATGTTGGAGGAAGTGTGTCACTGTGGAGGCAGGCTTTGAGATTTTATAAATGTTCAAGATACTGCAGAGTCTCAAACCACTTCCTATTGCCTGCAAGTCAAGATGTAGGACACTCAACTACTTCTCCAGCTCCATGTCTGCCTGCATGCCACCATGTCGCACCATGACAACAATGGACTAAACCTCTGAAACTATAGCCACCCCAATTAAATGATTTTCCTTTATAAGAATTGCTGTGGCGATGGGTATCTCTTCACTGCAATAGAAATCTTAACTAAGACCGGGCAGTGGTGGTGCACGCCTTTAATCCCAGCACTCGGGAGGCAGAAGCAGGTGGTTCTCTGTGAGTTCGAGGCCAGCCTGGTCTATAAGATTTAGTTCCAGTACAGACACCAAAGCTACAGAGAAACCCTGTCTTGAAAATCAAAAAAAAAAAAAAAGAAAGAAAGAAAGAAAGAAAGAAAGAAAAATCTTAACTAAGATAGTCACTGCATTCTGAGTCATCTAGAGCTGACCTGAAGTAAGCAGGATGCAACAGGTGGGTTCTATACCAGACCTATGAATATATATATATATATATATATGACCTACATTTCCTCCAGTTTCATAACCAAGGTGTATCTTAACTAATTTCCCATGGATACTTAAAAATGAGTGTAGTGACACTCACAATTCAGATGAGCCTGAGGACATCATGCACAGTAAGAGTCCAACACTACAAAGTACACATCACATAATCTCATCTAGGTATCATTTTAAAAATGACAACATTATAAAAAGGGAGAACATATCAGCAGTTACAGGATAGGGGGCAGGAAAGACACAAATACAGCTCTTAGAGACAGTTCTGTGGTTCTGGAATGTTCTTGTGTCGTGATGGTGGGGTGGCTATGATAAAGTTGCTTTGCACACTACACACACAAGGGAGGACAAGCCAAACTGGGAAGACTGGAAGATGGCACCATTGTTCTGTAAGGTGTGACCACGGAGGGAATCAGAGTGCAGAGTGCATGGACCTCTCTGTATTATTTCTGAATGCACATGAATCTATAATGATCTCCTAATAAAAGGTTTATATTTTTAATTTTAGAGGTTTCTATTGTTTTCTTTTGTAAGGCAATGTGAATACAGCTTTGTCTCATGCTTTCCTTCTCTCTCATTCTACCCGGTACTTCTTTCTGTCAGACTCCTTACCCTAGGAACCCAGTCATGATGCCTCAGGGAGCACAGGCCACATGAGGAGACCTGGGGTGGTAGATGTTCCAGTCCAGGTCAAAGTTATGCACTAAGATCCAAGCCCCCAAAAAGGTATATCAAGACACGTAATTGATGAAATGTTCATATGCCCTCAGGCCCTAGGAGTCAAGGAATCACTTCCAACCTTCAAGTTTTCCAATTGGTATCCCTGTAGTTCAAGGGCAAGCAGGCCTCACCCAGAAATCACAAAAGATAGCACAGGTGGTGTTACCTTCAAAGCCAGTAAGGTGTAAGACCCCAGTGCCTATAGAAGAAATGATTCTTTTCCTCTTAAACCAGAGGTAGAGGCTACATCTACCCAGCACCATTCTTTCTTGCTCCTTCCCTCCCCTAATGCTGTCCCTTCCTTCCTCCATCACCCTTTTTATATCCCCTCCTTTCCTTCTCCCCTTACCCTTTCTCCCTCCTCTCTTGGCCCACTTCTCCCTTTCTCCTTCCCCTCCCTTCTCTGGGTCAGCCTCTGACCTTGCAGTCTGCACATGCATGCAGCTGGCCCTGTATAATTACTTGTCTGCTCTCACTTGACCCATCAGCTGGTAAGCAAGCATATGACTGGTGAGCAGCTTGGCTGCTTCTCTCCTTTCTAGTGATAAGGCTACCCACTTTGAAAATCTGGCATCTTTTCTATGACAAACCCTGTCCCTTGAGTGTGTCAAAAAAACCTGTCCAGAGGAAAGGGGCAGAGCTACTAAGGAGATCTCAGCTATGTGGGAGGATCTCTTTCACCACCCCTATGACCCCTCTGAATCCTGTGAGTAGCTCCAAACCCTAACCTTTGAGAAAAAGGGCAAGAAATTCAGGGCAGGTGGCGAGCTGGAAAACAGCAGCCACAGGGTCCATGCACTATTTCCCAGGCAGGCTTGTCCCATGTAAGGGACAGCAGAAGTCAGGTGGGGATGGCATGGGTCCCAAAACTAGCTCACAATCAAGGAGAGTGCTCTCCTGGGCAAAGACAGGTAGAGAGAGAGAAAGGGTTATAAATGGGACACTCTCAAGAGGGCAGCCTCCACCAAGAAGGCCTGGGTGTCTTGGGATGAATGTGGCAAGAACATCAAAGGTCACTGCCTCCTGGAAGCCTGGGGGTTCGCCTGCCTCTGTGGGGACCTTGCAGAAGTGTTAGGATTTCTTATAAACTGACCTCTACACAAATGAATCCACAGCCTCCTTCATTATCATGGAAAATCTGTGGTCCTATACACAAATGACACTTTATTTATTTATTTATTATGTATAAAATATTCTGTCTGTGTGTATGTCTGCAGGCCAGAAGAGAGCATCAGACCTCATTACAGATGGTTGTGAGCCACCATGTGGTTGCCAGGAATTGAACTCAGGACCTTTGGAAGAGCAGGCAATGCTCTTAACCACTGAGCCATCTCTCCAGCCCCCACAAATGACACTTTTTTTATTGTTAAAAGAAAAATTTACATTTACTCCCCTTGTTCCCGGCCCTCCCGCTCCCCCACTACCCCACCACCCTCCCCCTGCTTCTTTAAGATGGGGCAGGATACCCTGCCCTATTGAAGCCCAAGGCCCTCCCCCCCTCCATCTCGGTCTAGGAAGATGTGCATCCATATAGAATAAGTTCCCAAAAAGCCAATACATGCAGAAGAGCTAGGTCCCGGTGCCATTATCATTGGTTTCTCAGTCAGTCCCCACTGGCACTCACATTCATAGGGTCCAGTTAGGTCATATGCTCATTCAGTCTTGGTCCAGCTGGATTCGATGAGCTCCCAATAGATCGAGCACACTGACTCTGTTGGTGGGCCAGTCCCTCACGGTCCTGACTTCCTTGCTCATCTTCTCCCTCCTTCTGCTCTTCCACTGGACCTTGGTAGCTCAGTCCCTTGTTCTGATGTGAATGTGGGTCTCTGGCTCTATCTCCATCCATCATGCGAAATTTCTATGGTGACGATTAAGATATTCAACAAAGTAACTATGGGGCAAGTTCAGTTCAGGCACACACTCCTCTGATGCCCGAGTACCTAGCTGGGAGATCCCTGTGAATACCTGGGATCCCCTCTAGAGACAAGTCTCTTGCAAATCTTAGATTCTCCAACCCACTACTCAGTTGCTCACAACCATCTTCATGAAGGGCAAAAGACCAGTAATTGAGGGCACTGTCAAGCTGCATGACAGCCCATGGCCTGGGACTGGGGCAAGGTATTCAGTTTCTGGTCAAGCCTGGCACACATGAAATTCTTCCACAATCTGCCAGCAGCCAGCATTTATCACCTACACGCCACTCTGTCACAACTGCAGGGAGAGGTAGTAGATGTGGCATAGAAACCCAATTTGAGGACTGGGGATGTAGCTCATTTGACAGAGTTCTTGACTAGCATGCACAAAGACCTGGGGTTCTATGCTTAGTACTAAATAAAACTGGGTGAGTTTGGGAATGCCTGTAACCTTAGCACTTGGGGATGAAGAAGTTGAAGGACCAGAAGTTAAAGACCATCTTTATTTGCATAGCAAGTTGGAAGGCAGCCTGGGCTCCATGTGTTAAGAGGATGGCCCAAACCCCCATAACCATGCGAGTGGCTCTGTTCAGTGACATCCAGATGCTGTTTATCACAGGCCTTCCTGGCCCCACAACTTCAGGAGATACTATGGTGAGTCCCATCTTACAATGAGGAAGATGGTTCTGAGAGTGCCAGGCATATGCTAGGCATCAACATCCTGACCTAGAAGGGGCCTGTGTGCCCCTTTTACAGGTAAGTACCCTGAGGTTCAGAGAGGCCTAGGAAAACAGTCAAGGTTACATAGCCCAGTGTGACACATTGATGCTCCAAGTAGCAGTGTGATTAACTTATTTAGTGACTTTATCATGCCAAAGTCATATGAAGCTGAGGCAAGCCCCAATTGGCCACTGTCCTATGCCCTCCAGATCAAGGCTATTAGGGATGATTTACTCTTGCCAGCACCCCTCTCCCAACTGAATCCACTTGGGGATCCAGAAGTGAAACAATGCCCTGTCTTCTATCCTTATGCCAGTCCCAGAGAAAGTGAATTCATTAACTTTAGCACAAAGCCAGCCAACCATGAGATCACTGGTAGCAAGTTCCCTGATCCAGAGGAAAGGGAACCCAGTCTCACAGAATCCTAGTGACCTACCCAAGGTCCCAGGTGGGGACAGAGTACGGTGTTCCCAGCCTGGATATGTGTGGCCCAAGGGCAAGGCTTCTCAACTGTTACCACACACGATCTGAAATAAAGAATGATTTTTACACAGAAGAAAACCTGCTAAGAAGAGCTGAACTGGGGCCGAGGCAGATGAGGGCTACCAGGCTTGAATGTCCTCTGACTCTGACAATTTCCGGCTCTTCACCCTAGAGGACCTCTGCAATTTAGTCCTGTGGCCAGCAAGCTCATCTGGACATTAAAAATTCATTTACTTGTTAGTCTCCTGTTTCTTATGGCCCATTTGTGGGCTCCTCCCATCCACCCCAAAGCATAAGCCTGCATCTTCATATGCATAAAACAGTTAAACAGACATTCCACAGCTAAAGTAGGCTGCACTCTGTTCCCCCAGAGGCAGCTCTAGCCATGTGGCTCAACACAAGGAATTAGACTGAAGAGTAATTACACTCTGACTTACAGTGGGGTTACATCCCAGTAAACCTGACAGAAACTGAATATACCCACCAGGCAGCCCAATATGCATTTCATACCCACTCAGCCTAGCCCACCTTAAATATGCCTTCAGCCTATGGGTAGCCAAACTATCGACACAAAGCCTGTTTTGTAAGAAAGTGCTGATTGTTTCATGAAATTTACTGGATAGGGTACCACAGTGAGAATCATCTGTATGGATGTTTCATGCCACTGTGAGTCAGACACATTCTGAGAACATGATGACAAAGGAGGCCATGGTACCAGGGATGTGATTTAGAGCATGAAGAACATTTCATGAAGTTCAGCCCCTGATGGTCTCAGTCCTCTGGAACACTGCAAGTGTAATATCACGGGAGTGGGTCATTCTGGTCCTTCAGGGAAATGTTCATTTTCTTATGGTGACTCAATGGTAAGTTAAAGCTGGGACCCAGACACAGACTTCGAATCCTGGTCCCAATGCCTGTTGGCTATGCACAACTTATCTTTTGAATGACCTTTGGCATAGCCTATCTGTCAGGAGCCTCCATTCCTAATGACTCTACATTGAAGCATTCTATCACACTGAAATACATAAGCTCTAAGCCCAGTAATGCCAGAGTTAATACCCTGGGATGGGGTGGCTTCTTCTGCTAAAGAAAAGCAAAAGCCCACATTTCCTAGTCCTGCAGAAAAATGGAGAAGCAGGGAGTGCACACTGTGACCACAGCTGTGCCTGGGAAAGCTGATGGGTCATTTTTTACCCTCTCCCTTCCAGATTTCCTATAATGCTTTCTCTTGCTTGGATAATAAAAACACATTTACATAAAAATAGTGTATTCAATCTCCCATGCATTCGACAGCCAAGAATTGCCTTCCTGGGGCACCAGGACAGAGATCTATCTGAAAAGAAGGGGGCAAAAATAGTGTCAAGAGTGAGATGAGGAGCTAGGGAGATGGTAAAGTGCTTGCCTTGCAAAGATAAGAGGACCCGGAGTTTATCACAAAAACAGCCCCACTACTCAGTACCAGTTTTCTTTCCCCTCTGCTTTCTGGTTTCCAGAGTCCTCATTTTAACACTTCAGTAGTAAGAAGCCATGTGGACTCACCTCTGGGGAACAGCCTAATAGTTACCTCATCAAATCTGCATGATGAGCATGGGAGATGAGGTTGACCATTCTGTCTTATTGAAAGGTGGTTGATCCATAAAGAAGCTGCATGCTTGCTCAAGGTCACAGGGATAGAGATCAAAGTGTTTTAAAACTAAACTTAAGCTCTCGGAGCTTCCACTTCAGCACTGATTAGTCCTGAACTCTTTGAGTCATTCTGGTGTACTGACTGGAAAAGGATCTGGGAGAGGAGATACTGGGATCTGATGTAATAAGATGTCCTGTGCTTGCTACAGCCACAGCTTTCAGCACCTTGAAGCAAAGCAGTTCTCTCTCTCTCTCTCTCTCTCTCTCTCTCTCTCTCTCTCTCTCTCTCTCTCTCTCTCTGTGTGTGTGTGTGTGTGTGTGTGTGTGTGTGTGTGTATTCAAGTGATGGCTTTAGCTGAAACTGTCAACAGGGCAGTATTTACATTTCCAAGATTCCATAAGGTGAGCTGTGCTCTAAACATCAAAGCAAAGCATAGCCACCGATCCACTACCTGAGCTTCTACACCCTGCATCCATGCTAAGAACTTATTTGAGGAGCTCTGTGACATCAAAACCCTAGGGGCTGCTTAGATGCCTCAGTTGGTAAAGCACATGCTGCACAAGTATGCGGACCTCAGTTCAAATCCCCAGAACCTACATAAAAGCTGGGTGTGATAGCACACATCTGTAACACCAGTACTATGAGGGGCAAAGACCAAGACAGGCACATCCCTGAAGCTCAATGACTAGCTAGTCTAGCCAAATGATGAGGTGCAATTAGAGACCCTGTCTCAAAAAACAAGATGGAGAGTGACACTCAGCATTCACTTCTGGCCTCCACAAGCAAGTGTATACACATTCACACACACATACCAGCAAATACATACACACAAGGGGGGGGATATCCTGCTAATTAAAACAAATGGGGAAAATTTTTATAGAGTATCTTAAAAGAAATACTCCATTATTTTCTAAGGCACACTCCAACAACCAGAGTTTCTGTAAAGGGGGGTGTCTTAGCTACTATTCTAATGCTGTGAAGGACACCATGACCAAGCCAACTCTTATTTTTTTTTAAAAAAAAAAAAAACATTTAACTGGGAGCTTGCTTAGAGTTTTTTGGGTTTTGATTTTTTTTTTTTTTGAGACAGGGTTTCTCTGTGGCTTTGGAGCCTGCGCTAGAACTAGCTCTTGTAGACCAGGCTGGCCTTGAACTCACAAAGATCCGCCTGCCTCTGCCTCGTGGGTGCTGGGATTAAAGGTGTGCACCACCACCACCCAGCTTGCTTACAGTTTTAAAAGTCAGTCCACTATCATCACGGTGAGAAGCAAGACAGACATGGTGCTGGAGCAGTAGCTGCAAGCTTTATATCCTGATCTGTAAGCAGCAGGCAGAGAGAGAGACACTGGGCCTGGTGTTGCTTTTTTAAATTTGAAAGCACACCCCCAGAAACACACCTTCTCCAACAAGGCCACACCACCCCCAACAAGGTCACATCACTAATCTTTCCCAAACAGTCCCACTAACTGGGGACCAAACATTCAAACATATAACCCTATGGGGTCATCCTCATTTAAATCATTACAAGGAGTCTTAACTTTAATAAACAGACGTTGCTATCATCCATCCATCCATCCAATCACTGTAGCTGATTGTTTTCTACTCTTATTCTTTTGGCTTTTTCGGGGACCCGCCACCCAGCTCCCAAATAAATCACATGGACAGAGGCTTATTCTTATAAATGCCAGAAATGGCTTATTTCTAGTCAGTTTTTCTGAAATTATCCCAACTATCTTTGCCTCTAGGCTTTTATCTTCTTTTTTTCTGTATACCTTTCTTCTTACTCTTGTATAGCTGGGTGGCTGGTCCCTTGTGTCCTCCTTTCCGCCTTTTCTCATTCCTTGAT
>JAQHUG010000047.1:6429066-6440057 GCA_028555095.1 Dicrostonyx torquatus
TCCCTCCCCCCTTCCATATTCCTCCTATTTATTTTCTCTGCCTGCCAGTCCTGCCTATCCTTTCTCCTACCTTGCTAATGGCCATTCAGCTCTTTATTAAACTAATCAGGTGTTTTAGACAGGCAAGGTAACACAGCTTCACAAAGTTAAACAAATGCAACACAAAAGAATGTAACACATCTTTGGATCATTAAACAAATGTTCCACAGCATAAACAAATGTAACACATCTTAAAATAATATTCTACAACAAACCATGCATATAGCCACCCATCCATTCATCCAGTCAACCGTCCATCTACCTATCTATCCATCCATACATCATCCCTTCATCCAACCAGCCAACCACCCATCTACCCACCTATCTATGTATCCAACCAACCATTCATTCATTCAGCCAACTACCTGCTTACCCATTCATTTGTTCAATCATTCAACTACTCTTCTACTCATTCATACACCATCCATCATCTGTCCGTCCATCCATCCATCCATCTGTGCATTCATCTGTGCATATAAATATCTATCCATCCATCTTTATCACATTCAAAATTCTATGCTAGAAACTTCTAACTATTAGGATAGCTATGGTCAAAAACAAACAACAGGGTACTGGAGGTATGGCTTAATAGTTACGAACAATTTTTGCTCTTGCATAGGATTTGGATTTAGCTCTCAGCATCTATATGGTAGCTTACAACCATCCCTAATTCCAGTTCCAGAGAATCTTATACCTTCTTCTGAGCTCTGCAAGTAGTTGGCACATACATACATACATGCAGGTAAATAACTGAAAGACATAAAAAAAATTCTAAATTAAAAAAAACAGGCAGTAACAAGTATTAGCAAAGATGCAGAGAAAAATTGGTAGGGATAAATGGTACATGTTACACTATGAGTGTAAAATTTCCAACAGGCTCCCACGTTTGAACACTTTATCTGCATCCGGTGGTGATATGTTGAGGTTGTGGAACATTTAAGAGGTGAGGCCTAGATGGAGGAAGTAGATTGATTGGCAAAGAACATTGTTCCAGTCCCACCTCTGTGATTTCTGATTGATGATACAATGTACCCAATCACCTCACATTCTGCTGTCACAGCTTTGAGTTACTCTGGCTTCCATGCCTTCTCCACCATGATGACCAGTATCCCCTAAAAACAATCCAAAGTCAATATTTTCTCCCTTAAGTTGGTTAATTTTTAATACTTTATTTGCTTATTTATTTATTTTGTGCATGCACATGTACAGGTCAGAGGACAACTTCTTGGTCCGTTCTCTTTTATTGTGTAGGTCCCAAGGATCAAACTCAGGTCCTCAGGCTTGGTGGCGGGTGCCAGACCCATTAAATTATTTGCCAAGCATTTGGTAACAGCAAGGAGAAAAATAATGACTACTGTACAACTGTTATAGAAACTGAAGGAGTTCTAGCCAGCCTCAGAAAGGCAAATGTGGCTCTGGCAGGGCTTGCCCTTCTCCCCTCTTCCCCCTGCCTTATTAAGAACCACGAGATTTCATTCCTAAAGCAAGCCCCCAGGGTCTGTTCCCCTATTTGGCCATTTCCTCCTCCTGAGGTTGTCTATCAAGGTCCAACTATCAAAACATTGAAGTCTAGCAATCAAAAGCCCCCTTTTGGCTGCCTTAATTAGCATGCCCAATCAAAATTAAACACCTCATCCTAACACAAAGTTTTCCCCTTTTACCGTTATAAACTGCCATTTGCCCATGGGCCATGTCTGTCTCCTCTCTATCCAGAAACAGTCCTTTGTCCGTCCCCCCCCCCCGGAAAAAATACCCCTTCGCCCTTCTCCATTCTTCCTTTCCCCTTCTCACTTAACCTTTATCTCCAGACTTTGTCTCTTACTCCCTGCTCTTTATCCCTCTAGAGCAAATAAATCTTCTTTGTGCAGAGAAACTGGTCTTGGAGTGTCTTGTACCGACATTGGTCCCTTTAGAAACCCTCAAAACTTCCAGCAAGGACGTATTACATGATCAGTGGTTTCACTTCTCCCGTATACCCACAGGGACTCAAAGCCAAGTGTCAAGGGTAATTAGCTATGTTCACACGGCATGAATCATAGTAACCATATTTCATCAACAAATAAACTCAATGCAGCCTATCCACATATCAACCTTAACAGAGAAAGACAATTCTAGCATGCAGTACACTGTGCTAAATTAAATAAGCCAGAAACAAAGGACAATGTGCTCCATAGAGACAGCGAGCTCCTCAGACTGTTGGTCACCAGCAAACACCTGAGAGAAACCACTGAAAGGAGGACAGGTTTATTTGCAGTCACAGTTTTAGAGGCTTCAGTCTGAGGTGAGCTGGATCTACAACTTTGGGCCAAGATGAGGCAGAGTTTTGTCACCTCATGGCAGCCAGGAAATAAAGAAAGCATACCATTCTAGAACACACTACCTACCATTTACCTACTTCATTAAAAGTAGGCCCACCTCCTAAATTCCACCACCCAATAATTAATTTAATATTAATAATTAATAACAATTAAATTCCTCCCAATAATTAATCCATCATTGCTGAGGTCAGAGCATTTATAATGCAATTCAATCACTTGCTAAAAGTGCTACTTCCAGAAGCAGGGGAGATGTCTCAACCACACAGTTCTTGTTACACAAGCATGAGGACCTGAGCCTGTGTAAAAAGCCAGGTGTGTCCATTCACTCTTATAATCCCAGCACTGGGGAGGAGGTTACAAGAGTGTGGTGGTTTGAATGAGAATGGCCCATAGTTTATGTATTTGAATGCTTGGTCCCTAGCAGGTGGAACTATTTGGGGAAAGAGTAGATGTATCACTGTTGGAGAAAGTGTGTCACTGGGTATGGATTTGGAGGTTTCAAAAGCCCAGTCTTGTTTTTTGCCTCCAACCTCGTGGATCAAGGCAGGCAAGGTAAAACAGCACTGCATCTTCACATAATTAAACAAATGAAACACATCTTTACATACTTAAACAAATATTCTGCAACACACACAAAATAAAAATAAATAAAAGTCTCACATTTGAACAATGGGAATGGAGGTTGTAGCAATAAGCCTTTTGGGCAGATACTTCATATCTGTGGTGGTTTGAATAGCAAAGGCTCCATAGGCCCATATGCTCGAATGCTTGGTTACTAGGGAGTGACACTATTAGGAGGTGTGTCTTTGTTGGCATAGGTGTGACCTTGTTAGAGAAAGTGTATCACTGTAGGGCATGGGCTTTGGTGTTTCAGATGCTCAAGCCAGACCCAGTGTCACTTTCTCTTCCTGCTGCCTGCAGACCCAGATGTAGAATTCTTAGCTACCTCTCCAGGACCATGTCTGCCTGCATGCTGCCATATTACCTGCCATGATGATAATGGACTAAACTTCTGAACTGTAAGCCAGACCCAGTTAAATGTTTTCCTTTATAAGAGTTGCTGTGGTCACACTGACTCTTCACAGCAGTAGAAATCCTAAGAGAATATCCAGACCATTCATCATCCTGCTCTGAATGATGAAAACCAGGGCTGGGAAGGAGGTTAGGACTTACTGAGGAAAGTTTAAGTTTAGGGAAATGGTGATGGGGATGATTACATAGCATTGTGAATGTACTTAAAGGCTGATTAAGTCGGGAAGTTTCATGGTTTAGATAAAAAATAAGTCTGTGATGGACACCTACTGTGAGGGGCATAGAGGGACCAATAACAATTGTAATGACTGTTTATGAGAGCCCTTGGTGAGCCTAACATTGCTGAGAGCACAGTGACCCCAGCTGCTCCCTCAGCCCTAAGCCCTGTACTCTCACTGCCCATGCTTCAGGTGTCTTGTCTGCCCAGTTATGTCTTAGGGTTAAAGGGGGCCCACTTCCACCAAGTACATCACTCAGGATTTCCCTCTCCTGATTGAACTATAGAAGGAAAGGACCCAGTAGGAGGCAGTAAAGACAAAGGAGAGACAGGCAGGCCTATGTCAAGGAAGGAACTGCGCTCTTCTGTACACAGCCTCTGTTGAAAGTCCTCTCTTGTAGCTATGGTACTCAGGGTGGGTGTTCCTTTAACAACACCTCACCTCCATTACACTCCTCTTTCCTTCTGTTACTGATCCTTGAGAGCCGTACCAGCCCTGATTACTGTCCTAGCACACAGCTCTATAAACTGTCCCTTTATCAAACCTCCCTTTGAATATGCCTCAGTTTCCCAAAACCCCTGTACCCCTTTTCTCTGCCTACATGAAAAGGCTATAGTTCAAATAGCAGGTATCCCAGATTCCAAGATAACCTTAGTCTAGTCTCACAATGTCCCTATTCCATACTGTTATAAAAGAAGATGCACATGGAGTGTTCTGGACACAGGGAATAAGCACAGGACACTAAGGATGGCTGTCCCAGGAACTTGGAAGCCACCTCCATAGTAACACCAAAATGAACTTGTCACACAAACTCATCCAGTACTAACACAATATTTAAAGTTTAAAATGAAGTCATGGGACCTATTTTCCCATAGATTCCATAGGGAGAGAGGTAGGGAAAAAAAGAAAAGTTGATAGGTAGTGCTTAATTATTCAATATTAACCTGGGGCTGAGTAGGCAGAAACAGGCAAATGCCTGGGGTTCCTTGGCCAGTAAGCCTAGCCTACTTGATAAATTCCAGATCAGTGAGAAGCCCTGTATAGGAGAAGAAGGAGGACAAGGAGGCAGGTGGATCTCTGTGAGTTAGAGGCCAACCCTCTCCACATGAGTTCAAAGAATTAAAAGGCCAGGCAGGGCCCAATAGTGAGACCTTGTCTTAAACTTTAAAAATAAATCAATTAAAACATGGTCAATAGTGTTTGAGGCATAACATCTAGGATTGTCCATGACATCCACATGGGTATATACACACATGGACACATAACAACAGAAGGCCATCTCCGCTTGGACTCACAGTTTCAGAGGTTTCAGTCAACCATCATTTGAACCACTGCCTGGGGCCTGCAGCCATCTGCAGGAGTATATGTATGTACTAAATGAAGTTGCTCCCCTGTGGAAGACAGGAAGTAGAAAGTGAAGAGAGGAAGGGATCTGGGGTCCCAATATCCTCTTCAAGGGCCAGTCAGCCTAGCCTACTTGATAAATTCCAGATCATGCTCACAATGACTTTGGGAAGCCCCAAGAGCCCCACTTTCAAGAAAGGTTGTACAGTCTTCCAATAGCACCTTTCTCCTGCGTCTTATATTTACCAAGTACCTATTACATGCTGAGCTTGAATCAGGACTATGCCAGTGGATAGCAGGGGCATGAGCAGATGTCCGGGGACTCTGGGCAAGCTGTTGACCCTAGAATCAGCCTTTCTAGTGCCCTAGCCTGAGTCCAGGTTATGCTAAACATGGAATTGAGCTTAGAACATCTCTTTATAGCCTTCAAAGCAGTTTCAGTAAACTCTACCTATTGGCTCTGCCCATCTGTGAAACCCCTTTCAGGAAGAGTATTGTCTAGGGAAAGTGAGGAGATTGGCATTTTCCATCTTCATGGAGCACAGTGATAATAAGTCCCTGCTGGACAGAAAGATTACAGACCAAACAGCTCATGTGCAACTGCAGGGTTTGCGGGCTACAGCTGGTGTTCCTATTACCTGTACATGTGATGGACATAAAGGAAAACCTCAGTAAGCAGCTCCAGAATCAGAGCCACTATAGAGATATGATTGAGCCAACACTATATTGAAATGAGTAGCTGTGTCCACCAAAAGCACTGAAATGCCAAGCCCAGGAAGAACAACTGAGTCATGATTGACAGCTGCCTCAGTGCACAGTGGACCACAGCTTGCAAGCATGTACAACAGCCCTCGTCCCACTCAGAGTAAGGTTTGGAGAGGGAAGTTCCTCAGGCTGCCCACAATGAGCAGGAGGGAAGATCTAAGCTTCAGCTTCTTGGTGTCTGCAGAGGAATCATGAAACAGCCTTCTGGAGTTTTGCAGAGGTTGAACAGGATACCTGGGAGTGAAACCCCTATTGTGCTATGCTGGGCACTCAGAAGCAGATTGGCAGACTACCCTCTAGTCTTTTCCAAACTCCTGGATCCACCCTAGTCATAAATTTTCTGCAGAAATTATTTTCCTGCTCTTCCTAGCTACAGTCTCTCCCTTCCTTGAGGGACTAGCCCAGCACACACTTCTGACACTGCCCTGAATAGTAAAACAATAGCAGTAAGCAGATTTACTACTTATCTCAAAATCAGATCCTGTACAACACCAGAGAGCATTCTAAGGTAGCTCCAGCTGAGCTTGAGTACCATAGACTAGTTCAGTCACTTGTCCCTATCACAGAATCATAAGCCTGCATTGCAAACTTTCAGAACAATGACCCAGTGCTACATATAAAAGGTTGCCACATAGCTTGAACATGTCTGTCATCTGTATGAAATGCTACCTTATTCCTGCCTTGACCCATCCTCCCTCCCTCCATCTAACCCTCCACCTACACATCCATCTACTTATCCTTCCCTCCCTCCATTCATCCATCTAACTATCCTACTACCTATACACTCAGCATCCATCTATCCATCCAACTATCCCTCCACCATCTATCCACTCATACATTCCCTCTCTATACATCCATCCATCCAATTTTCCTCCATCTATCCATTTATTCATCCAACTATCCTTTCATCCATCTACTCATTCCTTTATCCATTCATGCAACTAACTCTCCATCCACCCACATATTTCTCCATTTGTGTATTTATCCATGTATTCCTGCCTTCTTCTACTGTGGTTTGGATGTAGTTTGTCCCCAAATATTCATATGCTAGAAGCTTGGTCCTTAGTGTGATAGTGTTGGAGGGAAGAAATCTGTGGAGTGGAGGCTACAGAGTGGGTATAAATGCCAAGCTTAGAAGGTGAGAACACAGGGACATTCATGCTCCATCCACTTCGTAATTTTTTCTTTTAAAAACTTTAATTTAGGTATGTATATAGGTGTTTTGACTGCACGTATGTCTGTGTACCACATGCACATGAACATTCAATGTCCATGGAGGCCAAAAGAGAGTGTCTGATCTTCTGGAATTGGAGTTACTGTTATGAGAAACCACATGGGTGCTTGAAATCAAATCGTTATCCTCTGGAAGAGCAGCCAGTGCTCTTAACCACTGAGCCATCTCTCCAGCCACCCACTTACCAATTTCTCTGAGCTACGTCATCATTTGCACATCATTCGTGTTTAAAAGCACACATGTTCTTTCTTTTCCTCCTCATCCATTTCAAGTTGATCTGGACAATGGTTCAAGCACAGTTCTTGATCAGTTTCTCCCTTCCCGATCTTCATTTGGGTTTAGCTACAAACCAAGTGTATCTCACTTTTAAGCTGACTTTTCAAGGAAGTTCCTTCTCTGCAAATCTCTGTGAAAGTGCTCTGCTGCTTTTATGCATAAATCAAATCTAGACTGTGGGAGTTGTTCTCAGGGATACCCCACCACCCACAGCCTTGCACACACTTCTTCATCATTCTCTGAAACTGTTGGCAGAGGTGAAACCAGCCATATCTATCTGCCATTAGCGTTGACAGGTATGATTCCTGCCTCCATTTTGCTTTCAGTGTGTCTTAGGTGGAGGATTTATCCAGAAGGCAGGGGGCTTAGCTCACCTGTTGATTCCATTCTTTTCTTGGCTTTTTCTGGAGCAGATCATCACTTCAGTCTCTAACAACTTCCCACAGCAGGGTGACCTGATGACCCTTGTGGAGGTCACCTTTGCCTTCTTTTGGAGGAAGTGGACTGCTTTTCCCACCCAACCTCAGTTCCCACTTACCGCACTGTCTTCCTTTCTGATCACTTCTTGTCTCTATCTAGGAGCACAGGTTCTGTCTGTTGTTATTACTAATTTATGTCTGAGTTCCTAAGGAGCATCGCTTTGACCTGCAGGTTTTTCCTTCATTTTTATTTTCTTTTCATTTCGTCCTGATTTTTATTTAAATCTTCTAATTCTGAATTACTCAATTGGAGTTCCTTTTAATTGTCTTAGAGTGTGAAACAGTTATGAGGGAATGCCTTCTGTTCTGTCAGGATTTTTTTTTCAAGGTGGTGTTTTGTTTTATTACGATGATCCATTTCCCCTCTCCTAGCATCAGGCTACAAAATATTACAGCAAAATATCTTTAAGGTGAATCATATCAGATTGGTCAATAATGTAACCCATTTTTAACTCATAAAGATATGCAAAATTACATATTTCAAGTTAATATTAAGAACACACTCAGCAAACATTTATTTATACATTTTTGCTTTAAAAAATAAGTTACCAGAATTATGTTTCCTAAAAATTTCAGCATGCATTTCCTAAAAAGAAGCTGTCCTACATTCAAGATTCTATGTTGGGCTCTTTATTTCTGTGCCTTCCTTCCCTCTGACTTTCTCCCTTTCTGTCTCGCTTTATTTTCTCCTCCAGTGTATTTGCATGGCCTATTCTGTCTCCCACGTGGTGAGGCAGATTTGTGCAGGTGTTCCAGGTCTTGTGATGGGGTTGGCATGGCTTCTTTGCTCTTCTATCACCGCTAGAACAGGAAACAAGGCTCAGCATGAGGCTGAGTTTTGGGGACTATCACCCAGACTTTCTCCCAGGCCTGAAAGGCAAGCAGCAAGAGGCACAATACTCAGAGGGACTACAGAGCACCAGCAGAGGCCTCCTAGTCAGCCTGTTTACAAGTTTGAGATCCAAATCCCCAAGTTAACAAAGGGATCGAGTACAACAACCCCAAGCGTCATGATAAGATACACCTAACCCATGATACATTATGTAGCTTTGGGGCTGGGTAGGGCATTCATTTGTATGACATCATCATAGAAAAATAGGGTCAGGTATATACCACTGACAGGAGTGACCCATCAACATGCCCAAACTATCCCATGCCCCTGAGGTCCTGGATGGGCAAACAGGTGAGCCATGATATTTCTGTATCTAGCCTTCAATTAGGAAACCCCACCAAGGCTGCTACAGGTGGATATAGCTGTAGCAGCACCTGTCATTACAATTTTAGCGACTGTGAGCCATGAGTGCCTGACTACTCATCTGACCCCTTCCCTTAGAATCCTACAGGCACAAATCACACCCCAAACCAAACCCTGATCCCACCCAACTAACCCCATCTCAGAGTCCCTGTTTCTTTCCGTCCTGGGCCACATCCAACCTAATTAGCTAGTCCTGGCACCTCCATCCATAAGACCCATCCATCATCCATGTTCCACTTCTCCCCACAGTCACTACCTTGACCCAAGCCTACCTTCTCTATCTAGTCACAAGGATGCCCCACCCACAGCTGCCATTTCAACTCTGCTCCAGGATCCATCCCACAGAGCACTTGGATAATGTCACCGCCTACTTCCAACCTGCCAATGGATTCCCTCTGCACTCTGCATAAATTAAAGTTTGGCATAATCTGAGTCTATCCTCTCTACTTGCTCTGCCCACACCAGCCTCCCGATATTCCTCAAGCATTCCTACCCCAGCATTCACAGCACCTTCTGCTGGAATTTCCTTTCTCAGCTCCCTTCCAAGCTTATTTCTGCCACATACTGTGCAAACACTGGCTTTCCCAGCATCCTCTCTGATCACTATACCTAAGCCATGATCTCGGGATACTCTTGTGGGATCTCTGTACCTTGGCCACCTCCTCTCTCGCCTTTTAAGTTGATGCTTACTCCATTCATCTTGCGCTACCATGGCAAGGAGAAGAACGCTCTCACTACTCTACTCCAGAGTGACACACAGCAGTCGCTCAATAAATGCTTCATGAATAAGTGAATAACCAGATATTCCTAATAAGGACATCATTCTATGACTTACCAATCAATTCATTTGCCAAACCTTTCAGGTTTAAAGCCAAGGCAAATATTTGTGGTAGATGGAAGCATATAAAATGTTTGTAGTAGATAAAAAAAGTAGAGAGAGGTGGGTGCAGCTGGATACAGCAATCTAAAGAGTAAGCAGATGCTGCATGCTGACCAGGGACATGACAGCGCTCAATGAGTAATTGAGCAGCAATGGCTGGAGAATGGCTTGAGGGAGGAAGCCTCCCCGGTAGCCTTCCTGAAACCTCTGCAGGGATAAACAGGAGCTCTGAAGCCCACAGAAACTATCTGGGATCTGGCCACAGTATTGTCTCCACCCCAGATCCTAGAACTCTTTGGCCCCTCACTGCACCGTTTCCCCACCACACCTCTGCACTGGATGCTCCTCTGCCCCTCACTACCTCCATCTGGGAAAACCTTGGCTCAGAACCCACTTGGGGACACTTTCTCTCATGCCTGAGCCTGAACTCAAACACAGCTCTTCCCCAGCCCCTCTAATACAGCTTTTGCTCAACTCCCAGCTCATGATTCCCTGCACAGAGCATTTTTGATACTTTTCTAGGTCAGCTCAGGCTTAACCCCAGCCAGGGATGGCTAAAGTTCCTGAATTTTCAGAAGTGAGGCAGGCCATTGACCCAGGCTCTGACACAGTCCACTATTGCTCTTCTCCCCTAACCCACTCCCCAGGCTGCCCACACAAACCATCCTCATCTCATCTTGCTTTATATCTATGAGCAGTCAGTATCTATCTACTGAGTCTCACTGTCCTTCCCTTAGGGGACCCACAGGCATCCTGGAATGAAAGGCCTCATCTCAAATCACACAGGGCAACAAGACCAGGCCCACTGTGGGGTCATGCTTGACCAGTGGTTGGGGTGAAGACAAATGTTCCCAGGCTGGTGATCTCAACATGGACCCGACCAGAGTGTGAATCACCCATAATGTGCATCTCCCTAGACTGGAGTGAGCAACACAAAGACCCAGTCACATGCCAGCTGCCTCGTGTCTTCAGGGTCATTTGTCCTTAGTGAGATGGCCACTGTCTCCTTTATGGAGCCTGGGAGAGGCAACCAGCTTGTGTTCAGGAGCCAAAACTTGTAGACCCTGGACTCTGACTCAAGTGGCTCCTGGCTCACACTGGGTAGCATGAGCTAAGAAGTGGAGGCAGATGGCTTCCACCATCACAGCTGC
>JAQHUG010000047.1:6440084-6524221 GCA_028555095.1 Dicrostonyx torquatus
CCCTCTCTCTCTCTCTCTCTCTCTCTCTCTCTCTCTCTCTCTCTCTCTCTCCCTCCCTCCTCTCCCAATCTCATCCTCACTCTCTCCTTCCATTTCTCTAGCTAATATGGTTAAATTAGCAGAGATTAAACGTGCCTGTTCTGCAGTTCCCTGTGATGAATTTTTTCCCCTGGGCCCAAAGCACCAGTCAGCATTTGCTGGCCATCTGCAAATCCATTCTCTGAGGCTTCTGCAGGCATTCTACCTCCTTACTGTAGGCTGTGTTAGCTTCCCTTCTGAACATGTCAAACTGCTATTTCCAAGGTGGCATCACTTTAGTGATCCAGGTTTCCCAAGATCCTTCTTGCCTTCCATTAGCCTAGGGTCTGGGTCTGCTAGAAGCCCACTGCTATTTCTGTTCCCTCTTAGACATGCCCACCCCTCAAAGGCCTCCCAGTATCCAGGACTTTGGACATCTCGTGTCCTGGGGCACAGCTCACTCCTCTTCTCTGATTGAGCACATGCAAGTTTCCTGCCACCTAGAAGCACAGGCTAGTACTGGATGCTGCAGCTTTGCTCCAGTTCTCAGAGTTGGGTGCAGCCTGAGACCAGGTCTGGAGCTATTTCTTGCTCATGATCCCTGCAGCTATGTCCACCTCCCTATCCCCTAATTTCCCTCATCAGAATGGAGCAAGACTATTACCCACATACTACTTAATACCCTGCAGTAGAAGTTCATGAGGCGCAGCAACCTCACACACCTGCTGTGGAGACCTGGAAGCCACCTCACCTCTGGGAGTCTCTGCCCCACGGAAGACAAGAAACCCTGCTGAGTGAATATCTGCCTCAGGGGCCAACACTCCAGCCTTGAATCCCAGCTCCACTCAATGCCACTGTGGCTTTTGATCCCAGACTTGTTTCCCTGTGAGTAAAATGGAAGTTACAGTAACACTGCCAGCTATGAGGATCCAGTGAGACTGCTGGAAAGTCAGGCACCAGCACACAGTAGGTTTTCAGATGTAAGCTGTCCTCATTTTTGATGCATTCAAGAATCTCTAGCTTTGTCACTAATCTAACCTGGCACACATCCATATGTGGGCAGTTGTTTCACCTCACTGGGCCACCCTGAGAAGAACAACCTTGATTCCGTACGCCTATCCACAGAGATACCAGATGTCAGGTCAACACACGCTTTTGTGCTGTGTGCCGTCCTTGGAGGGTATTCAATAATATTTCAGGAAGTTAGGCCCAGGAGTCCCAATAACTACTCTAGAGAATTCCAGTTCACATGGAGAAGCTGCAGCAGATACAACACAGCACACAAAACCCTGACTTCCCCAGTAATGTCTCTGTGAGGACCTCTGAGAAACCAGGTGGGTATTCAGTACCCTCAGCTAAAGTGCAGTGTAGTCACCTTGCTTTGACCCAAATGGAGACATTCCCATGGAAAGAGGGAGTCAAAAGCAGTCCCCAAAGCCTTGTTGTCTATGTGGTCTATGGGAATATGCAGAGGGTGTACCCTGCTGGGAACTGAAAGGTATCCTGCTTGGCTAATGAGGGGAAGAAAGCCTCAAATTCATAAATACCATGAAAAGATCCCAGATACATCTCTCCTGATAAGAGTCATTCAACAAATATTGTCACTTTCCTGAGTGCTGATGGGTATGATCTAAGGCTGTGCACTGGGAGAGAGACAAGAGTCCCCTAGAAAGCAGGGAACCTGTAGCTCTGCTCCCATACGGCCTGGCACTCAGTAGGCACATGGTAAAGCTTGCTGAATGAGTCTGTGACCTCTAACTTCACGGAGATCATAGTTCCAGAAAGAAACAAAAGGAAAGAAAAGAAGAGAGAGAGAGAGAGAGAGAGAGAGAGAGAGAGAGAGAGAGAGAGAGAAGAAAGGAAGGAAGGAAGGAAGAAAGGAAGGAAGGAAGGAAGGAAGGAAGGAAGGAAGGAAGGAAGGAAGGGAGGGAGGATGAAAGGGGTACCCCAACTTGATTGCTGTGTTCTAGAAGCATACAGCCTTGGGAAATGGGGATCCAGCCTCTGCCTTTATACTGTAGTGACAGGGACCTCACTACCACCTCCACCAGGTAAAGAAGGCCTTTCTAGTGGTAAGCAGTTCATTTGGTTGTTCCAGAACCCAGAAATCCCTGGAAAGTGTCCATGACACTTCTGCATGGATAAGGAAAGCACTATCCTACTGAGGTCCTCACTCTACTCTCGAGGTTCCTTCAGACTTCATCTCCCCTGTCCATGTCAGCCTTATGAGGACAAAGACTCAGAGTCCAGGGTCCTTTAGTACCTATCTCCTACCACCCCTTTTAGGAGCAAGTCACACACACCAATCTCCCTAGATGAGTTCTCTTCCACCTCCAGGAAAAGTCACCAGGACCACAGTAAGTCACTCCTCTTGGCTTGCCATGACCCTGAGAAGAGCTGACCCCCAGAAGGTCAGACCACTTCCCAGACTCTGACACGACCTGGCTCAACTCAGTAGATATGTTCAACACAGACTGAGGTACCCAGGCACCAGGCCTTGTCCTTGAGCATCCCTCCTCCGAGGATGCCTTTCTCTCATCCCATCCTCTGGTGACAGATGCACACAAAGGCCACATCCTCTGGAAGCACTTGTGATACTGGAAGCCACCATCACACTGCTCTTGTTCCAAATGCTCATAGCCCACACTATGACCAGAGGACCTCCAACACCCACAGGACCTGCATTCTCTGAGTGCCTGCAGGTTTGCTTGACAAAATGTGCAGTGCCTTGGAGTCATACAGTACAGAATCTGAATAAGGTTCTGCCCTGGCAGTGCCATACAGCCTTAAATTCAGGTTCCTTAACTTCTCTCAGCCCCTTCTGCTTATCAGTGTGGAAAAATAACCACGTTTTCTAATCAAGAGCACCACAGATTAACAAGACCATAGGTTTCACACTTCTGGGACACAACCTTATACAGAGGAGACCCTAATAAATCACAGCTATTAATGACAACAGTGTTGATAATGAGAGCATTCCATATATACCTGGTAAATTTTAATTTTTAAAAAATTACTTTATGTATGTGGATGTTTTGTCTCTATGTATCTATGTGTACCATATGTATGCTGTGTCTGATAAGGCCAGAAGGGGGCATCAGATCCCTAGGAACTGGAGTTACAGATGGCTGTGAGTTGTCATGTGGGCGCTACGAAATGAACTCACATGAGAATAGTCAGGGCTTTTAACTGCTGAGTTATCTCTCCAGCCCCACCCTGGGTAAATTTCACTGGCAACAAATGAACTTTGCAGCAGCCCAGACAAATCAGTTCCTCAGGGGAAAAGTCTAGGTGGCCAAGGGGACCAGCAATGCTTACGTAATTCTAGATGGATCCTGGCAACTGGTAAGAATTCAGGAGGCAGAGACAATGAAGAACTCCATCCCTAGGGCCCCAGCTAGACTGAGAATAAGAGAATTATCTCACAAGTCTACTCCCACTAGAGCACTTGCACAGGTCAGAGGCAGCCATGAAACCTCCTGACCACAGGGCTCTGGAATAGCAGTGACTTCCAGCTCCCAGAGTCTTTTGCTGTAACAGACACCATAGGCCTGCTGGTCCTATGCTCCTGGCTTTGTGGGGGCAGGGAACAGGAGGTTTACACATTGCATAATCCAATTTAATTGATCTCTTCCTTGGTTGCTCATGCCTTTGATGTGATACCTAAATATTCTTTGCCAAGTGCCTTGTCATGAAACTTTTCATCTTTTGCTTACAGTTATACTTTAAGAGCCGGGAGCATGGGGACCTTGGGGGAGGGTTGAAGCGGGGAGGGGATAAGCAGGGAGAGGAACAGAGAAAAATGTAGAGCTCAATAAAAATCAATTTTAAAAAAAAGAGCCTAAATCTATTTGTTTCAAGTGGAGGGCCAAGTGTCCAGCACCATTTATTACAAAGACTTCATGACTGTTCTTTCCCTCACAGACAGACCCAGGCTGCCTATCAAGAGGAGCCCAGAGATGGAGGCTCCCTTCTGGACATTCAGTCCTACCCTACTACCTCAATGGCCTTTACCTGGGTCAGCACTGCACCAGCTCCATTACCGCACATCTCCATCACCATTGCTTTCTGTGAGCTTTGAAAGCAGGATTGTGAGATCAACTCCATTCTTCTCCAGGAGTCCTTGTACTAATAATTCCAAATGAATTGTAGGGTCAGCTGATTACCCTCATTCCTGATCAATTTGACCCTATAGCCAGGCTTTATCCAGAGTTCCTTTAAACTTTTATTTTAAGACAGGGTCCATGCAGTCCTGGAACTCACTATATAGAAAAGAATAGCCTTAAACTCAGAGAAATACCCCTGCTTCCTGAGAGCTGGGACTCAGGTGTGCACCACTACATCAGGTCTCCTTTAACTATCCTTCACTTTGGGTTGTTTGGGGTGATAAAAGATCCTAATAAACCAAATCAAATTCTATCGCTCAGCAAATTAAACATGCCCAGACTATGAGCTAAAGCAGTTAAGGATCTGGAGCACTGTGTCCTGATTTACAAGTAGTTTGTATGACACACTGGGTCAGGAGTGGTCTAGAGTCCATTCTTACCCTAAATCCAGAGCCAGCACACGAAGGGCACATAAGAACTGCAGTGAACTTGAGTTGAGGCCCTGGAGTTGGAGTAGGGGCCCCCTTGACAAGCCCTCCATTCTATGGGAACTAGAAAGAAACCCAAGTAATAGCTTATGTGACATCATGTAGCAGGCCTCTCAGTGTCAGTCCTTGGCTGGAATTGTCAGAAGTTTGTAGAAACACCAGTCTGCACAGGGCAGCTCCCTAAGGTGAGCTTGTCTATGACTGTACACTGACTTTCTGGGCTTCAAGATGAAGCACAGTCACTGGCATCTTAAGCAATGTTTGTCTCTATGAGAACTGACAGGAATAGACTTATTGTCTGCAACTAAGAATCTGGGTTCTACAAAACACTGGTTGACTGGACCTTTACACTCTAAATTGTCCCAAAGACATGTAATGTGGACTAGCCTAGGTTAGGCTGAACGACATCTCAGTGAACTGTAAACCCCCAGTGTCTAACTGAGAGAAGGCTCTACTCCATGTTTGAGGACGGACAGAATGAGTGAGCACCTACTTTTTATAACTGCTGATGCTGGCTGTGCTCCGCAAAGTCTGGGAGAGGAAAGATGCAGATGGTGGGGACTCAGCTCCTTCTTCACCATCTGGCAAATAAAGAGAAGGTGACTCTTCAATCAGCTGTCACCTCCCCTTAAACCAGCAGGGCAGGATGCATGGCCTCTGTGACAGAAAGTCCTAAAGATAGGATCCCACATCATACAAGAAAGGAACCTAAAGAGAGTGAAGATAAAACCCTTGATCTTTGGAGGAGAGTTTCCCAAATAAACTACTGGCCAAGGTGTAGAATGGTGCCTTGAGGACCTGCCAGAGGACAGAGCAAGTTGCATGCCAGCTGCCTGATGGAATCAAGAAGGACACGCCGATTAAATTAGTGGCAATCTTCAGCATGAGCAGAATAACCTCCTGGGACCTGAACTCCATGTACAGCAAAACAGCAGTATCCATCTTCCAGGTCCCAGCTGATGCCCATCACATAGCAAAGGTCACCTTCAAACTCCTTCAGACAAGCAAAGGGTGACAGGGTGCCAAGAGATGTGTGTGTGTGTGTGTGTGTACATACATGCATGTGTATCCTCCTCAATCAGGCTCAGTTCATGTTAGAAACACAGGGTCTAATGTTTTCTCAATAGGCTGTCTATGTCTGGCCACAAACACCAACAATCCTCCTGTCCTACAACTACCTTGAGGTTAGAGGGCAAGTGTCCACACTCAGCTTTTTACAAGGCTGCTGAGGATCCCGATTCAAGTCCTCATGCCTGTGCAGCAAGCACTCTTACTTACAGAGCTACCTCTCATCCTCTAAAGATCTCTGAGTTATAAAATACTGTGACCCCATATGGCTGCAGAGACATAATTAGCCAGATGATGCACTCTCTGGATTAGAGGAGTTAATAAACTCCTCTTTGGGGCCAGGGAGGCAAATTCACACAGATAATAAAACACCAAGACATTATAAAACATCCTCAGCATGGATGATTTATCGATGTGTCCATGGTGCATGGAGTAAGCAAGACAAGGCTGCTGTATTTCACCCCTGTGCAGACTAAGTGGTTTGTATGTTCAGACAATTTCAACCCATCCTGTGCCAGATCATGACAAACTGCTTCAGAACAGCAGACCTCAGAGGACAATGAGATGCGCAAATGAAGAGTTGGGATGCAATATGTGGCTCAAATATCTCACATCTGGCTAAGGTACTGTTCAAGAGCTCAAAAATAAGTATTGTCGGTTGTAGAGATGGTTTGGCAATTAAGAGCACTTGTTGTTCTTGCACAGAACCTGAGTTAGGTTCCCAGCACTCACATGGCAGCTCATAATCACCTATAACTCAGCCCCAGAGATTATGACAGCCTCTAGCCTTTGTAGGTACCTGCACACAAATGGTGTCCATTAACACAAACACACACATAAATAAAAGAATCATAGTCAGTGTCTCAGAAAGAAATTGATCTTGGGGCCTCTAGATTAAACTAACATCTTTGGCTCTCACAGCTAAAGGGTGTTTGTTTATCCCCCACTAAAGATTCCTTGACACCAGAGGCAGTGCCATAGAGCTGTGCACCTAAACCCCTGCCAGAGCTCTGTCCACTGTCTACTGGAAATCCATCTCACAGGGCAGGTCCTCTGGCTACCAATCTAAAGGACACCATCATTGCACTGAGGCAAAGCAGCATTTACCGTGGCTGGATGCTCAGCAGCCGGAGCTCTCCTGTTCATAATCAGGTCCCCACACATGACATGGGAAGTTACACCACTGCAGAAATGTTCCTGGAGAAAGATATCCTCCTGGATGGGTATCCCAAAAACCATTAGCTCCATGTAGCCTCTGTGACAAATACTGACCACATCATTTAGGACACAATGATGTCCTAACAGCAGGGAACAGTAGCCCTGAAAAAGTCTCTGGGATGATTCAGCAACATGGACTAGGTCAGGAAACCAAGCACCCCGCGTAGCACAGCAGGACCAACTCAGCCCTTCCTAGAGGACAGAGGAGGGAACATCTACTTGGACCAAGAAGGACAAATGGAGGCAACTGTGGCTGGGGAAAGAAGGGCAGCAGAAAAGGGTCTGGAAGAATTAAAACCCAGCTCCATCCATTTGGCTCACTGGTCTCTGGTTGCACTTCTCTCCCATCTGTGGACTGGGACAGGACAAGCTCAGGTGAAAGAGGGCAGTCCTCTAGGACACAGGACATGCAAAGCAGGGAACAGGGGAAGCTGAGGGACAGAGGACATAACACCCAATACACTCTTCCCCCTCAGTTCATCAAAACACATTTCTATTAGCCTACACATACATAGCTAATTCTGCTTATGCCTGCTCATCTCCAAATTTATCAATTTTTTTTCCTGGTAACTTTGGGTTACACTGAAGAGTTAATAACAATGTAGGACATTGGGGCTGGGATCTATGGTACAGAGGTAAAGGACTGGCCTAGCATAATCAAGGCCCTGGGATTCCAATGATTCCCCCCCCAAAAAAAAAGCAGAAAAGAAAAAAGTATAGGACATAACATATCACGAGCATAGGAAAGGAACTACAAACCCTGATAGCATGACCTGATATAGCTATATGTGGAGAAAAGCCCAGAAGGAAATTCTCCACCTACCACAAATGACCAGGGATGGTTTTCATTTTACTCTTTGTGGTTAAAAATTATCTTCCAATAATTAGTGTGATGATGATTCAGGATATTTTCATTTATTTAAAATCATGTGTGTCGTGTGTTTTTCCCTTGGTGCTAGGAATTATACCAGAGCTTCAAGAATGTTAGGCAGGTGCTCTCCTGCTGAGCTGCCCCTTTTGAGGGTGACCACTACCATAAATCAATTTGAAAACATTTTCTTCCACAGATAAAACGCTTCAAGTCTGTTGACATACGATGCACTTTCCTTAATGATCCCTGACCCTGGGCAAATCAGCCACTCACTCCTGTCTCTGTGGACAGACTCGTCCATGATTCAGACCAGCTCTCTCATTCAGCACTGTGTCAAGTTTACCCATAATGCAGCTTTGCCCATCAGGACCTCCATTCAGAGCTGATTCTTTCTTAGAGCCAAGCAGTGTTCCACTGTATGGATGCACCTATAGATCCAGGCAGTCATTTCCAGAATGTTCCTACCCAGAAACCAAGAGGAAATGGCAGGATTGGGGCACCTCCACACCCATTTGAAAGCCTTGTACCTGACCAACTCTGAGTTACCGCCAACTTGATTCATCACACTCTCTCCCCAGGCTTGTTTCCTGGCCGCTGGTAATCACTTCCTATTTGTGCTTCAGTATGCTCACCCGGGGACTGGAAAGATGGTTCAGTGGCTAACAGCACTGGCTGCTCTTCCAGAGGACCCAGGTTCAATTCCCATCACCTACATGGTGGTTCACAACTGGCTGTTAACTCCAGCTCCAGGGGACACATGCATACTCATAATTCCTCATGGAGCTGCTGTCCCACCGATGCCATGATGTTAAAATCACCAATTTCCAAATGAAATGTACTAGAAGGGCCTAGACTCAGCGGATTGCACTGCTCATTCACAGACAATGGCAGGGACATATATTGCCCAGGGACTGGAACTGCCTCAGGAGGTGCTCACCATGACAGATTATCCTCACAGGTCTTCAGGAGACCTTCCCATAAAAATATTTCTGGGACCCTAGTGGCTGGAAGTTAGGATGAGCAGCCCCACCCTGATGGGGAGATCCATTAAGCAGACACACCTCCCAACGGCACCATTAATATTCATTGCCACTTTACCAACTGCCCGCCTTGCCTTCCTGTGGGACCAGTAGAGGATGTGAAAAATGGACTCATTAAGATGTTAAATAATTCAACAACAAGCAGACCCTGCCGTGCACCCTGCACCTTTCTACTTGCTGGGCAGCAGTGTGATGCCTGCCCAAGGACTGGCCACCTCTACAGGACAGCACAGGGGTGAGGGTGGAGGATATGTGCTGACTTCTGGCCATGAGAAGGGGAGATAGTCCTCCTTCTCACATGGTCCTGGGCATGTGTATAGCTCACTTCACAAACACTGGTGCTGTTCATGGGCCCAGGGATTTATCTTTGGGATCTGCCTATTTCTGTTCTTTCTCAGCTGCTTGGTTCCAGCATGGTGACCTCACTAGAAAAAAGTAAAGACATTTTCAGGCCAACACAAAGACCTGAGGACCAGCAGCCACCTAAGTCTGGCCCTTACTCACTCCTGTTGGAACACAAGTCCTAAGCTGAAAACGCATTCATGCTCTGAGTACAGCTTAAAATCTTCAAGGACACCTAAGACTGGGGCTTGCCACTCATGTGCCTGCTGGGTGGGAGTCATGGGAATGAGTGGGCTGGCTGAGGCTCCTGAAAAAGGACAGTCAACTCAGCTCGCCTGTATTTCTCAGTGCCCCAAATGTCAAACTTGGAAACACTGCTTATGAAAAGGGTGGCTTGTGACCAACAGTGTCCCTTTAAAACTCAGGCCAGGAAAGGGCAACCCTTTGACAAAGCCTTCATCTCATGCAGCTCCTTTTCTCCATGATTCTGCAGCCCGGCCCATACCCCATGAGCTTCTGCTGGGCTTCTCCCATTCTGTGACTATCATCTGTTGGTGGATCTGGACTTGGAATAATCCCTAGAGCAGGGCTTCTTGACACTCAGGGTTTAGGAGGATGCCTGGTACTTGCTGAATTAAATAACTAATAAATGAATGTTTTAATGGTCAGGAACAAGGTACATACAGTCTTCCAATTGCTGCTGGCTTCTGGTTTATAAAGACCTCAGGAGAAGCCCTAACACGTACATATGCCACCCCCAGAAACCCTGAGGAGTGTTCCCACTACAGAGAAGGTCAAAAAGGTGGTACCCACCAGATTCTCACATCCTAGGCCATGTTGACACCCAGCCTCATTCACAGTTTAGCCTGGCGCTGTTCTCAGAGCCACTTGCATCTACAGCCGCATGGACACAGTCCACTGCCAAACACTGCTTCTATTAATAGCTCCTGGCTCTGGGGACACTCCTCAGGCACGGATGCCACTTATTTCTCAAACTGGCTTTTCAAACTGCCCACTCCATCCTACAGTTGCATAAAGTATATCCTAGAGAGCAGCAGCAATGGGGTCTCAGGCCTAAGAGCAGGGTAGCCAGGATGAACTTAGTGCATCTAACAATGATGCCATGGTTCATACCCACCCCCGGGCAGGAAGAACACTACAAAGTGACAGCCTTGAACAAAGGTGGCAGGAAGCTGGTACAAAAGCAGATGGCCTTTCTATCTCTGAAGCTACTGCCCCAGACCCCTGGTCATGGTGAGATCACTCTAGTACTCTTCCTATGTGTGGACCAAAGGCTTCTCTGCCTGGCCACTGACCCTCAGGATACACCAGAGGAAGGCACAGTTTCCCCAAGAGATCCAAGAGTCCTTCAGAAAGGACCAGAGCCAGGAAGAAGGTAAAGTTAAGATGGCCTCAGAACTGCTCTGTGACTGTCACACAGAGGCCACCACCATGCTGCCATCATCTCCCTGGAGGCCTGTGGAAAACCTGACAGATGAGGCCACATAGAAAGTCCACCTTCATGAATCTCCAACCAACTTTGGTGGCTTTGCCAATAAAGACCTCTCAAATACCATACTTGGTACCACAGCCCTGAGAATACATTCCTGGAGTGTGTACTGGCTCTGGACCCTGTAAGTGGTACTCCAGCAGCTCCAGTAGGGTGGCATATGGTTTAGTGGCTGCATGTAGCAGAGAAGCTAGACTTCCTCACAGAGGTGCTAGTGCCAGCATCTGCTAGAGACCCAAGGATCTCCTTGCAATTAGCAATCTGCAGAATGAGACTGAGTTCAAATGACCTAGGGCCAGATGGCTCGCTGATCTAGACATTTATCACATGTCCCAGGAAGCATGAATTTCTTCAGCCAGGATGAGGCCCAGTCCAGAGGCAGAAGGCCCAGAGTGAAAGGGCAGGAAGGAGAGAAACACCCAATCCTACAACCTGCATCTCCAAGGAGCTGCCTTCCTTTTTACCAGTGAGAGACATGTTGCTTATGTTGAACCTTTACCACATTAAGTGTGAAACTTCTGGCATGAGACCATTCACACCCATCTCCAGACCTTTCCCATCTTCCAAACTGAAATTCTGTCCCCACTAGATAGTGACTCTTCCTCTCCCTCCCCAGTCCCTAGAACTTGCCATTATCCATAAATCATACAAATAAAACCATTCAGAATTAGTAACCAGTTTACATTACTTATACATATTGTCCTCAAAATCCATGTTGGGGCATATGTTAGGATCTCCATTTTTAAGACTGAGTAATATTCCACTGTACAGCCAGACTACACTTGTCTTACCTGATCAGGTCACAGACCCCTGATTTCTTTATCCTTTGGACACTGCGGATAATGCTGCCTGTGTTGGCTAGTTTTATGCCATCTTGACACAAGTTGGTGTCATCTCAGAGATGGGAACTGCAATTTAGGAAATTGCCTTCATAGGTGAGCCTGTAGGGCATTTTCTTAATTAGTGAATGATGGGAGGGCCCAGCCCATGGTAGGTGGTACCACCCCTGGGCTAGTGTTTTAGATAGCAGGCTGAACAAGTCATGAGGAGCAAGTCAATAAGCAGCATCCTGCACAGCCTCTGCATCAGCTCCTGCCTCCAGGTTCCTGGCCAGTTTGAGTTCCTGCTTGACTTCCCTCAATAGTCTATGATTCAGGATATGCAAGCCAAACAAACCCTTCTTTCTCAAGCTGTTTTTGGTCATGGTGTTTCATCACAGCGATGGTAACCTTATCTGGGACACTGCCATGAGCATGCTCTATGTAAACATTTGCTCTAGTTCTTTTGAGAATATAGTCAAAATCGGGTTTGCTACACAAATGGCAAAGTCCATATTAACTTTTTAAGAAACTACCACATTGTCTTGCACAGTGATTACAGCATTATTCACAATTCCCACCAGCAACACCCACACTCTACAGTTTTCACACCCTCACTGCCCAGGAAAGGGTGCTGCAAAACCCCAGAGCTTGTCCCTCCTCTCTATATTTTAGAGACTGCTCTCTCTGTGACCACTTTCCTTTCCCTTCCCAGCCTCTGGTGATCCCATTCTAATCTCTGCTCTATGACATCAACTTTTTCAGCTTCCATGTATGAGGATGTCTGTGGTGCTCAGCGTGCAGGACATGTGAGGACTCCATGACACTCTGACATCCAAAGCATGACATACTATTTTACGACAGGACTGGGAATAATGAAACTGGACCTTTCTTCAGAAAAGGGCTAAGAATTCTCTAGAAGCCTGTGGCATAAGACAAGGCTGGGAGGTCCAGTCTCCCAATTCAAAACCTGCCCAAACTTTCCAGAAAGTTCAGCCTGGCTGAACCTCCATACAAGTCTCCAGGAAGCCAACACCATGGAGAGTCAGAGCTTCCTATACCATCCCAGCCCCTAGGTGGAGCCTGATGCCAACAGAGGGCACCTTGGGAACATAGAAGCTCAGAGACTCTAAGGGTCCAGGACTCTTTACAGCAGCAGATAACTGATTGTCCGAGCTCTCTATCTGCCCCCCCCCAATGTGGCACTGGCCCTTTTAGAGGCCCCTCCTCAGAGGTAACAGCTACATTCTGTGCTCTGAGAAGAATCCTCCCTCAGACAAGGGCCATCACAGAACTTAGAGCTAACACCCGTTTTGTATCAGGGAGATGGAATGGATTGTGAGGTGGCAGTCCCAGCAGCTGTGCAGAGGAGGAGAAACAGGCTCCCCACCCCAATCCCACCAATGCTCTTAGCTGTCACACTGTATCTGAACTTATTAATTTGGGGCCCATTTTAGATGGTACACCTGGCCCAGTTCAGTGCTTCTGAACTGACAAGCTCAGGCAGAAGGAGGAAGAAGGGGACATCTTGTGCCCTAGAAATTCACTGCCCAGGGCCACCTCCTAGGGTGGCCATGATGTGGAATCACAGCATACTAATTAGCCCTAGAAGGGAACTGAAGGTCAGCACAATTCAGTGAAGCAGTGGACTCCAGGGCCTGAGTCCTTCCTTGTCTACAGACCTTCTGGGTGACCTTGAAGAACTTACTTCACCTCTCTGAATCTCTAGCTCTGTACCTTAGAAGTAGAGATAAGAAAACTTGGAAGGCTGCTGGGAGGCTATTGGGCAAAGACAGCAACGCTGTGTTAACCCAGCTTCTACAGAGTGAAAGTCTGGCAGGACCATGTGGCTAACTCCAAACTGGCCAACAAGTCCTCTCTGCAGCCCAGTCCAGCCAGAGGAAGGGAGAAGAGACCCTGACCAAGTCCCTTCCTTCAACAGGTACCAAGCTGCCTTAACCAACTGTCAGGCCCTGCAGAGGGCAAAAGGTGCCAATCTGTGTTGAGACCACAGGTCTTCAAGACCCTAGCTTCAGGATTAGTCAAGGTAAGAAACACCTCTGTGGCCATGAAAGAAAGGGCACTGTGCACCATGAGTAGGGAGTCTTTAGTCTTGAATGGCCCCATGCACCTTATAGCCCTAATTCAATGTTCCCATATGATATATCCACCATTTACTCTCCCTTCAATGCCAAGACAGCTTCGCATTGCATCCCATTCCTGTTATGGCCACCAGAGGATATTTGGGGTTCAGCATATGTTCAGAAATAAATGGCTATTTTGAGCCACTGTCCATTGAGGCCAAAAGCATGTTGGCCAGCAGGGTCATATGAAGAAAGGTCATAAAAGTCTTCCACGGAGCTCACACAGCTATCTGAAATGATCCCCACTGTCACTACTTTCCTTAATATAACCACACAGGTACAAAGAGAACCACTAGACACTATGCAGGGCTGGGAGCCACCCCGGCTTAAAGCCTTGTGCCTTCTAGGAGCCAGTATGTCCAGAAACAATTCCACCAGCCAAGTGTCCAGATAGCTAATAAAAGACATCCCAGCCTAGAGTTACTGTGCTCTGAGAAGCCCAAATATGAGATCACTGGTGTTCCCAGCTTCCATTTACCAGCCAGCACCATTTACCATTGACAACACTGGCCAGCAACAGGTGACATCAGATTTCTGCTGGTCTCAGAGAAACAGCAGGAGCAGACCTTGCAGGGAAGGTAGTTCCCATATTCATATGATGTTCCTCTGTAGAGAAGTCTACATCTCTCTCATGACCAGGAGCTCTGTATTCTAGGGCCATGACTGGCCTAAATGGTCTAAGTAGACCTTCCTATGACCAGCTGGTTTTAGTCTCTGCCATATCTTTTGCTGCTGGGAACATCATATAACTGCACATCAGAAAGTATTAACTGTTTTAAATCCCTCCACACAGCCTTTTCCAGAGGTCTGGCCTCCCCAGCAATAATGTGGAAGCCTCAGCTAGATGTTGGTTGTTTTCCATGGTTTAGATTTGGTCCCATGTGCGCTCTTTGGAAGACATGAGCAGAATGAAAATGAGAACACATCGTGTAAACAGTGTCTGACACGCATAGTGTCACTTGGTAGCTGGTAAATGCCAGGAACACTGGAGTCTCTCACTCAACAAATATTTATTATGTCCCTCATATGTGTTAGGCATAGTTTGGGAGAGACTAAGATGACAAATAGGTCCCTACCACCAAGAGACTCAAGGCCAGATGGAGATTGAAAAAAGACAAGAAAATATTTTTTGTTGTTGCTTCTGTTTTTGTTTCTCAAGACTGGGTTTCTCTGTAGCTTTGGAGCCAGTCCTGAACTAGCTCTTGTAGACTAGCCTGGCCTCAAACTCAAAAAGATCTGCCTGCTTCTGCCTCCCAAGTGCTGGGATTAAAGGTGTGAGCCCAACAAGAAAATAGATTTCAATGACTATAATCAAGCCATATCTACAGATAGTTGGAAACAAAAAAGTAGGGCATGGATAAACTCCATGGTAGACAATCAATTCCAGTTCTTTTTTAAATTATTGTAATTATTTTATTATTTTGTGTATATAGGTGTTTTGCCTACTTAAACATACTTATGCATGCATTAGTACCCTTAGAGGCTAGACCAGGATGTCCCATCCCCTGAACTGGAGTTTTAGTCAGTTTTAAGCCCCCATGTGGGACCTCATCAAGAGCAGCTATTGTTCAAGTCCCCAGTTGGGTTTTAAAAAATAGGAGTTCTTTATGGAAAGGTCCCTAATCAAAGAGAACAGAAATGCAAATAGAGACAAATAGGAAAGAAAATCAAAAGCGTAAAAAGAAAAAAAACTTTATGATATAGGATGTAAGAAATCAGAAAGACTTTAGTTCATTCATTAGTTCATCAGTTTCTGGGGGGTGCCTCATTATGTAGCCTGGCTGGGCAGGAACTCACGGAGATCTACCTGCCTCTGCCTCCTGGGTGCTGGAATTAAAGGTATGTGCAACCATGCCCAACGAATTCACCGAATTTTAATTAAGAGGCAACATAGGAACAAAGAACATGGATTAATTCATCTGCCTAGGTTTGAGTCCAAACCTGCCATTTGGCACTTGTATAAACCTGAGCATATATCTAACCTCTTTGCCTCAATTTATTCATGTTTAAGCTGGTGATAGCCATACCATACAAGTAATTGCCAAATACCTAAGACTGGCCAGAAACATAGGAGAAAAAGGAAAGGCCCTTTCTCTCTTGTACTCAAAGTTGTCCCCTGGGGGAACCTGTGTTTGGGGTGGGGTGGACAGATCTTGCATGGGTTTGGCAGTTCCTGAATGAGGTGAGAGGCCAAGCAGAGAGGGTCATGAGTGACTCCATCCAGTCAGTAGCCTGCTTATGTGCAGCAGACCAAGGAGGAGCCAGGCAGAAGGTAGGTATGGTGGAGGTGAGCTAAGGTTGGGAGTAGTCAAGGCTAAAGAAGTTAATTTCCAAGATCCAATGACAGCTGAAAGGTGCAGGAGGTGTCGGGAGCACTTGGGTCTTCAAAAGTCAGTACGTGATGAACAGGTGGAAGGCACACGGGGTATGGAAGAACAATGTAATGATGTCAACACTCTAAGTAGGTGCTAAGGACTGGGGTGTCCTAAGGACCCCTTCAGGAGCTGAGAGCATGTTTCTTGAGTAGACTTTGATGGGCCCAAGGGACAGACTGAGAGAGGCCAGGCAGCAGGAAAGAACCATAGACAGCATGGCACATCAAGGCTACACATTGAACAAGTGTACTGTCTAACTTCAAAGTGGTGAGGGCAGACAGATGCCAAGTCCTGAAGCTACCTCCCAGCCTTGGCTGCTCACCCAGAAGTCCCGTTTCTCTAGAGACCTCAGAAGCCTAGTCTCAGTTTCTAAACCAGGCAAAGAGCAGGAGCCAATTGTTGTCTGCCATCTTGTACACATATCTGAAACCTTCTTGTCTTCTTCATTGTCCTCCTTAAGCACAGCCATGCGGAAGCTGAGATCTCTCTCTCTCTCTCATACACACACACACACACACACACACACACACACACACACACACGAGCTGCAGGGAGTCTTGCTCCATTAGCTTTTACTTACGAACTGCATTGGCTTTCTTCCTGGCTGGAGCCAGGGGAGCATCAAGGACGCCTTAGTATGGGAACAGCTGGAGTTCTAACGATGCTAAGAAACTCAGAGCTGCTCTTCTTTCACAAGGTTCATGGAATTCATCGAAGTAGGAAGTGCCAGACACTTTAGTTCTCTAAGGATCCTTAATGGAAAAGAATGTGTATGTAAAGACACACACACACGATGATACAGGATACATACAAGTAGCTAAAAGATTAGAAGGTGAAACAAATTCCCAAATCCACCATTTCACAGTTGCACCTCCCTCCATCCAAAATCTTTCACCTGTTTTGCTTGTGGTGAGGGCAACTAAAATCTATTCATCGTGAATCCAAAATGCAGTACAATTTAATGACTTATACAGTACTCATGGTGATGGTCCATAGAAGTATGGAATATTACATAGCTTTTTAAAAGGAGCTCTTGCCCTGTGCCACAACAGTGATGAGTTCAGAGGATATTATGTTAAGTAAAATAAATGAGGCACAGAAAGATAAACGTTATATAATCTCACTTATATGTGAAAACAAACAAACAAAAAGTCAGTCCGCAGAAACAGAGCAAAACAGTACTGAGCAGGGTGGAGTGGGAAAGTGGAGGTCAGAGGGTAAAAGGGGCTGAGGCAAGACATAGTTTAGAAGGCAATGCTCCTGGGGGACCTGAGGGCTAGGTAGCCTTTGCAGCCCTGACACTGGTGATCCAGGGTCCCAGCAGTGAACTAAAACAATGGCCTCGGGTGAGGCAGAAACAAAGGCACCAAACACTTGACAACAACAGACATTATAATCATTATTTTATGATATTACGTTGAAATTTTCTGTGAAGTTGAAAAAAAGCCAAACTCTTAATTTAGCTTACAAAGGACCTAATTTTATTTTGAGAGAAAAACAAATGGAAATCTTTGGAAACATTACCCAAGCCCTTCATATGCCCTCTGAAGCACCGTGGAATATGAGCCCATTCATTTCTCTCTTCTCCTCTGTTCTGGCCTTGCTGGCATCATTTCGTTTTTATTGTTTATTATTTTATTTTATGTGTGTAGGTGTTGTGTCTGCATATATGACTGTGCATCACCTGCATGCCTGGTGCCCTCAAAGGCCAGAAGAGTGCATTGGATCCCCTGGAACTGGAGATACAGGCAGTTCTAACTGCCATGTCGGTGCTGGGATTGGAAGCTGAATCCTCTAGAAGAGCACCCATCTCTCCAATCCCCTGTTGACATCTTAGTTTTCCAAATATGTAAAGGTTTGCTAACCTTTAGGGCCCTTGCACGTGATGCTCTCTTTGCCTGGAATTCTGTTCACTCCATCCAGCAACAGGCTCCTGTTTTCCACTCAGGCTTCAGTGTAAATCATTCAGCAAGGCTCCAGGACTGTTCTGCCTCAGTTTAGTCTCTCTAGTTTCAGCTCCTTTCCCCCTTTTGATGCTCAGGAGAGCCTCCAGCTATCTCTTTGAAAACTCTGACAATGCCTGTCTATGCCTCCAATGCTAGAGTCCAGAATGGAGCCTGGCACACAGTACATATCATATAATCAATGTATGGATCTGTGACATGATTTTGCACCACTGGTGTACACACACTCTTATGTATGTGCTTTCACACGGTGAACCAGCACAGCAGTCTCAAATTCAAGTCCTGTCTATGCCTTCAAAAGGCCTAGATACCTTCTAACTGAAATAAACTAGGCACAGAAATTCCATCACGGTGATCTGCCAAAGTCATAGCATCAAGATCCCACGTCACAACTGTTGGTCATTAATATCGTCTGACATTGTGGTGCCAGGAGCCTAGTCCAGGCTGGCTTCTGAGAAAGGGTGATGATCACACACCTACTCGTTGCAGATGTTTACTGAACATGTCTACCAGCTTCTTGATGCTCTAGTACATACCAGAGAAAATCACCTTATCAAAAAGAGAGGTTTGCTGGAGCTTGGTTTATGGTCTCTTGATCCTGAGTTACAGTTAGAAAACCCCCTAGATCCTTCCTGCTCTGGGTCTCCCCTCCTCAAGAGAACAACCTGTCAGTTCACAATGGGTCAGATATTTCCATTATAGAACACTGAAATGAAAGTCTTTATCTCTAGAGACCAGTGTGGTGACATTACCTTTAAAAGGTACAAGCACATCATCATTCTGTAAAATGAAGTGCTATGTCTCACTGTCATCCCTGTTAATGTGGTCACAAATGTGGCTACTTCAGTAACACATCAGTTACCCTAAAGAGGGGTCAGTTTTGATTCTCCCTTCCTTGTGTCTCTACCTTCTAGCACAGTGAGAAGCTGTGCAGGGTTTTTTGTTTTTGTTTTTGTTTTTTTTGTTTTGTTTTGTTTTTTGTTTTTTGAACAAGTTGGAGTAGATGCTCTGATGCTCAGTGCAGAATCACTGTGGAGGCTACAAGGTATTTGGCATCTCAGAAAGGTTGGCTAAAACCCCTAATAGTCATTCTTGCCTGACAACAAGATACCTGAGTCAATTAACTTCTAGAAAGAGCATTTACCTTATAGTCTTAGAGGTCTGAAGTGCATGATGGGTGAGGGCAGAACACAGGCTTAGCCTCTGTAAGGCAATAGAGAATGGCATATCACATCAGGATCATGAGGTGGGGTAGAGATTGAGTGAATGTATGTAAGAGTTGTTCTACAGGCATTCTCCCATGATCCAAGCATGCTCCTCAAGGCTCCCAAAGGATCTACCATCTCCTAGCAGCACCATCTGGGAGACTGTGCCTTCACACACAATAGACTATGGAGGCAAATTTAGACCACAGAAGCTCACCCAAGAATCCCAGGACAGAATAGACATCCATACACTGGAATCTTGTTCGGCCTGAAACAGAAAGGAACTCTGACATATGCTGTAAGGAATCAGTCATGATGCTGCTGAGTGAAAACAGACATAAAAGGACAAAGAATGTAAGATCCCATATCTATGAAATCCCTAGAGCATCAATTCATAGAGACAGAAAGTAGAGTGGCAGCTGCCAGGGACTGAGGGGAAGTGAGCCTCTGTTTAATGGGGACAGAGTTTGTTTAGGAATCTGGGTGAATTCTAGAAACAGGTGGTAGCATGGCTTCACAGACTGCTTTATACTACCGACTGGACATCAGGATCCATATCCATGATGTGAGTCAGCACAGCATATCTAGCCCACTACTGTCCAGCCCCTAACTGTGGTCCAGATCCCTTACTTCTCCTCCACACTGTAGCCCTCACATTTCTTCCCTGGGCCCTCAGTGCTCCCTGTCTCTTCAAAGTCTCTCACTAGATTTTCCATGTCTTCTTTGCCTCCATCTTTTGATCTAGAGATTTCTCTTTCTTTCCCAAAGACAGTCATGTGCTAGACATGAGTGAGGGCCACAGGGTAGCTTCCTAGTGTTTGCATACTGGTTCCACACTTTTATAATGAATTAATTTAGGCAAGGCACTTTGTTTCATGGTACCAACCCTGTAAAACATACTGACAAATGCCAAGTAAGCCTGTGCCAAGTAAGGTACCACCCCTGTAAAATGTAGTGACAAGTGCCAAGTAACCAGTGCCAGATAAGCATGTTTCCTTCCCCCAGCAGGTGACCAGGAGGGTAGGACAAGGTGTTAGTGCAGTGTTTGGGATAGAGGCTAAGTCAGGTGCTGCTTTATAACCAGCACCTACTGTTGTTAGTAACAACACAAGGCAGTCTTTAGGCCCATGCTGCTCAAATCTGGATGGTGTTTTCAAAATGACCCATCTGCTCTAGATCCTTTTTTAAGATTTATTTATTTATTATGTATACAACATTCTGCCTCCATGCATGTCCGCACACTAGAGGAGGGCTCCAGGTCTTATTACAGATGGTTGTATTACAGATGTAGTTGCTGGGAATTGAACTCAGGACCTCTGGAAGAGCAGCTAGTGCTCTTAACCTCTGAGCCATCTCTCCAGCCCATAGATCCTTTTTAAAAAAGATTATTTATTTCTATTTGATGTGTATGACTGTGTGTCCACTTGTATTTATGTATGCCACATGCATGCAGTACATGTGGAGGCCAGAAGAGAGTGTTGGATCCCTTGGAACTGGATGTGGTAATCTACCATGTGGGTGCTGAGAAATCTACCTGGGTCCTCTGCAAGAATAGTGAGTGCCCTTAACCACTGAACCATCTCTCTAGTTCTTAAACATGAATTTGTCTCTTTTACATTTACACTTCTGAACTTGGACAGATTGTGAGGCTGTGTGCACATGCATACATGTCTCCAAGAGTAAGAGTTCACCTATCATGTTTCTACAAACAGACACGTCTGTCCCTAAGAGAGACAGCTCTGGGATGTACCTAGAACCTACAGATCAGAAACACGTGATGGTGGCTGGTCCTTGGTCCTCCAGGACCAATGATACTTTCCTTCCCATCTGTCTCCTGAAACCTCTACCCTAGAGCCCCAACCCCAAATGAACTGGCAAACTAGGCTTTGTCTAGTATCAGAGCCTCGAGTTTGAACTGTTTCCCCTCTTATGAAATATCCCCAAGTGTCCGTGGAGATCACTCTCCCAAGACATTTCCCCTTCCTGAACCTCCTACAATACCCCTCACTGCTGCCGAGCTTCCTCTATATACCCCGCTCTGTGTCCCTTTTTACAATACTGAGTATCACTCGGCTGACTGGTTATAATAGCACCTGTGCTGTGCTACAGAGCAGACAGGCAGAGAAGGTCCCATTGCAGTCCCAACCTACTTGCCCTCCACATCCAGGTGGAGCCTAAGCAAACCTTGTCTCACATCGCCTTGGGCCACCTGAGGCAACGGCTCCCTGGGAAGGCACAGAAAGGGCAAGCAAGATAAGATGCAGGTCTCACCAGGAGACCTTCCCCAGCCCTCCCTGCTAACATCTTACTGCTGAAGACACCGATACACATTTGCAGGACTGGACCAGCTAGAAGACATGGGTTATAAGTGGAGCAGAGAACTATGTGAAATTGCCTGGTTGTTGCCTGACCCCAAGTTCCACATGTGAGATCGTATTTCTTTTTCTTCCCTCCCCTGCACTTCACAACCCTCATGGTGCTTGGTTCAAGACAGAAAATATTAGTGTTCCTTTAATTCTTTTCCAGCGTTTACAACTAATGAGAAATGTATCCTATTATTCTGGTCCTTGTAGTCTCTCACCCCATGAAAGCTAATAAATCTCTCTTTCCCCCGACTGCTCTGCACGGTGTTTATTTTGAAATGTGATTTGAGCTCAACAGCAGTCGGCTATGAGAGGCGGATTATTGCTGAGGTCCTGGGAATACATGAAAGTAGAGGGGGCAGCTGTGTTGAATGGGGCTTCCTAAGAGCTCACAGGTCTGGGGCAGGCTCCATCTGGTTTTTGTTGATGGAGGAGATCCATCAGTTTCCTCCGTGTGGTCTGATACTCAGAAGGATGAACAGGAAGGAGCCCAGTGAGGAGGGCTGAACTAACTGGCTCCTCACACAGGGGCTAGTGGGTTGCTTCCCAGGGGTTCTTACCTGCCATGTCCCACTCAATGTTGGCATCTGAGAAGTGCAGCCATATCACTTACATCCCATTTGTTGGTACCTCTACCCTGCTCTCAGAGATAGGAAGAGCCCAGATCTATCTAGAAACATCCCTGTTTCCACCTAGGATCTGTAAACCCCACATTACACACCAACACAGTCACTGGTACCTGAATCACTGGGAATGTAAGGCTATTGCTGCAGCAAGAAAGGACTTGGTCAAAGAGTCCTTACAAGGAGCGTGTGAAGGTGGCTGTAGCAATGCGGGTCTTCCCGCTGTTGCTGTGGGGACCATAGCCGAGCACACAACCCCGGCCTAAGGTGGTGGTGGTGGGAAGCCCACCGCAGTTTGCTGCGACGTCATGGAGGGTGGCGGGGGAAGTGGCAACAAAACCACCAGCGGGTTGGCCGGCTTCTTCGGAGCGGGAGGAGCGGGTTACTCGCACGCTGATTTGGCCGGCGTTCCACTAACTGGTATGAACCCCCTGTCTCCGTATTTAAATGTGGATCCACGCTATCTTGTTCAGGATACTGATGAGTTCATTTTGCCAACTGGTGCTAACAAAACCCGAGGCAGATTTGAGCTAGCTTTCTTTACCATTGGAGGATGTTGCATGACAGGGGCTGCATTTGGGGCAATGAACGGTCTTCGGCTAGGATTGGAGGAAACCCAGAGCATGGCCTGGTCCAAACCAAGAAATGTACAGATTTTGAATATGGTGACTAGGCAAGGGGCACTTTGGGCTAATACTCTAGGTTCCCTGGCTTTGGTGTTATCATTGAGAAAACACGGGGTGCAGAAGATGACCTCAACACAATAGCAGCCGGAACCATGACGGGAATGTTGTATAAATGTACAGGTGGTCTTCGAGGAATGGCACGCGGTGGCATGGCAGGACTGACACTTACCAGTCTCTATGCGCTGTATCACAACTGGGAGCACATGAAAGGCTCCCTGCTCCAACAATCACTCTGAAGACGTTGACCACCTCAGGATGGGGGACATTTCACAGTCATCCAGACAGACTAACAAGTCAGTCTGGAGTAGCTTTCTCTCTTGTACTACAAATACTTTGAACAATTCTGATTTGCTGTGACAAAGATCATGGATGGTTAGCCTGGACTGCACTGCGTACCCTTAGTGAGTGGAAGCCAAAACCCTTTGGTGGCTCACTGAGTATGTGTTCTCTTCTCCTTTGGAGATGGTCTTACACCTGTTTCTCTCCTACCCCCAAATTGGAAAGCCACTTACTCTCCAAATTCAGGCTGTACTTATTTTCAGTGCTTTTATCACCATGTTTATCAGTTAAAAATCTAAAGCGAATGTTGCCCTGTATTCCAAATAAAGGGTGAAAATAGAAAAAAAAAAAAGAGTCCTTACAAGGACTCGGGATGCAGGTGTATCTACTGATGCCAAAGAACCCTGCAAGGCCAGGCACATTCCTTAAGGCATCAAACTACTAGTCCCTGAGCAATGACAGAGTAGGGTGGGAGAAGGAAAGGAGGCAGCAGGGGCAAACAGGCACAGAACATGGAGCAAATCGGAAGACTGTTTTCCCTTGTCCTTAGACCCCTTCATGGTTCCTCTGTAGTCACTGGCCCCATCTCATGCAGCATTCTGCAAGTGGACAGATTAGGGGAAAAGCATATCTTTCTACAAAGGCTGGTCCTAAGTGGGTTCTGCCATCTTTTAGGTATGGACCCATGAACAGGAAATGCAGTTTTCTTCTGTGTTTGTTTCCTGGGAAGCAAGACAACCAGATCCTGGAGCTCCCAAAGGGATGGGAGCATATACTCAGAGTCCTGGCACTGTGCTGGGACAGCTGATGTTTTCTATGTTCCTGCTGCAAAGAAGGTCAAGGGAAAGAAAGCAAGGTTGCAGTTTCTAGCTGAAGTGGAAAATAATGACTAACAGGGACAAGGTAGATGACTGACCCACAATCTGCATGTATGCACACAGTCTCCCACATACCCACCAGCCAATGTTACTGTCTCCCAAGCCTGCACATGCTGATTAGAAAGTTTTCTGACAACATTGAATCTTCTCAAATTTGTTTGTTTGGCAGTGCTAGGGATTAAAAACAAGGTCTCAAACATACTAGGCAAGTCCTAAGCCACTTCCCCAGCACTTTCAGTATTGTAAATACAATCAGCCACCTTGCCAGCTCTATCAACATTTGGGGCCTCTACCACTTTTTCATTAGTACAGAAACTATGGTTCCAGGTGGTTCCAAGGTGCCTCAGACTTGCCCTCACACACTCTCATCCTTAGCAACCTGCAGAATATTCAGGAGGGAGGAAAGCAGGGTACTTCAGGTTTTCTTCACCCTACACTGGCTGTGAGCTAAGTCCTATCTTTCACTTTCATTTATCAGATAAAAAAGCTGGAGTTTCAAAGGTGCACATTGATGAAATTGGCACCCAGGTATGATGATTCCACAGCCCTGCTCAAAGTGGCCATAGTGTGTGGCCTCCCACTTGTTGGACAGAGAAAGCAGAGGAGATCCGGGCAAGAAAAGCACATGACTCCACAGATTCCCCTCTGACCAGGGACAGGGTGTTTAGTACCTTACATAGGCCCTTACTTTCAGGCATTTCTGATTCCCAGATTCTTCTCTATCTTTGCTGACAATCATTATCTTCAGAGGCAAAGGGAATGGGGAAGACTCTGATAAGGCTGAGGAGGTAGCTGAAAGGGTAAAGCTATTATCCCCAGCATTCTCACAGTATGCCTGCATGATCTCTGGGCTTCCATGATGCAATGGATTCTGTCACAAGATGCTTTGGGCAACAAAGGCTGTCTTTATAAAAGCAAAACATAGCCCCTGGCCAGGTTTTTGGAAGCCACTCTACTGACTGGAGTCAAGTGTGGTTTAGGGTATTCTTGGTGACACCAGGTCTTACCGACAGCCCATGCATAGGGAACCATGGAAGGGACTCAACTGTTCCCCTAGATGCTAGGTCCTGGAGGGCTGCATAAGAGGTCTTGCCTGGCCCTCCTGAGGGGGTCTGCTTTCCCCACTTCCCATAGCCTGGCTCCACAGAAAAGAGTTTGCTGGAAAATGGGGTCTGTTGGTGAAACCTAAAACTTGCACAAGGTCCAGACATTCCTGCCAGGGAAGCTCCCTTCCCTGAGGTCTGCACAGACAATTCAAGGGCCATCCAAGATGTCATGAGTTGGAATGAAACAACCAAAACATGACAACAGCCACATGGGGTAAGAGGTGCAGTGACAACACGTGATTTCCCTTCTAGGGCCAGACAGGGCTCCCATCTGCACAAAGCAGAGTAACAGGGACTTCTCACTCAGGAAATGCAGAGTTTCCCATCAATCCTCACTTTCCCCTGATGTTTGCTCCTTTGTTTTCTGCCACTGAATTATGTTTGAGCAAGTATTATCCCGTTAACAGAATGGAGCATGGAAAGCAAATGACTCAAGATGCCCTTGTGTGGTCACAGGACCCAGCCCACAGCACACAGCAATGCACAGAGCTGTGCAGTCCATTAGCAGGGATAAAACTGCTCTGGGTTGGGGGACAAGGCTCAAGGGCAGAGCACCTGAGTCATAAAAGCCGAGTATACGGAGGTTCAGCCTACCCTGGAGTGAGTGAGCTGGGTAAGACTCAGCTCTAAAGTCAGTTCCCCCATCTGTAAAATGGGCTAGCACCTACTCCCAAGTCTTTCTGTAGAAGTGAGGTCAGAAGCAGCACCTGCCATGACTTTAAGTAGGAAGCAGACACAGCTCAATTTTTTAGGATGATATCAAGAACTCATCACGCCCCTAAAGTTGGGAGTGGCCAAGTCCCAGACACATGGCTAACCAATGTCATGTTCTTCTACTCCCTAATGCTTCACTGGTATCACCCCATGACCTGCTGTAGAGAAGTACTAAGGGGCGACCCTACTACACCATCATGGTATCTGCAGTACATGCTGAGGGAATGACTATGACTGATGGTCAGGCAAGGCTGAGTCACATTCTGGTTCCAGCTGTGCCTGAGCAGCCTAATGGAACTTTCTAAATCTCCACATGCACATCTGACACTTAAAGCTATGGGTGGGTCAGCCCAGGCAACAATGCCCACAACCTGATCCAGTCAAAACACACGGGATCCCGGGATCCCATTCCTCTTCCATATACTGTCTCATGGTTCCCAGATCTCAAACACACACAGCCTGGCCCCTTGTATGCCTTTGTACACACCAGATTCCTGCCTCTGGACCTCGCACTTCTGCTCTTCTCATGATTTACCCATCTCTTCCATCAGGTGTCTCCTCAGACATGGTCCCCACTTCTCAGGCCAATACTCTCTGAATTTGTCACTCTTACTAATCCATATTGTTCATCCTTTCTACAGGATAGTAGGGCTGGGTCTTGGCCTCCCTATACTCCAGAACCTAAAGTAATTATTTCATCAACATTTGAGGTTGAGCCGTCTTCTGCCCCTGCTTCAGTTTCCTGATGTACTGGGTACAGACCTCCATCGTGCCAAGTCTAATCAAAGTGGGATGATCTCTCTCCCAAGGCTGACCCTACCATGTCAATCTGGATCACACTCAAGCCAAAAAATAGACCCCCAGATCGCAGACGAAACTAGGTGTGGTGAAATGCCCAATGTCCACTATCTCTAGTCCCAGAAGGGAGAAGGAGAGACATACCCTACCCACCAGTTTCTCTATCTATCTGGCCCTACAGATGTAGGGCTCTTGGGAAGAAGCCACAGCTCCCTGCAGATCTTCCCTGCTGGGGCAGTGACAGGCAACACAATTAGTTTCTCAAAGGAACAACGTTGGAATAAGTTATGAATTTCCTGTGGTTACATTAAATTAAAACTGCGGAATTCCCTGAAAACCCTGCCACCCACTGGGAGGCTCTGGATCGTACCACAGATAGAAGCTCAGTCTTGCCCTGGTGTGCCTCCAGGCAGGCTCTAGCTCTCCACTGGTACTCAGAAACCAGCCCAGGGTTTGGGGTCTTTCCCTAGCCTGGATGGGCATGAAGGAGGCAGGGGAGACAGGAACAATCAGGTTTGGCAAAGTTAAAAGAACTGACCTGTTTCATAACCTCTCTATTCTCTCTGACACATGGGATTCAGGAGATAGGAATTCCACAAATCCTGAATCTTCATGGCGATATGATCTCTGAGAAGAGCAAGATCGCTGCCAACATACTTGGGACCTGAGGGCATTGTGCAGGATGGCTATAGAATACTGCATGATTCCACTGAAGGAGGTCCCAAAGACACCAGTTCATAGATCCAAAGTAGTGTAATGGCTGTCAGTCACTGGGGTGGGAAGTCAGTGACCCACAGGGGCAGAGTTTCTGACTGGGATGATGGCAAAGTCTAGGAAAGGGGATGTAGGGACAGCCGCACAACACATTGAGTGTGTGTGCATCATGTTGCTAAATTACACGTGCATAAATGGTGAACATGCTTAACTTTAGATTATTCATATTTTACAAAAAATACAAATATTATTTTTAAACAAACAAACAAAAACATCTGCATCACTGTTGGAGGTTTTCCAGGGGAAGGACATTTAAAATACAGGGAACAATGTAAGCTAGAACTCTCAAGCCTGTGGGGGCTGGGTGGGTCACAGACACATAGTAATATGGGGGTGATTCCAATGCAGAAAGGCAAGAAGCCTGATGGAGAACCTGGGGTCCATTGCTGGGGTCTCATGTGTTGCACCAACTTCAGACCACAAGCTGCCTAATCAGTACCATCCTCAGCATCAGCAGCATTCTCCCTCTGGAAGAACTGAGCTGTGAGCAAGGGCAGGCACAATCATTCTGCATTCTCCACTGCCCAGGCAGAAACCCAGTGCTGCGCACAGGAGAAACACTCACAACTGAACTGAATCAAGTACATCTGCCATAAATGACTGAAAGAAACACAATTCTGATGCACAATTGAGAAACAAAGACCTTAAAAATACATATCCCAACACACTGTGTAGATTCACATTGAGTTACATGCCCTGACAAATCCATCATAAGCTAGAAATAGCATGAAGTAAAATACATTTAACTGATCTAACCATGACATAATCCTAACTCAGACGACCCTACCTTGCATGTGCTCAGAACACTTACATAGATGCCAGCTATGGAAATCCACTAGCACAAGGCCAACTTCATGCTAAAGATCATGTGCAACTTATGGAATTCTATAACAAAAGTGTAGAACATACATGTAGAATCCATATCATTTTGGCCTTGTAAAACAAAATATGGGAAGTTACATAGTTGATACCATCTGTATATGGATGGACTTCATATTCAAAGAATCTGGAACACCAGGCCCAAGGGGCACCAACCCCAGCAAACCAGTCATTTACTGAGCTAGTCCTAGGTACAGTGTATTAGTTTTCTTCCTTCCCCTAAGAAATCAACATCAGAGACATTTCTCAATTTCTGCAGCAGCACCTAAGTGGCTGCAGTGTGGGAGTCACTTTAAATGGACTACTTGATTGTCAGAAGATAACACAGCATGTTATACAGACCAACGTTGGTTCTCCCTATCAGCCCATAAATTCTCCAAAAAGGCCCACAGCACAAAAACTGATGGGCTCAGCAGTCCCTCAGCTTCACTGACAATGGAACATTTTGCTTTGTGGCCTTACGGACATCAGGTTTGGGAAATACACAAAAGCTAGGCATAAGCAGGCTGGAGAAAGCACGTTTTACCAGCACTGGGAGTTTTCTGAGGCCTGCTTGAACTCCTTTGCTGCAATGCCTGGGCTGGGCTGTGTCACCTGACCACAGCTGACCGAGAGCAACTTCCCTTCTGTCCTTTATCAATGCCAGAGAACAGGTACATCAACTCTGATGTCCTTCAGTAGGCACACTTGCCTGAGCCACCTTGCCCAGCCCCTTAAGTCACAGCCTCTCCCCAAAGCTGCTTTCCAGGCCAGCAAGTGCTCTGGCACTTTGCCTTACTCATCTGAATTAGCAAAGGGGTCGAACTGCGTCCTGAAAGTCCTTGTTGCTTATGTGAAGTATGGGTCTGTGAGATTCAGGACAGGGTGACCCAATACATTCTGACCCAGTTCCCATGGCTCCACATTTCAGAAGTAGAACAACAGGCCCCTGAGCAGCTGGGACCATCAGAAGCAGTACCTGAGAGCAAGGGACCCCATCAGATCCCTCCCTATACAAGTAAGCAATGGGAAGCTGAGGTGGCTACGTGTGGCACTTTTACAAACAATAGACAGAGGAAGTTGGTTTGGTGGTAGAGAACAGCAATCTTTAGTACTGAACCCATTAATAAACTATAAATTAAAGTGGAAGAAAGGGCCAGGGAGATAGATGGCTCAGCAGGTAAAGGCTCTTGCCACCAAGCCTAACAACCTGACTTTGATCCCCAGGTCCCACATAGAGTTAGAAGAAAGCTGACTTCTAAAAGTTGTCCTCTGACCTTCACCCACATGTTGTGGCACAGACATGTACAAATACATGCATGCATACACACATGCACATACTAAGTAAAGAAATAAACAAATGCTTTAAGATATTTTAAAATGTTTTTAAAAATGAACAAAACACAGAACTATAGAAGAAAAAAAAGTTCTGGGGTGGGGTGGGTGAAAGTTACACCATGGTATGACTGGGCTTAATGCCTCTAAGCTGGATACCCCAAAATTGTTGCAGTGTCAATTATATGTTGAATTTATTTTTCCTATGCATTAATGAAACAACCCACAGGAGCAAAAGGCAAGACTGTGCTATACCCAGTCCAAGAGCTGCAGGTCAAGTAGTGCTAGATACCAGGAAATACCCAAGGAAGAAAGTAAGTCAGGAACTATGGGTGGCTGTGAGCTGGATAAATTAGATTCAACCTATAAACTATTGAGATATGACCAAACACAAGGTGGCGGGCCTTCAGATACAGAGGTTTCCTGACTGGCTCCTGGCTGTTAGGTTATCCAGAGGAAAGACTGGCATGTGGGGATTCCCTCACATTTGAGAGCTTAACTAACCATGCACAATTGGAAAGTCAGCAAGGTCAAACCAGGTTCTTCCACCCAACATGCTGCCTCTACCATGACCAAGCCCCTGTCTACCCTTCTGTAGTGTCTTCTCTGATGGGGATGAGAAATGTCAGCCACACTCTGCTCCTTGTCTTGGACAGAGTCAACTTTGCCACAACCAAGTTGCCATACTCCTGAGACTGGTGCTCATGCTTATGGATGGATGCTTGACTAAATGGAAAAAAAAAAAGTCTTCTCACCTTTACAAAACCCCAGGAGGGGGCAAAAAAAACCACACAAGGAGCCCTGGAAGTGCCTTATATGACAATAGGGCATCATACGTAGGCTTGGGCAGACAGTGCATAACTAAATGATAGGACAGTGAGACCCACATAGCTGGTGCAAATGGAGAAAGAAAAAGGAATCAGAGGTGGGGAGGGAGGGAGGACACCTCTTGGAAAGTTTAGAGGCCCCACATAAAACTCTAAAGCTTTGGAGAGAATAAGAACATTTGAGAGTCTTGAGAGTCTACTGATCTTTAACCTATACAGTTCATTGCCGCTGTGTAAGCTGCTCTTGAAATTGTCCTAAACACATTAGGAGCTAGTCCTACAACTTAAGAACACAAAAGAAAGCATACGTGAGCTCCTAATCTCGTGCAGGCCTGGATACAAGAGGTGGGGAAGTGTTCCTAACTGGAAGTTATATCTTGCAGGACCAAGCCCAATGGTACACCATCTTACCAGCCTTCCCCCACAGCTTGTATATTCTCAGCAAGGGAAATGTACTTCCTTTTTTGTAAAGGTGTCCAAGCTCTGCCCACTGTGTTACTCAATGTTTTCCTGAAGAACAGAACCAATGGGAGGTATAGTTAATCAAGAAGCTTCCATGTTCAGAAGCCAATAGTCCTGCCTGGCTGCCTACAAGCCACTCAGCCTGTGAAGCTAGAAGGTTCAGAGCAAATCTGACATGTGATGCAGCCCCATCCCAAGACTGAAGGCCTGGAAGTTCTCTGGAGAGTCACTGATGTAAGCTCAGGTTTAAAGGCTGAAGAATCTGGAGTCTGATGTCATGGATGGCGGCAGCAGCAAAAGCACACCTGCTGGAGAAGAACCAAGTGTGGCACGAATAAGCAGCTCTGTATTCTGCTGATTGCTCCACCCAGGCCCCAGCCTACTCCACATTCGAGGAGTAGCTTCCCTGCTAGGTCCCAGACACTCTGAGAAGTATGCTTTAGCAGTTTCCTAGGCATCTCTCAGTTCATATGGACACCTAAGTCTACCATCATACCACGAGCAGGCCATGATGTTATCTATCAGCCTATCACATATGGTGTGATCTGGACACTAGAAGTCTGCCAGGGTCCCTCGGCCACAAGCTGTCCCCCATCCCAGGAGAGAAAAGAAGTTTGAGATCACATTCCAGGCCAAGCTTTCTGGAATGAAAGCTTCCCTGAGTGTGGCTCTCCACTGCAGATGGCTGGAAGGAGGTGCTGCTGGCCTGAAGCCTACTTTGCCTCTGCCTGCCTCCAGGCTGCTGCAGAAACCAAAGTCGAGCAGGTATGCTCAGCTGGGAAAAAGCTTCTGGCTCTGAGGGATTAAGATGAGGTGTACTCTCAGCAGATCTGCCCAGCAAGAGATGTAACCTTCTTCATGGTCAAGGATAAAGGAATGGGGAAGTTCTCTCATCCACCTATAGTCTTTATGGTAGCAACAATGGGATTTGCTCAGGACAATTGCCAAGAGTTCTGTTTCCACATCTTTGCTGGATGGCCCTTGGCAGCTCCACTGCCCCTTGAGGCCAGTGTCCCTTCAGCTTCAGAGTAGAGACAATGACTACACAGCACCTAGGAAGATCAGATGAGGCAGGACATTCTTTTATTTGTTTGGTATGTATTTGTGCTGAGCCAGGCACTGTTCCAGATACAAGAGACAGCCTCCCTTTATGACCAGAGCTTAAGACAAGCCACCTGCCCCACTGACTCCTACTTAGTCTGATTGCACTGAACACTTTCCGAAGGAGAAGCAGATTTTATAAAATGAAAGTCTGGATGTGGTGGCACATGCCTGCCATTCCAGCCCTATGGAGGCAGAAGCAGGAAGATGAGTGTTCCAGGCCACCCTGGAATGCATAGAGAGACCCTGTCTCAAAAACAAAATAGAATTTTAAAAAGCAACTACTAATTAAATACAACAATGTCTATTTTTTAAACACTTAGAAATCCTCCTCTACAAAAAGTGCAAGGTACAGGAACAACTGAAAATGGCAGCAATTATCTACAGATATCCTAGTAATTACCAGTAAATGCAATTCACCTGTCACTCACACAGGACACCCTGGGCTTGACAAACAGTGGTATAAAATAAATGTCTGCTGAAAAGACAAATGGGGAGGTCTGCTATGCTCAGAAAGACCCCAGAGAATGGATTACTCAATTGATTCTAGAAATGTTGTTCCAGACTTCTAGGCATGGTTATGAGCAACCTGCTCAAACATTCCTTACGAATCCCAGTCTCCAGTCTCAGGGGATTGGGCATGCAGTGGTTAGTGGCAAAGGGGATACCCTCCTTTAGCCAAGCACTTAGCGCTTGTAATTCCAGCACTTAGGGTTCTAAAGCAAGAGGATTGTCATGAGTTTGAGGCTAGCCTAGACTACATAGTGAGTTCTAGGTCATGCAGGACTACCAAGTGAAACCCTGTTTCAAAATAAGCAAATAAATATCTTAAAGTACTCGAGAGAGCAGGCGGAAACAGGCAGATCTCTGTGAGTGTGAGGCCAGCCTTATCTACAAAGCAAGTTCCAGGCCAGCCAGGACAAAAAGAAGGGGGAGCTGGAGGAATAGGTCTGAGGTTAGGAGCACTAATTGTACCCACATAGTAGTTCAAAACCATTGGTAACTTCAGTTCAAGAACGTCCAAGGCCCTCTTCCAACATTTGTACACACCAGGCATGCATTTGGTACACATAATTCAGACTAAACACTCAAATAAAAAAATTGCTTTTTTTAAAAAGAACATTAGATAAATAGTACCACACTAAGGGCCTGCCTATCTCTGGATGGGTAGATAAACAAAATGCAGAACATACATAAGATGGTATTGTTCAGCCCTAAGAAAATTCTGGTGTGCAATACAGTATAAGGGAACCTGGAAGGCATACTGTGAGGGAAACAAACCAGCCACAAGAGGACAAATACTACAGGAGACACTCTCATTCTAGAGAAATAGAAGAATGGTAATCACCAGACTCGATGGAGGTTGGGATGAGAAGTCAGCTTAGGAGGATTAATACATCCAGGAGCGGGGCAGTAAATGTGCTTTGTGCTATTGAACTGCATGCTTAAAGATGGTAAGAATGGTAGATTTCATGTTAGGCACATTACAGTTAAAACCAAGCAAAACCAAGCAAATGAAACTGGAATGCAACACTGCCAGCTGCACAGACACCTCTTGCTTCAGTGTCTATAGTCTACTTTCAAGCATTCGCCCTGGACAGTCTGCCCTGTGCTGGCAGTCCCTCAGTCCTAACTTGGGAATCCCCAGGACAGCATGATCAACTAGCATACAATCAAAAGCCACCCTCCTTAGGTAGCTTATGCCTGTCATCCTGTTCTGAACTCCAGCTCTGGGTCCCCAGTTCAGTACACAGGTGATAATTAGCATAATGTTAATTATATGAACAACAGGTTCTCATGATGGTGAGATACTGCTTGTTAACTACCATGACTGACATTATGGCTTCTAATTGGTCAGGTGGTGGTAGCCCACCACCTCCCAATAGGTTCCCTCCCCTAGACGGAACAAGACAGCCAAAGAACCAAGAGAGTAGGTCCTTTTTGGGTCCCAACTCCCATCTATAACAAGCGGAGAAAATTCTTGCATTCCTGGTTCTCAGATCTGATCAGGGTATCAGGTCTCCAGAATGCTGATCCATACATCTTCCTTATGAAAGAGGTCTTAAGACACCCAAATGATACTTATGGAGCAGCCAAGAGTTAGGGTGCTGAGGTTACCTGCTTCCCAGAAGCTGTTTTACTCCAGGCACACCTGGGTCTGGCACCTGCTTTTCTTAGAACATATTAGAAAAATCTATGGGGATTTTGTTAACCCATTCATCATAACCCTTCTTTACTCCCTAATGTAATAAAGACAATTGCCTAACACACTGCCAGCTGGCGTGGCCTTGGGATAGGTCCCCACACCTGGCTCCCCCAGGAGGCACTGAGATTGCTCTGCTGCCATTTGGAACGTCCTGAATGTTCACAGCCTGTTTGTGTGACCTCCTAGGTTCCACCTCAGTTTAGGTAAGTCAACAAGTACATACAGCAGGCCCCTGCATAAGTACCTGGATGATAATTTGGACTCCCACAGCCTCATCTCCTCTTCTGCACTGTTGAACACGCTCACTGAGGAAGTGTGGGCCCTGCCATTCCAGCCCTTCTTATCCTCCCCTGGGACTTAGCTGCCTTATTCTTTTTTTTAGCAGCAAGCTGGAGTAGATATTTATCTCTAATAATTTTCACTCTGAGAGCCTTTGCCCAGCAGTGCGGGTGTCAACATCACTTATGATCTTGATTCCATCACATTAGCGGCCTTCTCACCCTCTCAGTTCCACATGAAGTGCAAATGTGGTAAGTGAGCTGATCTGTAGGTGTTCCCAGAACTCCCTCTGGTGGCATGGCCATCTTCAGAGCCACATGCAGGTGCTACTGATCCCAGCCCCTGCACCTTCCCTAGCCTCATGGGAATGCTCAGGGTCACTACATCCTGGAGGCCCCATGAAATGCTCCCTGTGTCTATTGGGGGATATCTCCTATTCCCTGGTATTTGCACTGACCCTGCAGCATTTTGTACCAGGACATAAGTCATATGCTCAACAGTCCTTCCCAGCACTGTGCCTGAGGTCAGTTCAAGTTTGTGAAGATGTAGGATTTCGTGTCATAATATTCCCCTGTACTGGTTAGTTTTAGCCAACTTGATACAAACTAGAGTTACCTTGGAAGAGGAAACTTCAATTGAAAAATTGCCTCTATCAGATATGGGTACATGTATGGAGAATTTTCTTGATTAAAGATTGGTGTAAGAAGGCTAGGCAGTGGTGGTGCATGCCTTTCATCCCAGCACTCGGGAGGCAGAAGCAGGTGAATCTCTGTGAAATTGAAGCCAGCCTGGGTTACAAGAGCTAGTTCCAGGACAGGCTCCAAAGCTACAGAGAAACCCTGTCTCAAAAACAAAAACAAACAAACAAACAAAAAACTGGTGTAAGAGAGCCCAGTCCACAGTTGATAGTGCCATCCCTGGGCAGGGTCCTATGAAAAAGCATTCTGAACAAGCCAGTAAGCAGCACTCCTCCATGGTCTTCTGCTTCAGTTCCTGCATTCAGGTTCCTGTTTGAATTTCTGCCTTGGGTTTCCTTGGTGATCAATTATAGCTTGTAAGGTAAATAAACTCTTTCCTACACAAATTGCTTTTGGTCAGTGTTTTATCACAGAAATAAAAAGCAAGCTAGGATACCCTTCCATGTTTTTTAGATAGATAGGTAGGTAGGAAAGTAGAAAGGAAGGAAGATAAGATGGGTGGGTGGGTGGGTGGATGGATTGATAGACAGAAGACAGGCAGGCAGGCAGGCAGGCTGGCAGGCAAACAGAGAAAGCAGACAAAACAGGGTCTTGCTAGGTACCAGGCCACAGGTCATTGCACAACACTCAGGATCTTCCTGGCTCACCTTCCAAGCTCAGGGATACTCCACCATGCCCAGCTCCCTTTCATTGTATTTTAAAAGTCTGTTCATGGTCATCAAGGTTGGAGAAATGAACCCCTTTTATAGTTTGAATGCCTCACCAAATGTTCACATGGAAAGCTTAATCCCAAAGTCATATATTGACAGCATCTGGGCAGGGCCTATGAGAAGTTAGATGGTGTGGCTTTATAAAATGTGGAAGCTAGCACACTGCTTTGTTTTGCACGTAACAACTTCTGCCATATTGTGATGCAGTATGAGGTCCTTTCCAGATACCAGTGCCACAGACTGCTTAGCTCCCAGAAATGCAGGCAGACTCTCATGTCCACCCTGTGAACCTGCTCCAAGTCTCTCCTCTATGGAAATGCTACCTCCTCTCCATGCTCGGGTTCTCTCTACCCCGTTCTCCAGGAGGCCTTTCCTGAGAGCTGCAAACCACATGTGTTCTGCCTCCTCAGAGCCCTATCGCTCCTTAGGTGTTTAAAGTTCTAGGGCTCTGTTGCAGATACACGGTGGTATACGTTAGACTATTTTACTGGGACCATCTAAAGGAAGAAATATTCATTTGGACTTGTGGTTTCAAAGAATACAGACAATGGTTGGCTGACTGTCATTTCTGGCCTGGGGTGAGGCAGGACCTGTTGGTAGACAGCCAGCTGGTGCAGCACTGATCATTATATAGCAGCAGAGAACATTCCTATGCTCATGCCTGCTTTCTTCCCCTTTTAATCCATCATGGTCCCCCAAACTATGGAATGGTGCCACCACATTCAAGGAGCCTTAGCTAATCAGCTCTGAAAACACTCTCACAGACATACCCAGAAGTGTGCTTTACTAATCTAGGTGCTTTTCCATCCAATTAAGTTGACTATCAAGACTAACCAACATAGACATCATCTCTTGCTGTCATGGTTACTGTTTCATAGCCCAGCTCACACTGCTGGCAGTACAATGCAGGTATAAATGTCCTTGTTGGCCTTTCTAGGGCTTGTTACAATCTTCAGGGAACATAGCAAACAGCAAAAGATCTGGTAACTCAAGGAAGACAAGCCATAGTTAGACCAACCATGAAAAGAAACCCATAGTGTATCAGGATTCAAGAGGCAGTGAAGCAGCAAAATCAAGGCTCAGCTGAAGCACCACCTGACAGTGCATGAGGGTTGGAATAAATGCAAGCCTGATATAAAAGGCAGCCTTAGGAATGGCAATGCTACAGGAGACAGTTGAGTGAAACCATCCTCAGCCAGGCATGTTGACACTGTCACATGATGCCAATAATCCAGCCCCAGCTTGCTGCCTCTGATGAAGCCACTGACATCTTTTTCGCAGATTTCTTTTTCCTTTTTGAGACAGATTCTCATTAGCCCAGGTTGGTCCAAACTCTCTCCTTCTTACCAAGGATGATCTTGAACCTCTGATACTCCTGCCTCTACCTCCCAAGTGCTGGGAGCACAGACATGTGTCACCATACCTGGCATATGTTTTTTAGGATCAAACCCAGAGCTTTGTGCTTCCTAGGCAAGTTACCTACCAATTAAATCTCTTTTCCCTTGGTTACTCTAGTGGACTCTCTAGTGACCCCACGTCCCTCAAGTCTCCTCTGAAAGCAGCACTCACAAGGTTCCTCCTGATCCAAGTGATATCTCTTCTATGCCCAGCAGAGAATCCTGCTATCCAGTAAGGAGAAAGCCAGAGTCCACCAGGAATCCATATGAACTCTCCTCCCTCAACCTGTGCCTTGATAGGTAGGGTATCTGCCTGAATGTTCACACTGCTCACCCCTTGCTTGATAGGTAGGGCCTTCTCTTGAATGTACACATTACTCACCCCTTGCTTGCTTTCGGTGTTTGTTTTGACTTTAAAATCCTAACACTACTCATCCACCCCCAGCTCTCCCTGCCCCTGTTCTGTTTGTCTTCCAACCACATTTCTAATCAAATACAACAAATATTAGCCATATTCATCTCCATTATTGTCTACTTCTTCTCACTGCCGTGCAAGTCCATGAAAACTGTTGTTTTGTGCACAGCAGTAAGTAAGCTCTCAATAACTGGAAGTTATCTGGCAGAGGTAAAAACATAATAAGCATTTCCTGAGTGAGGAAATGAGTGGATGTACTTGTCAAAAGAGCCTTCTCATGAGTGTATTAGGGAGCTGAATTCCCCACCAGCAAGACACAGAGGAAAACCTCAGGAAGCCATCAGAGGACAGAAGAAGGAAACCACCATGTTTACATACCGTGTCTGAAAGACTAAACGTGTCCAAAGCAGAGGAGGGCAAAGAGACTGAAAAGGTACACACCTGAAAAGGCTGTGCCTCAATTCCCAGGCAGAGACCCTTGTCAGCCCTGCAGTACTCCAATGAGTCAAAGCACAACAGAAGATTCCTGAAACAAGGCCAAGGCAAGGCAACTGCCCGAGCTCAGCAGGAGTGAACAGTACCCCCATTCCCTTCAAGACTAAAGACCAGAGGGCTTATATACTGGGACTATCATGTACAAAGAAATGGGCCTGGGACATGTAGCCCACCATGTATGAACAGCAGCAGTTAGAAAACCCACAAACCCAGCACTTGTTGGAGGATAAATACTATTTCCCAAGATTTTCAATTATCATAAAATACACATAACATAAAATTGAGCATCAGGACATATTTTTGAATTCTTACCTTTTATTATTGTAGATATGGACAATGTGTATGTGGGAATGTGGTCATGGCTCACAAGTGAAAGTCAGACGATAACTTTGAAGAGCTGGGCTCCCTCTACCATAGAATCTGGTATGTATTCATGCCATCAGACTTGCAAGTGTTTTCACCTGCAGAACATCTCACCAGCTGTGGTGTTTTGAATAAAAATAGCTCCCATAGACCCATAGATAGAGAGTGGCAGTACTAAGAGGTGTGGCCTTATTGGAGGAGGTGTGGTTTTGTTGGAAGAAGTATGTCACTGGGATATCTCAGATGCTCAAGCCAGGCCCACTATTTCACTCTCTTCCTGCTGCCTGCCAATCTGGAGGTATAACTCTCAGCTGCCGCTCCAGCACCATGTCTTCCTGTGTGTTGCCATGCTTCCAGTCAGGATGATAATGGACTAAACCTCTGAACTATAAGCTAGCCTCAATTAAACGTTTCCTTGTAAGAGTTGCCATGGTCATGGTCTCTTCACAGCAATAGAAACCCTAATTAAGACACCAGCCCATTGTAGTCATTTTTAAGTGAGCAGCACTATGGCATCAAGTATTTATTACACTGCGCAGTTGTCACCACTACCCATGTCCAGCACTTCCCCATCTTTCCAGTCTGAAATTCTGTGCCCCCTAAACACAGTCCATCTGATGTGAGACACCCTTCTGTATGCTATGAATATGCTTTATTTGTATTGGTTAATAAAGAAGCTGATTTGGTCAACAGCCAGGCAGAATAGAGCCAGGTGGGAAATTCAAGCAGAGAGACAGGGATAAAGAAGGCAGAGTCAGGAGAAGCCAGCAGCCACAGGAAAAGTAAGATTGTGGTAAAAATATACAATAATAGAAATGAATTAAGAACTACTTTTAAGAACTAGTTAATAATAAGCCTAAGCTAATAGGCCAAACAGTTTATAATTAATATTCAGTCTCAGAATGGTAATTTGGGAACTGGCAAGTAGGAAAGAAACTTCCAGTTACATCTACCCCTCTCCAGGGCCTGGCAGCCAACCATACTTTTTTCACCTGTGAATGTCATCATTCAAGAGACCTTACCTAAGACGAATGAGAAAACACGTCTTTTATATGTGGCTGGTTTCACTCACCATAATGTCCTCAAGGTGCATCCATGTAATAACCCATGTCAAAAGCTCCTTTTTAAAGCTGAGCATTGTTCCACAGTGGCATACGTTTTGTTTACTCTTCATCTGCTAGTGGATATCTGGGAAGCGTCTACCTTTCACCCATTGCAAATGACACTGCTAGGAACCTAGAAGTTCAGATAACTCTCCAAGCACCCACATTCAACTACTCTGGGTGAATACTTATGTGTGGGATTGCTGGGGAGCATGCTCATTACAGACTTAATTTTTGTTAGTTATGATGTGTAGGGGATTGATCCCAGAGCCTCACACACATGCTAGATAAGTGTCTATCACCGTGACACTTTCAACCCCCGTTTAAATTTTTGATGAATTACTGTGTTGTTTTCCAAAGCAGATACATCATTTGTATTCCTACTAACAAGGCACAAGGTTTCTGGTTTTGTTTTGTTTTTTTCATGTCTTTATTGACAGACTTGTTTTCAGTGGTTTTGTTTTGTTTTTTTGCTTTGGTTTTTCAAGACAGGGTTTCTCTGTGTAGACCTAGCTGTTCTGGAACTCATTCTGTAGGCCTCAGAGATCCGCCTGCCTTTGTCTACTGAGTACTGCCCAGTTTTCTCTCAGTGTTTTAGGCAGTAGCTAGTACCTGAGAGCTGGTACTACACTATGAGTTTGACCATTTTCTTCACTCCATAGAGCAGGACCAGATTCTACTTTAAATGATTCATAAATATTAATTCATTAAGGCTCAAACAGTATAATAGGATAGATACCTTTGCCATCTCATTTTACAGGTATACACAATGAGGCACAGAGTCTTTTAGCAATCTGCCAAAAAGTGCAGAAGCTAATGTCATGAGCCAGGATTTGAACCCAGAGTGTAAGACTCTACTGAGGGTACAAGTTCTCCTCATAAAGGGGAATGACACCCACTAATCAGATGATTCCTCCCAATTGAATCACCTCACTGAGGGCAGTATTAAAATGTGAGTTTAGCCAGCTCAGCCTGGGTGGTTCAGTAACAGTGAAGAGGGAGGTGGAAAAGCTCACAAGGTTCAACAAAGCCTCAGTAATTGTTACAAACCTGTCTTTATGCTACCACAGAGAAAACAAAGTGCAATGCCATTTTCCTAAAAATCCCATCTATCATCAAAATATTAGATAAGGAACAGTCAGCGTTTGCTTTCTAAACATGAAATGCAAATGCACACAAGGGCGATAAATGTAATGATAGTCTTAAGCAACTCTATTTTTTGAAGTATCAATAGCCTCATTTTCTAGGGAGATTACTGCAGGTGGGAGAGACACAGATGCGTGGAGTTCCTTTGTACAACAAAAGCTCTATTAGGAGGGAATCAAAAGCCAGGGTTTACTGGACTAAAAGGCACTGTAACACCATGTTTCCACTGAAGGCAGTGGTCAAAAACAGATGGACAGGGCTGACAGTAGAAACTCCTAGGTAATGGTGCTTCATGCAGGCAAAACACTGAAGACAAGGGTCTGCAGGGGGTGTGCATACAGTTCAAGAGGCCACAAAGACCTGCCTGCCCTTCCTTCTTACTCACCTCTCCACTAGCAACTCCTGCAGAGAGTCCTGCAGGTCTCCACCCAGTTCCCTGAGGATGGAGGGGCTGATTCTAACAGTAGTCTCCATGTGTGTGCACCTAGAGATTCAGCCAAACTTCCTGCTGCTTATTTCTTATCTCATTTCATTTTCTTTCCTGGTTTTCCAAACTAGAAAGGAAACTCCACCCACATGAGAACACATTACATGTGTTCTCAAGGAATTACATGCCTTGGTGTAATTATTCACATAGTGGACATGAACTTAAGCCTATTCCCTTAGAACAAGTCATTGTGTATCAGGGTTCCCAATGCCTCTGCCTGCAGATGCTGGGGTGGAGCAAGTAGGCTTGACTGACAGCCATAAGGGTGTGCTGGGCAGATCCTATCTCTAGTCCCCAGGGACCCACCTCTTTCTTTGCTCCCTATACCTCCAGCTGAACACCTGACTCTGCGAAAACAAAGACCTCCCAAATATGTCTACCATGGTTCTGAGCACAAATGTAACGAAATCTCTCAGCAAAAGGTAGTGATAGGATGCCAGATAGCAAAACACAGGGGCTGGCATTCCCATAGTCCATATCTGACTGGAAGCAAAACCAGCACAAGCACCAAAGCAGAACAACACACACTCCGAGAGTAGTTACAGTCACAAAGTGCCATATCGACAGAGCCTAAGATTACAGTAGAGTTGACAGTGTCCTCCTGTCTAGACAGATGCATTTTTCCCTTGTTGTGGTGTGGGTGGTCACTCTAACCTGCCACAGTGGCCACTGTACAGAAATATGGCACTTGTCATTTAGCACAAACAAGTACAGAGCATGCCTAAAAATTGATAACAACAACTGTGTTGCTGGTTCATGATTGACAGGTCTACACTTTGTATCTTTATTTTAATGTGTCTCCCTTCTGATTATAAAAACAAAGTTGGTGAAATGGTGAGATGGCTCAGTGAGTAAGGCATCTACAACACAAGCACAAGAACCTGAATCTGAACCCCCCAGAGCCCACGTAAAGCTGGGAACAGTAGTGCATATCTGTAATTCCAGTGTTCCATTCCTAAAGAAAGATGGGAAGGCAGAGACAAAAGAGCCCCTGGAAACTGCCATGCCAGCTAGCCTTTCATATGAAAGGGCAAACAAAGACCATGTTTTACACAAAGCAAAAGGGAAAGACCAATACCTGAGGTTGTCTTCTGACCTCTATGAGGGCACTTGGTACACACACACACACACACACACACACACACACACACACACACACATCACACACTTGGAGCGGGGGGAGCTGCAAAGCCTGTGGGTGCCTCTTTCACTCTGACCACATCAGCAAGTCACACTGTGTGACTTGCCCACACAACCTAGGTCTCTTTAAGCATTCACAGGGCAGAGCCACTTAATGTGTTTCTCAAAGCACAACCCTGCCATTAAGTGAAGAGAATTTTAAACTTGGTCTTGCTCATTTTCCTCCCTCATCCTTCCATTCACTCCTGTAAAGGTGGTACTAACTTGTACTGCCTGCATATGACAGAAAGAAAGCTTTTGATGGCCCTGTTTGACCCCTGTCTATATCTACCTTAGAGAGGTGTGTATCTCTCTGTCGTGGCTTGGTGCAGGCTACCTGGGTAGGAGTTGTGGGCATCCCTGTATGTCCACTACATATCCAACAGCCTTCTTTATATGACTCCTGATAAAGTCCCACAGTAAACTAGTCACATCCCCATAGCCTTCACTCTGATTTCACTCTTCACCAAATAGAGACACAGAGTCTGAGAGCAGATATGCTTTCAGAAGCACCCAGAAGGACTGTACTGAATATCTACATCCACACTAGACATTTTAGATGCTGGGGTCTTATTTTGTCTGAGGACTGGTTTTCTGGTACTGAAGATATCACGAGAGAGACAGGATTTTTTTTCCTTTCCATACCAAATGGGTTGGACCAAACTGCTAGTCAACTTCCATCCTTGTGAAAAATACCTGAGCTAATCAACTTAAGAGGAGAAAAAGTCTTGTTTGGGCTCAGTTCCATAACTGGTTGATTCCACTGCCTCTGGGTCTATGGTTAAGTAGCACAGTGTCTTAGTCACTGTTCTATTGCTGTGAAGAGATACCACAACTAAAGAAACTATAATAAGAGAAAAAATTTAACTGGGGACCTGCATATCATTTCAGAAGTTTAGTCCATAATCAACATGGTAGGAAACATGGCAGCATGCAGGCAGACGGTGGAACAGTACCTGAGAACTACATCCTGGTCCATAGGCGCACACACACACACACACACACACACACACACACACAGAGAGAGAGAGAGAGAGAGAGAGAGAGAGAGAGAGAGAGAAAGAGAGAGAAAGAGAGAGAGAGAATATCTCTGTGTACTCTGTGTAGCCTGGCTGTCCTGGAACTCACTCTGTAGACCAGCCTGGCCTCAAACTCACAGAGATCCGCCTGCCTTTGCCTCCTGAGTGCTGGGATTTAAAGTGTTCACCACCACTGCCTGCTTTGCAACTTTCGATACTTCAAGTTTATAATAGTGCACTCTACACTCAGAACAAGCCATGCTTAGAGTTTGGCATGTGGATACTTCCTTGGTTAGAGCTATGCAATATGATACTCCAGCTATAGTGCAGTGGCAATGAGCCACAGTTCCCAGACAGCCATGCAATCACAAAGGCAAGCAACAAATACTCCAGAGAGAACTATGCTGCTGTGTTAGGATGCATGGAAGCTTGGATGCATTCAGTGTTCTTTCCAAACTAACAATGTTTTCAATTCAACTGCGTTTATCAAGAGGTGACCCACTGTAAGTCAAGGTGCAACTAGAGCATATAATGTCAAAGGTTTACTCCATATCAACCACCATCACAACCCAGGACATCAATCCTATCATGGGCAATTGGGGTAAGAAAGAACCAATCATATACACTTTCTATCAGGCAGCCCAAACTAAAAGAAAAAGAAACAAAACCAGAGGACATCATGTAAAGCATGTCAGATGGTAAACAGAAAGGAATATAAGAGAGAGACAGGAACCAGAGGTGAGGGTCTCCATCAGATAGGCAAAGTAGGAAGAAGAGAGGGGTCCCTCCTCAAGGAGAGTGTGTGTCACCAGTAGCAATTGGATCCTGCTCCCCAACCCAAGAACAGGCTTGAAGATCGCCACACAGGATACCAGCTCACCTGCTGGGTATTACAGGCACAATCTTCAGTTCTCTGTGCCCAGTTCCACCATAGAGGGAAGTGGACAAAATCTACTTTTGGGTGTTGTCACAAGAATGAGGCGGTATGTGCATACAGTGAGCACCATGCTGACTCCTAAAAGAGGTCACAGGTAAGACAAGTAAACATGGAAAGAAAAGGTACAGTCACATAGATGCACCCTACAGCACTGGGGACTTGAGACAAACATGCCCAGAAATATATATTCTTACACATAAGAAAGAAACACAAGCAGGCCAGCACTCACTAGAAGGCTTGGTAGTCCATTTCTAAAAACATTCCCACTTTCTCAGACTATGAAGAACCCCACAGTGCCAGGTTCGCACTTTTGTTAACTCCGCTAGCTCCATGAGACACAGCCTGTAGCTGAGCCAAATATGCTCTCTCAGTTCCCAGACCAACTAACCCCAGTCCAACACACCTCCTGCCTGTCCTGCACAGCCTGATGTCCAAGAAGGCTCAGAGACCCTTGAGAACATCTTTGTCTGTGTTCAGGTTCAGAGGGTTCTGTGTGTTCCTCTGAGTCTGAAGGCTGGGGATAAGAGGGAGGGGCATTCAAACAGGTGAAGTTCTGTGAACTCGGAGCCCCATAAAGCAGCCAACATTTAGAACATCGGGTACTACCACTTCAGAAGACCTTTGGCAGCTCCTAACAATATTACACTTTCTCTTACCAACAATCACACATCATACTCTAGTGTTTACCCCAAAGAGCTAAGGATTTGGGTCCATATTGAAACCTGAACACGGGTATTTGCAGCAGCTTTTGTTATGACTGCGAAAGCATTCAAGGGAGATGTCCTGCAGCAGGCAAATGAAGAAACAAACCACAGCAGACCCAGACAGGAGAATGGCATTTGCCACTAGAAAGAAAAGAGCAACCAAGCCACAGGGACATGCCACAATTTAGGTCACATGACTAAGCAAAAGAAGCCACTCTGAAAAGTTACAACTGTCCTGCAAGCTGACAGTTCTGGAAAAGATAAAACACAGGGATAGCATAAAGATTCACGGTGGCCAGTGCTTAAAAGAAGGGAGGGATGAGCAAGTGGCACTCAGAGGATTTTAAGCGCAATGACACTCTTCTGTGTGAAGCTATGATGGTATACACAAATCTCTATACATCTACCCAATCCACAGCACATTTAACAACACAGGTGAGCCCTCGCATAAGCTGTAGACTGGTGATAATGACACATCAATGCAGAGTCATCCATGTGACAAAGGTGCTGCACTGCTGCAAAGACCCCACACACAATTTCCCATACATCTAAGAGGCTCTATAAAATGAAGTCAACTTTAAAAACAAAAACAACAGAAACCAGAGAAGATGTCAGAATCAGAGGACACCTGTCAGTATGAAGTGTAATCAATAAGGAATGATTAAGCACCACAAACTGAGTGCCCATTGTACTCCTGTTACCATCAACCCAGCAATTGTTGCCACCACTACTTTCTCAGTTACTCAAGCCAGAATCCCTGGAGTCCTCATGATGCCATCACACAAGCCCCACCCCATCCGGGGACTTCTGAGCCTTGTCTCACACCTGGACTTCTGCCCAGTGTCATGCCTTCCCTCATGAGCTTCACCATATCTCTCCAGACCTACCACCACAGCCTCCATTTACCTTCTACAACCTATACCACACCACAGCCAGAGGCAGCTACTAAACTGACAGGCTGGGCCATTTTATTTAAGTCTGGTATTTCCAAGTACATACTGCAGCATCCAGAACAACATCCCAATTCCTATGGCCCTTGCCAGTCTTCCTCTTTACTCCACCCTCCACCAGACGGGACATTAGTATAGGACCATTATTTCACCAGACAGGACACCTATGATTTCCATTAGTATAAGACCTGGCACATGGTAAATACTTGGTGAGGACACCCCCAAATGAGCAATTCCAAACTGTGCTGAATAAATACAAATCATGCACAATTCTGAAAAGAGGTAACCAAGATACACACCCAACATCACAATGCTCACAAGGAGTCCAGTGGCTAGCCTGTGTGAACTCCAATGTCATACACCCAGAAAGAGGCCACTGAGAAAGCACGATATTCACAGGGAACATCATCACTCCCAGAGGCCAGACATCTGAATGGGGGAGAGTGTGGAGGCAGGCTGATGGATGGAGTGCTTAAAGCCATAACTGATTTCACTAAGCACATGTTAACTTGATGACTACAGATGATCCATCAGGTGGTCCTACTGCTGTTCAATGCTGACTGCTCTGGAATCATCTCTGTAGGTCTACAGCCCTGCACCCATCCCTTTTGCTCCTGCCCTTCTATGTGAGAGTCCGCTGGTCTCCACCTCTATTCATCAACAGATGCCAGGAGAGGCCAAGCAGGACACCCCCCAGCAGGCAGATGCCACAGACGGTCAATAGGCCTGTTTGTTGTAGCTCTCAGTGGGAGAAGTTTCAGCATATACTGTTATTAATGACTTTATTTATATACCAATATTTAGAGCTGCTTGCAATTAAGCAGATCTGCTTTCAAAATATGACTAATTAGAACAGTCGTGCTGGCAGGAAGACTTCTGTAGGAAGCCACATTGCTCTAGCAAAAGTTGCCCCTGCCAGAGGCTGACCAGGTGCAGGATCCCAGGATGCAGCTTCAAGTTCTCTGGGCCGGGAGGGTGAATGGGGCTGAGAGCAGGGGAGGGGGTTTCAGGAGAGTGGATGAGGCTGGGGATCAGGGGACAGAGAGGTACAATCCTCAGACCCAGAGGCTCAATCTGTATAATGCTAGTTAACTACACCCTGGTCTGACATTTTCTGCTACATTCTTGGAAGGCAACCAGAAAGGTATGGAGTTCCCTAATTCCTGGGCTGACATTTCAAGGGGAACTGGAGGAAGGGTATCTATGCAGCGATGTGGAAACCCCAATCGATAGCAATGAGCTGTGTGTTACACTTGACATTAATCACCAATGAGCTTCCGCCCCACCATCTCCTTGCTGATTTCCATCCAGTAAGAGGAAAGACTTTCTGCTCCTCACTGAATGACTGATTTTACTCAAAGTGGGTTTATCTGGCTGGATGAACAGGCAGTCAAAGCCTACATCCCAGTAAATGAGAATTGCACAAGACCTACATCCAAGGTAGAGGCTGACCCACCACTGAGTCTTCCCTGATTCCAGCTTAGATTGTTAGTCTATGTCTGGGTATTGAACATAGGCTGAGAATAAAGAGACACACAGCCCCCATGGCTCAGAGGCTGACACTGACCTCCACCCCAAAGCCCTGCAGTTGAGGTGATGTGGACTAGGAAAGAGTCAGCCACACTTCCTTGCAGTTAAGGGGACAAGGTCCAGCTTAGGAGGCTCAGTTTGGACTTCTGAAGGAGCTACTCCAGGCCAAGGTCATGGTTTCCTTCCTGGGACACCCATGTTCAGTGCCCAGTCTTGAGGGACATAGGACCAACCCTCTCACCTAGAGTAGGATCACACTTTGCAGAGCCATCCCAGCTTGGGGACATGGCTGAGGGACCTCTATTGAGACTGCCATGTTCCAATGTCTCCTTTTTTCCAAAACAAGCCTTCCTGTGTTATTCCCAAGAGCTTCTCAATGAACCCACTTTCTTTCTCAAGTCCCAACTCAGACACAAAATACCCAGGTTCCGCATCAAAACTTAGTCATCTGCCCTCTGCTCCCATAGCCTTGTTATCTATCATCTGGGCTGCAGTGATGGTATTCATGCATCTGCCCCTGGAATTCTAGAACAGAGCTAGAGCAGAAAAGATAACCTGGTATCCTAACAACCTCTCTCTATTCCAGATGAATCCTCTGGAATAACAAACCCCTGAAATTCACAGCTCAGCTCCCTCTGTAATCTTTGGCACCCTGTGCTACAAGCCTTGTTAAGTATGACCCTTTGTAGCTATCTCTCAGGAAAGTCAGCCAGGACCCAGCACAAAACCATCTACCTTAAACTTTATGGATCTGTAGACTATCTGGCTAGTTTTGTTTCTGGCAAATTTTCTAAGTCAGAGTGTTTTATGTCTTGGGGAGAGCCACAGCTCTTGAGATTGCTTCAAGTAGCTTCATGCAGTAGATACTCAGGTGTCAAGAACAAGACTTCCTTCCTGAGGCCATACAACAGGACCTCAAACAGGCCTGCCTCTTGGTGTGCTGTAAACAATGGGCAATGGCCTCCACATCTGAGTCCCACTTCCTTAGGTGTCTAGGGTCACAAGAGTTAACAATGTTAATGGTAGTGGTTACAGCAATAAGGATAGGCAATTACTGGCCACACTAAATTCCAGGGTCTCTGAACTCAGCATCTTGGATATCCTTAACTTCAACAAGCTATCACACTTTGCAGATGAAACCAAGGCACAGAAAGGCCCTGTGAAGTACAGAGGCCACACACCAAGTTGTAGACATGCCCCACCCAGAGTTTATGGCAGAGCTCATGCTGTTCAATCACTTAGTGCCACCCTCAGCCTAACCACCCTGGGATAGCAAAGGATCCCCAGGGACTGCGACAAAACCAGGGGAACCAGGTCTTGCTGGGGAATTGCAGGACAAGCTCTCCTGACACTCTGGACTCCTGAAAGGCAGGTCATTAGCCCATTTCACAAGTGAGGAAACTGAGGCTACAGAAGTGAAAAAGCCTCTAAAGAGCCAGGCCCATACCTGGGCTTCCCTAGCATGGCCCAGGCTAGAAGTCACTGTCACAGAGATAATAGAGAAACAAGCTGTCGGTGACTCCCAGGCCTTTTTCCATCTGAGCATTGGTATCCGTCTGGATCATACCCTTAGGATGATTTCCTTTTACACTGCCTCCTGTAGAAGAAACACAAATCCAAGTAGGAAGCAAGAAGCAAAGAGAATAAGGTTTCCCTCACAGAGAGAACTAGACAGGGCCCTTCAGGCTTTTTTGCTGCTTATTTTAAAGGCATGAATGGCTTTATAAGTCTCAGGAGGCCAACCTGACACGGTGGAGAAGCCAGAGCTAGGCAGGCTTCCCAGTGGAGGCAAAATCTGGGCTTAGTCACTGACTGTAGGCTGTAGGTGAGGCAGAGGTGCGGTCCACACGAAGGTGAGAAAGCAGGAAGAGCATTTTATAAAGAGACCAGGGATGAGGAGCAAGAGCTGAGCTAGAGTAACAGGCACCTCTAGAGAGCTTGAAAGCCAGAAGAGCCATACCTTTGCCTTGGAGGGTGTGAGAGTGGGGATGACAATGCCATACAGGGACACAGGCAGAAGAATCACCTGTAATGCTTTTCAAGAGGATGATCCATTTCATGTGGTTCACTGGTGAACAGATGCAATACTCTCAGAGCTCCAAGGGCATTCTCACATCCTCCTATGGCACCCTACAGGAAGGTGCCACGCTGAACACAACCCAGAATAAAGGCAGCCAAGGCACCCATGTCTGGAGCAGTAGATAATAGAGTACGGTGGCACCCTTTCCTGGGTTCTGATCAGGTAGTGAAACAAATGCTAGATGCAGAGCCATGTTAGAAGGAACCTAACATACCTGAGCACAAAGCACAAGCAGAAAATAGAAGCCTCAGGAAAGGGTTCCCTATGGATTGATGGGTTTCATTCAAGTGTAGATAAGGGGGAAAGGACTAACAAGAAAGTTCATCCAGGTCTGATCCCATAGGGATCAGAGAGTAAGCTCGCCAGAGATGTTCTACCTGTGGCCAGGCATTGAACTTCTATGGCCCCCATCATAGACCATTTATACCTGGGATGAGGGTAAGAACTCCAGGCCTGACTGGGAGAGGTCTTCATCAGCCAATGGTATAGTCAAATAACAGCCAACTGAAACAACAATGAATAAAGGGATTTAGCTTATGGCAAACCAAAATACAAATGGCAGTGCTCACTGAATGAGGAAACAACAGACAAGAACACTGCTCAACAGAGAAGAAATCTTAGACATCAGGGGATAGAGCAGGTAGACATGGCGATGGGGGATAAATGGCCACACACGGATAGAGAGACCTTGGCTGGACAGCAATGATTATTGTTTTGGCACCAGTCAGTGTGATTAGCTCTATCCTCTGCACTAGGGGTTAGGGAAAAGAAAGGATATGACTGCAGTTTTCCCTTGCTGTAGACAGTGGGAGATACCTGCAAACTGTAGCTAGAGCTACAGTGTCAACAAAGCTGCCACCACCAGCACAGAGAACTCTGCATTAGGAGTAGCCAGAGCACCAACAAGCCCAGCTGGTAACTGCAGCAGCAGAGACTTCATCACTGTCAGTCCAGAGTATTAACTAAGAATAAGGGAGTAAGAGGCTACCAAGCTAGACTCCCCCTCGTGTAAGTCAAGACCAGGCCAATGTATCCTTCAGCTCCTAGGTTGCAGTATGAAGCCATGCAGAACCAGCAGGGAAGCGAGAGAATGCTAGCAATATGTAAGCAGTCACCCAATGGCTGCTCTGAGGCCTACTGTATCACATGCTGAAGCTATGGGAGCAAGTAAGACAGACAAAAGTGTCCTCCAGTGGCACACATGCTCAGAGAGACATCTAATGAGCAAACAAACCCACATGCAGCTCAGAGACTGATACTAAGAAGGAAAGTAAAGATGATAAGGGAACTGCAGTGAGAGATGGGACTGGGAAAGGCCTGGGAACAGCCACAAGCACATGGAAACCCCCAAGAGGAAGAGGCTAAAAGCAGAGGGAATAAATTTAAAAAGGTAAAATTCTGGTGATGGAGAAGCTGGGTGACAGTTCCATTGATCTCATTCTATTTTTGCATCTATTCAAAAGTAATTTGGTTTAAAAATTATAATTAGTTCCCTATTGAAGAGAGAAGTGAAGGAGTGAGTGACACACCTCTCAGGGTAACTACCCATCCACTGACCAATCCAGTGGCTGCCCTGAACCCATCCTTAACCTTATCCATTACTAGATAACAATGCCTACCTAAAGGGTAACATGGGGATGAGTGACATCTGACATACCTGGCTTGTTACCCCCAAACATACTCCCATTCTGGTACCTACCCTGCGTGCTGGAAGCCTGGCTTCAGAGAAGGATCTTTACTTGCCTGCTAAGCATCATGCCCAACAGCAGTGAGTTGGGAGTTACAAGGGTCCCTGACTCTGGAGAAGCAAATTCTGGTAGAGGGACATCATGGAATCTTACTCCATTTCTAGAAGGATGACAACTGCTACAGCAGGACAGATCTTGAGACTGTGATGCTCAATTGAATAAGCCAACAACAAAAGACAGGTGCTGAGACTTCTGTTTACATGACATCCCTAGAAAATCAGAATGGCGTGGTGTCAAGGGCAGGAAGGTATAAGGGTAGTGCTGAGTGAGTTTCGGAAGATGGGTGAGCTCTGGAGTTTGCTTGTCCTGAGGGCTATACAACGTGCGCATACTCAGTTCAACTGAACCTACACATCTAAAGATAGTAGAAATTCTATACATTGTATACATTATAAATTTATCACAATTTTTTGTAACAGTGTTTGTGTGTATGCATGTGTGCGTGAATGCAGAGGGGTATATATGTGCCACTACATACATGTGAAGGTTAGAGAACAGCCTCAGGTATTAGTCCTCAGTTTCTGCTGTTTGAAACAGGGTCTCTGGTTTTTTTTTTTCTGTTGTGTATGCAGGCTAACTGGCCTATAAGCTTCTGGAGAGTTTCTTGTCTCGACAACCAGTTTCCCCATAGAAACACTAGGATTAGACATTTGAGCTGGATCTGGCTTTCACATGGGTTCTGATTTCAAACTTGGGTTATCAGGGTTAAGGTGAAAGTGCTTTTACCCAATGAGTATTCTTCCCAGGTCCACAATTTTTAAAACTAAAGTAATCCTTTGAGGAAAAAAGTAAAGTACCTAGATATAGTAGGTCTTCAACTAATGCCAGTTCTGAATAGTATCCCCTGTCGTAAGGACAGAGAAACACTGAGAAGATAGTGTCCCACAGGGCTGGGTGTGAGCTGGCTGTCCAGACTCTAAGGTCCCAAGCTAAGGTGTGGACAGGAAGCCTCCTAACCTTGCCACTCTCAGAACTGTGTTTTCTCTCTGCTCATGTCAGTCTGGAGGGACAGCCTGCAAAAGCCAGCACCACAGAATCTTTGCCCAGGATCATCAAGATCAAAAGATTTGCTGGAGTGGATATAAATAGCCCCAAAGCTCTGCTTCTGAGTAGGCTAGCAGCAGGGGCCACGTGGGGGGACCTTTGCAAGCCCAGATGAAAACACACTTTCCTGCATGCCCAAGCTGCTTAGGTCCCAACAAGTAAGGGAAGCCAGCCACATTCTGCCTTTTTCCCAGTCTCAGGTTCAGGCTCACTGCCTGTCACTTCACTGCCTGTCACACTTCCTCTTTTGAAACACAAATTGGTTTACAAATCCAAGCAGCAGCAGGCCCAGCCTGCCGGTGGAACGCTTCAGGCTTCTGAATAACCCACATAGAACGGGCACACCTAGGCAGCGGGGCAAATGATAGATGTGAAGCACACGGGAAAGCAGGCCCATGTCTTTCGTTCCCACCCGAGTCTCACTCATTCTCACCAATGTCAAAACGAATGTGCACAAGCATCACCTTCAAATGTGTGGCATTTTCTGCCACGTGCCTGGCACCCCCTCCCCACTCACCACCTCCTTCCTGACCCATCAGCCTGGCACCCTGAGGACTAATGTAGCCTCACCCTGCAAGAAGGCTGGCACTTGGAGGTGCTCTGAGAGGGCTTGTTAGGTGAAGGAATACATGAATACATTAATGACGAATTCCGCATGGGGGAAGAGGGGAAGGAAGGTTAACCCAGACACAGGGCCTGGTGCCTGTCAACCTCTGCCTCTATGGAGTCTGTCTCCCAGCTACATCCTTCTGTCTCTGTTTCTTTGCTATTCTGTCTTTCTCTCCATCTGAGATCTTTGTCTCCTCTCTCTTCTCCTCTCCTCTGCCCTCTCTCCTTGTTTCCCTCCCAATCTCTCTATTTTTTTGGGTCTCTTTTATTTCCCTTTCTCTACTTCTTCCATCTCTCTAGCTTTCTCCTTCTCTGCCACTAATTTGATTCACGTCTCTGTCTCTTCTGCATACTTAGCACACCACAGTCTTATACCCGTGTTCCAAATGAAGAAGCATTTCCTAGACTCTTCAGGATGGAGCCAGTCTGCAGTCACAGCTCTCTGCATACCCACTCACCTCAGCACTTGGCAGATTAGGATCCAAGAAGTGACACTGTTCAATCTCAATGTCACAGCCCTTCACCTCAAAGTGTAATCAGAGCCTGAGCCTGAGACATGCCTGACGTCTCATAACTGGGAACTATCCAATGACCAATCATGCATATAACTAACCAAGCACTGACCTTTCATAGGCACAAGGCAGAACTTAGTCTTCTGAGACCCAGATCCTGATAGGAATGTGCTCTTTAAACCAGGAGACTCTAGGGACCTAACCAGGTTGTGCAGATCCAGCAGACCCAATAGCTCCAGCTCTCCATGTGGAAGAGGTAGTGATTGGTGTGTTGTTTTCCATTATGCCTGTGATAGGTATGAAAATCAAGCTCCAGAGCAGAACTATTCAGGGAGAAAAGTTATGAACTTAGTCAGAAGGTGCCACACCTAAAGAGATCACACAAAGATCACACAGTTCAAGCTGACTGAGTCTCCAAAGGACAGTACAGACATAGGGGCAGAGATCCTGGGGTTATCTCTCCTCACATCCCCTTGCCTCTACAGCCTAGGTGGTTGTTCCAGCAAGCTCCTTTCCCAGTCTTCACAGGTCACAGGTTCAAAGAAGCACCTGCTTCTCCACCATGTAGCAAGACCAAGGGGCAGGAAGGTGGGACATGGGCTGTATCCCAGCTGTCCCCACTCACATCTACAGAACTGACAATTGGGTTGGGCTTTGCTATGGTCTGAGATTTTCCTACCCCAGATTTCTATGCTGATATCCTAACTTGCTAGGTAATGGAGTTAAGAATGGAGCCTATGGCTAGTGATAGGTCAAGAAAGCAAACCACTCACAAATAGAATTAGTGGCCTTAATCAAAAGGCCCTAGAGGCCTCCCTTGCTCCTTCTGACATGTGACAACAGGGAGAAGTTGCCATCTGTGAACTAGAGAGCAGAGTCACCAGACACCCAACCTATTAGTGCCTTAATCTAGTTTCTGGACTACAAGAAACCAGCTACTGTGGTTCAAAAGTTACACAGTACAGGGTTGTTAGAACAGTAGAAAGGGCTAACTAAGGCAACCCGAAGGGCCAGTCGAGGACAGGAATCAAAGAAATTACATTTCACAACAAAACATTCTATGTAAGGAAGACAGGCTGTCATCATGATGAAGGAATAACTATTTCTCCTTCTCCCGGTCTCCAGTGGAAGAAGATAGAATTGCTGGCATGTGGTAAATAAAGATCTGGGAAGAGGGTGGTGAACCAGTTACCCCAACAACCCATTCCTGTACCCTGGTTCAGCCTCTCAGTGGGATCTCCTAGACATAATCTTGACCTCTCCTGATCAGGGGTTCAGGTTACTGGGGGGGTCTACTGGGGACAACCACGAGACCACTGACAGCAGGACTGTCCTTTAAAGAAATCAGAGCAATAGAAACCAGCTCCCACCAGCTACAAACAGAGCCCAAGAGCTCAACCACAGGTGTACAGTGGGACCCAAACATGGCAAGAATACAAACAGCACTAGGTTGCAGTTACACAAATCACATCCAGCCCAGTCAGGAGGAGGCTTCACCTCTGTGGGTCTCCACTTTCTCATCTATAAAATGGAACTGTGTGGATAACACTAATCAATTAACATGGGCAGTATTCAATGTGTGAGTGAGTCCATCTCCTAACAACACTTCAAGCCAGGAAAGAAGCCTTCATGAAGAGGGTGAAAGCAGCTAAAACTTAGCTGTGATCAAGGTCAGAGACTTATTATTATTATTATCATCATCATTATTAGCAGCAACATTTTGCAGTGCTGGGGGTAGAATACAAGATATAAGTTGCAGTCTTTTTCTTCTTTTTTTGTTTTAGAGACAGAATCCAACTATGTGGCCCCAACTGAACCTGGAACTCACTATGTAGACCAGTCTGGCCCAGAACTCACAAATATATGCCTATCTCTGTCTCCTGAGTGTTGGGATTAAAGGCGTGCATCACCATGCCTTGATCAAATCATAGAATTGTTTATGAGATTCCCCAAACAGGAAAAATTTCTAGAAATATTACCTGATAAATGAATTCATGTATTTACAAATGACACGAAGATAAGACTTCACTGACATCATACCCATCACTGAGGAGCCCAGCAAAAACAAGCTGCAGAGTGAGACTAAGCAATGCACAGAAACAGAAGATCCAGCCTGGTTTTATCCTGTTCCTCAACTACATATTCACACCAGGGGCATGTGTGAACCACTTTGGAAACCCTTGGTCTTTCACACAAAACAATCATAATATATTTGAAATATGTTGCATTAAACATAAGCAGTTGGGGGCAGGCACTCGAAGGTGAACAGGGTATTACTGGTTCCTACTCCCAGAGAGAGAAGAGGCAAACAGAAGTAAGAGAAGTTGGGAAGTGCCGGAGAGACTCAGGGCTACAAGAGTAAACTAGATATAAAAAGGAGATTTGTTCTAATATGTGTCAAAAAGAAAAGAGGCTAAGATATGGAGCCTGTCCTTCCAAGAAGGTTCAGAAAGCAGGAACGGGGTGTGGGATGAGGTTTCTAGACAGAGAATGGCATGAGGCACAAAAATGGCACATGTCTGAGACAAGTGATGTCTGGACATGTGGGAAAGCACAGAACAAATCAACCAACACTTGGCCACCCTGCCTTGGGCATGTTTGTGAGCAAGAGAAAGCATGCCAACAAATACATGTATCTGTCAGTTGCTATCAGCAAGCCTGAAACTGAATTACTAATAAAGAACAGAGGTTTAGCCGGGCGGTGGTGGCACACGCCTTTAATCCCAGCACTCAGAAGGCAGTGGCAGGCGGATCTTTGTGAGTTTGAGACCAGCCTGGTCTACAAGAGCTAGTTCCAGCGCTGGCCCCAAAGTCACAGAGAAACCCTGTCTCGAAAAAAAAAAAAAGAACAGAGGTTTACTGGGATCATGTTCTGGAAGCTGGCATGACCAGAACATAATAACGAGAAACTTGTGAGGGCCAGTGCTGTACTGACACAGCAGAGCATACTACTTGTGAAACAGAGCAGCACTCTAACTTGGGTCTCCTCCACTTCTTACAAAGCCTCTAAAGCTGTCGCGGGTCCCACTCTCAAGACCTCATCTAATCCTAATTACCTCCCAAAGGCTACTACTCTATTAACTACACTATTAACACATAAGACCTTAGTGATGAGGTTTGCAACATAAGAACTTTCAGAAGATACAGTAAAAGGACAGCAATATCCAAGGCAGACATAAAGAAACAAATAGAGGGAAAGAGGGAGCAAGAAGGGGAGGAATAGGAGGAGTACACAACCTGGTGCCTATTTACATGTCAGAGAGCCCCAATTCAGCACATCTCACAGCATGTCCCTAAAATCTCAAGACCCCACTATCACATGTGAACACTTTCTCCAACATGGGGCCCACCCCCATGTTGGCCAGAGGTCTTAAAGATGTTCCCTGTGTCATTGGCAAGATGACAGCCCAGCAGGATGACGCTGCTCCTGATGAGTTAACAGGAGGGAAGAGGTAGGAACGAGAACTGGGACCCTCATGGCTGACGTTATCAACATTGTATCCATGAATATGATTTTCCCCAGACTCCCTCCTGGGTGTTTTGGCTGCTTCACCATATGGCAGGAGTTAAAAATACAGCTCTGAGTGTGGGAAATGAAGATGAGATGGGTAAGCACTCTCAGAGTGACTGGGTAGAGGATCCTGCCTGCCCTAGCCAGCCCTCAGCCAGAACATGAGCCAGATTCCAGACATGGGAAGCATCCTCAGCCCTGTGGGGACTGGCCTCTTCAGACATACCACCAACCTCTCTGAGTGACTGTCATATCCACATCTGGAATATCCCCCTCAAAGGCCATGTGTTAAAAGATTGGCTCCTAAGGACATAGGGAAGATTTTCAGAGGTGAGGCCTAGTGGGAGATCTGTAGGCCACTGAGAGTATCCACAGGGGATACTGAAGAACTCTAGTCTCTACCCCTCTACTTAGCTTGCCAGCTGTCATGGCACATGACATACAGCACAGCTTCCTTTCTCATGTGCTGTAGCCAAGGTGTTCTATCTCACCACAACCCCAAAAGCAATAGGGCCAACTATGGGCTTAAACCTCAGAAAAACTGTGAGCCACAATAAACCTGATTATCCCAGGTAATTTGTTAGAGTAACAGAAAGCTAACCCAATGGCCCTACATGGGAAGTCCATACAGAAAATGCTTCCACAAGGTGATGTAGGTAAGGTGAGGCATTTTCTTTCTTAGTGTTTGGTGGGGGAGGTCCCAGGCCACTGTGAGTAATGCCAACACTGGTCTGGTCCTGGATTCTATAAGAAAGCAGTTTGAGCAAGCCCTAAGGAAAAAACCAGTAAGCAGCACCTCTCCATGACCTCTGCATCAGCTCCTTTATCAAAACCTGCCCTGTTTGAGTACCTGTTCTTACTTCTTTCGGTGAAGAACAGTAATGTGCAAGTGTAAGCCAAATAAGCCCTTTGCTCCCCAAGTTTCTTTTGATCATGGTGTTTCAGCACAGCAACAGTGACCCCAACTAGAACAGGGCCAAGTCCCATGTCCAAGAGTCTATGCTGGCCTCTCCACCTGGTTGAATGACAAGATTGGCAGAGGTGACCTTCACTTTCAAGAGTATGTCAAAAGGAGTCTCACATCTCCCTCCTAGGCCTTTCAGGACATTCTTTTCCTGGACTGACTCTCCAGAGTCTACCGTGCTGGAGAGGCCTCATATGAACACTCCAGTCAGTGGTTCCAGCTAAGCTCAGCTGTCTAAACCCTTCCATGGGTGCCAGCCATGTGAGTAAAGGCACTTGGTTATCCTCCAAACAAGTCCATCCCCAGTTAAATACTACAAAGCAACTTCCCTTGATGGTATAGGGAAGAGAATAGCCTACCCAGGCCTTGCCCAAACTTGAATTAAAAAATCTTGAAATAAAATAAAATTATGTGTGGGTTTAAGACTAAATTTTCATTTCTTACACAGTAACAAATAGAACATTTAAAGTAAGTGAATGGCTGACTGGTTGACTCATTGGGTTATTGATTCTTTGATTCGCTAACTATTCATCTAATGAGGGTCTGTCTAGAGAGACGGATCACTCAGTAAAGTGTCTGCCACGCAAGCATGAGGATCTGAGTTCAAATCTATAGCACCCACGTTTAAAAGAAAAAAATGGTCAGAAGCAGTACCTATGCCTGTAATCCAAGACTGGGGAGGTGGAAACAGCTGAAATTGTGAGCTCCTGGGTCAATGAGAGACCCAGTCCATTCTGCCCCAACAAAATAAGGTGGAGAAGGGATTGGGGAAGACATGCAACATTGACCTATGGCCTGCACACACATATACATGCACACAAACACATACACCTATACACACATGCACAAACACACACATACACATGCACACACACACACACACACAGAGAGAGAGAGAGAGAGAAAGAGAGAGAGAGAGAGAACTAATGAAGACAGGGCCCTATTATATGAACAGCAAGATAGCCCCATTATATGATAGCAAAGACAACTTGTTCTCCTTGTTCCCAAAGAGTTTCTGGGCTGGTTCCCTTGTGCCTACAGTTTGTCACAGATCTACATCCATGTTTGTCAGCTTCTCCCCCAGAGTATGAGCCCCCCCGCCAACATCCTTGACTAGTTCCTGCCCCTGCCCTCATTCTCTCTAGGTAAAGATGAAGCATGTGTTCTGTATCTGGTTCTATTCACTGTTGAAAGTCAGGTATTGATGTTCTTGCCTATTACTCTTGTGTTTCTTTTGTTCTATGAGGTAGGGTTTCTCTGTGTACCCTGGCTGTCCTAGAACTCACTCTGTAAACCAGGCTGGCCTCAAATTCACAAAGATCTGCCTGCCTCTGCCTCTCTGGGTGCTGAGATTAAAGGTGTGTGCCACTACCCAGTGCCTATTATTATTGAATTGTTTGTTTTTCCTTCATTTTTGTCAGTTTTGTCTCATGAATCTTGAGGTTCTGTTACTTAGTGCATGTCTGTTTGTTATGGTTATGCCTTCTTGAGGGACTGCCCACTTTAGACTTTCCTTATTCACAATAGCAATCTTTTTCTTAAAATTCATTATGTTTTTGCTATTGTGTATTTTTTTATATTTTTATAGGGTCTCACTATGAAGCCCTGGCTGGACTGGAGCTCATTTTGTTGGCTATGCTAGCCTCAAACTTACAAAAATCTGCTTGCCTTTGTCTCTTGAATGCTGAGATTAAAGATGTTCGCCACCATACCTGGCTGGTGCTGCCACTGTAGTTTTCTTTTGGTTACTATTGCCTGGTACAGATTTTATTAAGTCCTTTAAAAATGAAGGTAAATAATAGCTAGGAATGATGGTGCATGCCTTTAATCCCAGTACTTCTGAGGCAGAGACAGGTGGATCTCGGAATCTGAACTCAAGGCCAACCTAGTCTCCTGATCTAGCAGTCAGTGTGCTACACACACACACACACACACACACAAAAAAAAAAGATAAGAAAGACATTAAAATAATCCATTAGAAAGATACCAAATTAACACAAAAGAAAGTAGTGACTAGAGATAAGAACAAAGGAACAGTATCGCATCTATAAATCCTACTTTATAATGACATATTAAGTCTAAGTGGATTAAATGTTACAATCAAAAGGCAAAGATTGGCAAAATGCATAAATCTAGTTACATGCCATATACAAGATTCTTTAGGTCACAGACACAAATAGGCTGAAAAAAAAAGAATGGAAAGATGTATTCTAGACAATAGTGACAAAAATAGAATTAGAATGGCTCACCAGCCAGTATTGTGGTGAATACCTTTAATGCCAGCATTAGACATAGGCACAAAATCAACAAGAAAACAAAAAGTAGAAATGACACCACAAATCAGTTAAACCTAACAGACACAGAATCCTCCATCCAACAAGCAGAATACATATTATTCTCTAATGTAAATGAAGAATTTTCCTACATAGACAGTATTTTGGATCTCTAAAATGAGCCCCACTAATTAAAAAGAACTGAAATTACATGAAGTGTGTAGCTTGAACATAATGGACTAAAATCCATAAGGTCCCTAAAAGATGATACCTCTCAATTGATGTGCTTGGCTGATTCTCCTTCAAACCACCACCTCCTCCACCACCTTTGCCTCCCTGTGCTGTTCCCTCATTTGTACCACAACCAAGGTTCCTACCTAACAGAGTTGTAGTAAGTTATTTACAATATGAACAGCCAATCATAATAGTAAATAGTGATTAATCATTATGACTAAGGGTGGCAACGATATATTCCACTCTTTTAAAAGATTTATTTTATGAGTAGATGCGTTTATCTGTAAGTGTGTATGCATGTGGGTGTAAGTATCCCTCACTGAATCCCTTGGAGCTAAAGTTAAACACAGTTATGACCCTTTCTAGGTGGGTGCTGGGAATTGAACTCTGGTTCTCTGCAAGAGCAACAAATGCTCTTAGCTAATAAACCATCTTTGCAGCCCTATTTTTGAGTAAGGAAATGTAGCCATACAGTGGTGTGAGCTCTAAGAATGCCTTTGCTCTTCTTATCTTAGCTGGTACTCCCTTCACCTCTGCGGAATCATCTAAACACTATTGGTAAAGGCCAACCAACTACAGCAGCATCTGCTGAATCCTTAGCCCAGTGACTGGCTCACTATAGGTGCCAGGGAGGCCAAGGAAGCTAGCCTATAGGTGAAAATCAACCAAAATATTCAACGACCTCTACACACAGAGAAAGATAGCCTTTGAGGCCCCTCAAAGTAAGAAATGGGCGAAAAGAAGACCTCAGGAAGGTTAACCAGAGACGTAAGCATATGACAGAGTGTGAAAGGAGGAGGCAAAGCATTCGAGACAGCTCTGCTTTGAGGAAGGGGTTAGGGAATCCATTTGGTGTTAATAACATTAAGTCTCTGATACTTTAAAACATGGCAAGAATCTGTAACTAAAGGCTAACCAGATGAAGACAGTATGTCTTACAAAGAATTGGACTCTAACTCTGGTGTACTAAATATGCAGAATGGTAAGTAGTAGACAGATAACAGATGCCGAAACTCTAATCATCTATTTCTAACCTTGTGACTTACATTGCGCACAAGCTTCTCAGCCCAGGAAGAACAACAGTGACACAACTTAGCATGGGCCTCCTGTACATTCATGTGCACTAACGATTTGCCACTAGGAGCTAAGTGATGCTCTGTAGTCTTGTTTTACAACAAATAAATTGGAAGCAGAGTAAAGCAAAAGCACTGATCTGAGAAAGCACAGCCTGTTCACGGTAGAGGAAGTAGCTTGGTGACAGAGTCTATGTCTTGGACATAGTGCTATCCATTCCTTGCATATGAACTCATCAGAGAGCCACCTCAAAGCCCCTGCCAGGTTAAGGACAGCAAGCAAACCTGCTTGAACTTCACCTCGCAAGAGGTGGGTAAATGACGCTCCTCTGGGTACTGAGAACTGGAAGTAGCTCCAGGGATGTCACCAGCCCACTCACTCACTATTCCAAAAGTCACTGCAGGCAACAAGGACCCAAATGGCAACCTCCCATCTGGAGACTCTTTCTCCTGGCTGAGTTGTTCTTTCTCCTTTCCATCTGGGAAGACGGCTGTTGTGGGTGGAGAGATAGCAGGGAATCACATGCCTTTATCCAAAACATATGTACCCCTCCCACCCCTCCCAGAACCATCTGAGCCATTCCTGTGTCCTGCTACACCTACTGTAGCCGGTCTCATTGTCCCTGTCTGCCCAGGAGCCCAAGGTCCTCTCAATGTATAAGTTCATTTAAGGACTCTTGTCTTTCTCAGATTAAAGCCAAAGTCTCTAATGGGTCTGCATGGCCCTGCTTACTTTGCCTCACCAACCCATTCCCCCACCCCACCTGTTCACCCTCCCATCACAAGCTATTCCCCTCATACACTGGTCCCTTCCCTGTGCCTCAACCAAACCAGGAATATTTCCTGCTGGAGGTAACCCCGAGAGAGGGATCCAATTGTCACTGTCCCAGAGTAGAGATAAGGAAACTAAGGCTCAGAGAGATTCATTACACATGCCCAGGAGCAGAAAAGAGTAGAGCTCAAAGCTTGGCCCTCTCTGGAATTTGTCCTTGGGTTTTCCACACTTGTTATCCCATCAGTTCCCATCCTGTTATAGGCTGTTCATGGACCCCTGCAGCCCATGCATAAATCTCATCCCCATCAAGGTCCCTGAAACTGCCCCCCAGTGCCACCAACATAGGTTTGTCATTTGGGCAATGAAGCTGGTAGAAACAGCAGAATCTCACATAGCACTTCGGTCATGTTGTAGAATATGCCACAAGCCAGCTGCAGAGCACAGAGAGGACCCCAAAAGGTTAGCAAACACACATATGTGGAAAAGAATTTCAGATTGAATCAAAGAGTGTCCAATATTGGCTGAGTAACTGGAGAAGCCTTCCCATGTCTGTTCACAGAGGCTTGCCAGCTGGGCACTACCACAGAGGTTGTTTTGCCATGATGGGATAGGAGCTCTTGGAAGCAAAATTTTTTTCTGCAAGGTGGCCCAAGTAGCACCAAGACACTAAATCTGATGCTCAAATTTAAAGCTGCTGTCTCTGGGTAGATGACAAGCTAGAGTTAATGCTAGCTCCTTAAGCTAAAGGTCTGGGTGACTGAACTGTACCACACCTAGAAGGGCCTCAGATGTTTCACACTGTAATGAATACACCTATGAGCAGCTCCAGAGCTACACAGTGCAGGTGGGCAGGCAGACCTGGGTACAGATCCTGCGTCTGTCAGGATGGTGGGGAAACTGCTAAAAAGTCTAAGATTTCATATCTACAAAATGGAATGATAAAGCCCATGCCTGTCAAGAGGTTCCAGTGTCGATGCAGACAAAGAAAAGAATCTGGGGCTACAGACAGAGCTAAGTTTGGAGAGTCATCGCCTAACTTGTACAGAGGCATGAATTTGACCCACAGCACTGTACACCTGCAGTCTCAGCATTCAGGATGTGAAGGTAAGACAATCAGAAGTTCACGGTCATCCTTGGCTACATGGCAAATTACAAGTCACCTAGAATAAATAAGACCCTGCTGAAAGGAAGAAAGAAAGAAAGAAAGAAAGAAAGAAAGAAAGAAAGAAAGAAAGAAAGAAACAAGAAAATTAAAAGAAAAAGGTATACAGTACCCAGTATACAGAATCTAAAGAGCTTAATTAATGATATTAAGTAACATTAATTAACATTAACTGTTGTAATTTGGCATATTCTAAAGTCAGGAACCAAGCAAGACTTTCTCTCCTTTTTTTTTCCTTTTCTTTTCCTTTTTAAGAGTTGTTTAAAAAAAACAAAAACAAAACAAATAAGCCAGGTGTGGTGATGCATATCTTTAGTCCCAGCACTCCGGAGGAAGAGACAGGCAGATCTCTCTGAGTTCAAGGCCAGACTGTTCTACAGAGTGAGTACCAGGATAGCCAGGACTGTTATACAGAGAAACCCTGTTTCAAAGCCTCTCCCCCAAAAGAGTAGATTCTTTTTTTTTTGTATACATGAGTGTTTTGCCTGCATGTGTGCATGTGCATACATGCATGACTGATGCCCTCGGAGGTTAGAGAAGGGTGTCAGATTTCCTGCAGCTGGAGTTGCAGATGTTTGTGAACCACCATGTAGGTGTCGGGAACTGAACCCAAGTCCTTCTGCAAGAGTAACAAGTGTTCTTAATTGCTAAACTATCTCTACGACCCCTCTCTCCTATTTCTCTCCAGCTCTGGCCTCCCCTTGGTAGAAAAGACAAATGTTTCTAAATCAGGATATAGAAAAGGCACAACTTGGAAAGGGTTAACTTAGTTTTGTTCCCTAGCCCCTGACAGTCTGACATCTTGGTTCTGAACAAGTTAACATTGTCAGACTCATCTGTGCCTGTCTGGGCTCTCAGCTGTCCCATTCATAGACATTCCACAGTCACTCAGGGCACTTGTCACCCCCAAACACTCCATGGAGACAAGTGTGGTGTGTGTTCTGTCTCACCTACTTGACAGTCTCTGCCTCCTTTCTTGCTCCTAAAGCCCTAGCTCAAGTAACACCTCCTGCATGAAGCCTGTTGATACCCAAAGGCAACCATTTACTTTGTATATTCTAGGCCTGCACACTGCTTGGTCCCATTTCCCACTCCAAGCTCTATCCCTGGTCATGTTTCCAAATGGAGGAAGTGAAGAAGCTGCCTACAGAGGACAAGAATCAAGAATACTGCCTACCTGTGTGGCCCGGGAACAGGGTGAACAGAGGAAGTGGCAATCACATGTCTGTTTGACTGAGCCCCATCCCTGGGACACAGTAGGCACTCCATAAATGTTCCCTCCCCATCCATGAGCTTCTAAGCACCCTCAAGGGTACAGAGGTATGCAATAAAGCAAATATTGAAAAACTTTAATTGCAGAACCTAGAGGGAAGGAACAAGAAGTGGTGTTCTGCTCTGCATGATTCTTTCTACTTTTTTATATGTTTGAAAATGCTGGGTCTAAACAATCCTTAAAAGCAATTTCAATGCCCTAGCTAACCCTGCTCCAAAGCTACCATCTACTGAGTCCTCGGTGACAAACACCACAGGCAGTCCATAAGTCTGATCTCCTTCTATAGAAATGGTTACTCTCATGTGTACTGGGACTGACTTAGAGAGGCTGGGACTTATCAAGTTTGAGCCACTAGAAGATAGATACAGGAGGAGCAGATCTTCTAACCCGCTGCTAGAGGAAAGCTAACTGTCCAGGGACTAGTCATGAGAAACCCTTAAAGATTCCTCAGAAAAAGCCTAGGACAGTTAGGGTCTCAGGGGGTATTGAAACAACAAAGCTACCATGCTTTACTGATAAAAACAGGGGTCTTTTCCATATGTAATACTGGCCAGTGCATGCTACATAATTCTAAATTATCAGATCTACAGAGAAGACCTGCTACCCAGGAATTCTATCTGTGTCACTCAGTCCCACTTAGCTTGTAGTTGGTGAGATCCAGGCTGCAGCCTGACCTGTCTATACTGCGTCAGGGCCAGAAAGCAGGAAACTCACTGAACTCAGATGGTCTCAAGACCACATCAGTAGATCTTACCCCATTTCAGATAGGTCAGTTTCACCTTTTTGGATTCCAGTTCTTTCCAAACTCTCAGTTTGTCTATGTTTGTTTCTTTGGTGGCTCAGTGGTAATTATTCCAGTTGACACTCTGACAAGCACAAAACAGTGTACTTCCCAAGTTAAGTCGAGTGTTGCTCTTCCATTAAAAAAATAAAATAGCACAATCATCTGTCAAAACAACATCATAGACAAAACAACTGACAAATAGCCATCCTGATAACAAAACATATGGATGTCCCCAAATGCCTGACTTCTGTGGCCAAGTGCTCACACTTTCCTCCCCACAGCAAAGCCCGGGGATTTGAGGTCTCTGCAGGCACAGTGGCCTGTGTGGCCTGTATCCAGTATGAACACTCACGTCGAAAACATCAACATCTCCTAACTGAGTTTCATACCCTGCACTGATCACTGTCTTTCCTCAGCTCCAGCAAGATAAAGAAGCATTCCCTGATTTATTTTCTAGGTTGTAAAATAATAATTTGCTTCGCTTGTTAGACGACTGGGAGAGAGCTTCAGAGAAACACTCCCTCATCTTTCTGCAGACTCTACCATCTGCAGGAAAAATAAGAATGGCTCACCCTGCTCCCTTACAGTTTAATACATTTTGTCCAACTAGGACAAGTGTCCTAAAGTGTGGGGCAGCTTGTTCCTGACAGAGGGACACTGGATACAGGCTTTATCTCAGCTGGGAGAACAAGAATATTATTTAATAGAAACATAAGCACAGTGTCTCCTGCCACCAGTTTCTTAGGCACAGTCACATAAGAGGAGAAAAAGGCTCTCCCAGCCTCTCCCAGTCTCCTAGTCTTTGCTCAAAGGGGGATAGGAATCTGCACATAAGAGCACTATGTTCCAGGGCCCCTAGACCCCAGATTTGGTACTATTTCTCTTTGAGGAATAACAGGACCATCCTAAGTAGGGCTGTGTCATCTGCCTGCTGCCAATTAGAACAATCCAGTTCTCCCTTGCCACCCCCTCTTCCATGGCCACCCTTGAGCATGCCCCTGAAATGAAGCACCATCATCATGGTTAATGTCACCACAAGCCCAGGAAGAGCACATTGTTTGGTAAGTCAACAGACACTGAATGCCACTGAAAACCTCCCCCAGAGTGAGTCACCAATTCAGAGCTTCAGAAAACGTCCTCTCGGAGTGATGTGTGATGTGACAGCCCTTGAGGGCTGGAGATGAGAAGGTGGAAGAGGCAGCTCCACTGGGTCTCTCCCCAGCCACTTAAGGCTGATGTTTCCTTCTGCCAAGAAATTCAGAGGATCAAAAGCTAAAACGGGGTCACCTTCTTCCATCCTTGCCCCTTTATACAACTACCACTAAAAGCTCTGCCTTGGTGACTGAGATTCCAAAGGGCAGAAGGAATCTACCTACGCTGGGCTCCCTCAAGCAATAGCCAGGAGCCAAAAAGAATAGAGCTGGTTATCATTCCACAGTCTGAAAGGCAGGCAGTAGGTGACCAAGACCAGGACTCAGACAGTGTGAGATCCAACACTGGCTTACAAGATGGTAGAGCTTAAATGAGGCATGTGATCACTCAGAGCCTAGGTCTCACAACAGTACCATGGGAGCTGCAATGTCTCTGTCTGATAGGCATGACGACGCATGAGGTGTGAGCACGCAGCAAAGCCTTAGAGAATATCGCATGTTCTCCTAAACTTGGTTCAATACATTCATTAGTACCTGCTACATGATGGTTCCAATCACCCTTTTCCTCCCAGGCCCTCACCCATTCAAACAATATACTCTGAACACCTACTAGGTACCCAAACTCTAGTGAGGGAATTGTAGCTCTAGAAATGGATCATTAGAATATAGCTGACTGAACATTGCATATGAGTGCTGATGCCAAAGTAAAATTAACATCAATAACAACAGAAACAACTCCCAGGCTAGCAAAGACACCATGAATGAATGACTGGATTTCTTCCATTTTAATCTTCTCCTCTAGTGCTGGGAATCAGTGATGGTCTAGTGGTCAAGAAACATAAGAAAGTCCTCTGAGAAAGAACTTAAGGGTTCCTGGGATTGAAAGCTTCTAGGCATCTTGAACTTGGTGAGGTGATTATCAAGATCACTCAGGGCAAGCAATGGACCACTGATGCTATCTATGTAGTGAGCAGGGAGCTTCTAACTATGTAGTGATCAGGGAGCTTCTAACGAATGCTCCAGTGGCTAGCAACTACTTAAAAAAGGTCAGGCAGTTCTTGCTCAGCCAGCATGCTTAGCAAATCCTCTTTTTGGTTTTGGTTTTAAAGACAGGGTTTCTCTGTAGCTTTGGAGCCTGTTCTGGAACTAGCTCTTGTAGACCACGCTGGCCTCGAACTCACAGAGATCCACCTGCCTCTGCTTCCTGAGTGCTGGGATTAAAGTGCCACCATCGCCTGGCTCGTGCTCTGTTTTATAAGGGTCACTCTATGCAGACAGGAAAGTCTGGGAATGGCATCACCAATGCCCAAAAGGTAGGGAGTAGTAGTGCCCAGTCCCCCAATTTCATTTCTCCCAAATTGTCATCTTGTACTTCTCTGTCACCTCTGGAAACTCAGGCTCAATAACGATTGTCAGCTTCAGCAATCCTTCCCCACAGTTCCATATTCCCTACTGCACATCTCCTGTACCTAGAAGTTTCCACCTCCTGCCTGGGCTCAGCTGATCCAAAGAAATGAGAAACTGCAGACATGGGAAGAATGTAGCCTGCATGAAGTACCTACAGGGCACCCATTTCCTCTCCCTGTTACCTTAGGGAGAAACAATGGAAGGCAGTTCAGCTGATTCCTGCTTTGTGTGCATTTAAGAAAAGCTGAGGAGGAGAAAGGTGGTGTGACCTGTCCCACAGTCACCAGCTGGGATGTGCAGAACTGGGCCTTAGTCCCAAGTTCATCTACCCACATTATTTTCTTTACACAGCATTATTTCTCTCCTTTCCTGTGGTTCTTCCCATATCTCTCAATACTATCTCTTATGGTTCTGCATACAACAGGTATTTAATAAAAGCTCTCAGGGAACATTAGTCATCACACACTCCGCCACATCCATCACGTTATTCACAGAACTCCTGATGCGGGTCCTAAGCACACAACAATTGAATTAGAGGATATGGGGTATCTCCTGCCCGAAGAGGAAGGAACTGGCATCCCTTTCCCCAAAAGGCTAGGAGAGGAGTTTCAGGCAGGAAAACAGGGCTAGAATGCTGTCTTGAAGGGAACCTCCTGTTCCTTTTCCTATCCCCGTTCCTCAGCTCATTATTATGGGGTCTACATGCCAGCAACATACAATGTCCCAGAGCTTGTGAGAGAAGTAGATTCTCCAGCCTGCCCAAGACTTGCTGGGTTAGAGAACCCACAATCAGCAAAGAAGTCCAGACTCCTTGTGTGCATATTCAAGTTTGCAAGCTGCCTTTTACCTAGAACAGAGAACAAGAACTATGCTGCCTCTTGCTTTCCTTAAAAGTGACACCATACTTTGTTGAGGTGACACAGGTTTTGTCCGAGCCTCTAGTAGGGGAAACGCCAGAAAGTCTCAAAGCTGGAAGCTTCTGAAATAAAATTTCAGCATTTGCATCCCTTGACCTCCTCAGCCAAGACCACCGTCTGGATTGACAATGGAGATTTCCCAAGGCAGGGAAAGAAACCTCTGCCCCTCTGAGTTCTCCTGTCTACATACTAGACTTGGTCAGTAGAGGTGACTTTGAAGGAAAATAAGGACAGTATCTTCCGGGATAGTGTTGTGAGGCATCAGTCGGTCAACGTGTGTCACTGTTCCCTATCAAAACAGGAATGTGTGTCCCTGCCCTGGTGCCACCTCCCTAAGCTGTGACTTCATTTCAGCAGCCCAGACTTTGCTCTCCATCCTTGCAACTAACATGAGCTGATTTCGGCAGCCTAGACTTGGCTCTCCATCCTTGCATCTAACATGAGCTGACCCACAGCTTCAGTAAAAGAGACTAATGGAAAGCCTCAGAGCTAAGAGCTCCCTCCCTCTCTGTGTCAGTGACACCAGTCAGGAGCTAGTCACAAATCCCCTACCTCCCAGATGAACTGAAAGAAGAGGTGGGTATAACATCCCAATCTGCCCCCTACGAAGCCACAGAATTCAGCCACACTCTGCCTCTTCGGACCCCACTCACCCCACACACAACTCTCCTCTTTCAAAGAGTGGACCAACCCTACCATAAATGCCTACAACTAGTGCTCCAAGCAGATTGTAGCAGGCCTTCTGTCTCATGTCCAGAGCAGGGCACAGCCCGACCTGGGGTAGAGGAAACGCCGTCTCCAGTGCCTGGATTCTCACTCCAGGGAATTAGAGACCCTATCTAGGGCCAGCATAACTCCTGCTCCAACGCTGCATGCCCTAAGCCTCTCAGATCTCTTGTTCTAGAACTACTGACCACATAGCACTTTTTCTAGTCGACCCCTGACAGTTCCAAAGGCTGTCGCAGAAGGGGTGAGCAGAGAGCTCACCGCAAACGCGGCAAGTCCACCCCAACGTCACCTAAGCCCCTAGCCTGGAGCCCGAGCCGCGCCCAGATGGGCACCGAAGATTGCCAGCAGGTCTTCGGCACCAGCACCCATAGGCAGCGAAGCTGCTGCAGGCTGGAACTCCCGGGACGCCAGGGGCCGGGGCGGCGGGGCTGTGCCTCCTCGGCATCTCCTTAATCCTCGGTCCGAAATAGCCAGGATAATCTCGGGTCGAGGCGGGGGAATTAGTGTCTTGGGGGGGGGACGAGCCCCAAAGCTGGACGGCGCAGGGTCCGTGTGAAGAGCACTAAGCAAGAGTGGCCCAGGCGGCCCCGGGAGGGCGGGCACTGCACGCGACAGCCGCGAGGCGAGGCCAGGCCGATGGCAGCTCCGGGAGGTCCCGGGTGCGCCGGGCTCTGGCCAAGGGACTCACTCCACGGCCCCCTGAGAAGTTCGCGCGCCCCCGGCACGCCTGCTCCACCGCTCGGCACTTACTTGTCGCGGCGACTGCCGAGCTCGGGAATGGCGCCGAGGGGCGAAGGGCTCGGGTCCTGGCGCCGAGCGCACGCGGCCAGGTGTCGCCGGTGCCGCTCCAGCAGGCCGGCGTTCTCACGGCTCAGCCGCGCCACTTGGCGCTCCAGCTCCTCGATGCGCCGCCGCCGTTGCGCCAGCAGCTCCTGCTGCGCCGCGACGATCCGGGTCAGCTCCTGCAGGTACTCGGCCGCCGTGCCCGGGGGCTCGGCGGCGCTCGCCATGGTCCCCGCGGCGGATGGCCGCGCCTCAGGCGAGCGGGCAGCGGGGCGGCGGCGGCGCAGCCATGGCTGCGCGGCGGGGACGGAGGCGCGGCACGGCGCGGCGCGGCAGCGGGGTTCGGCCCGGGGGGCGCGGCGGCGCGGGGCTGGCGCGGCTCCGCCTCGGCTCCCGCCTCCGCCGGCAGACGCGCTGTGCCTCGGCGCCTCCCGCTCCCCCGCGCCGCCGCCACCCTGCTGCCCGCTGCCCCACCGACACGCAGGGGTCGGCAGGGCGCGGAGCTGCGGTCGCCGTGGGCAGGCGAGGAGTTTGCAAAGTGCTGGCTGCGACGCGAGAGGGAGCGGGAGCCTGGAGATCGTAGAGGGAGGAGGCGCCTGTGAGGCAGGGCGCCGCCTGCCGGGCCCGCCTCTCCACCCCGTGCACCTTGTTCTTCAGCGCCTCAGCAACTCAGGGCCACCGCTCCGAAGCCCCTAGTCCTAGTCCCGGCCTCGCCCCCTAAATCCTTCAGTCCCGCCCCTCCATCTTCTTGCGCTTCCACAGGGTTTCCTCTGCCGCGGCCCTTAGCCTCAGCTCCGTCCCCGTCCAGTAAGTCCCTCAGCCCCGCCCCCTCAGCTCTTCAGCCCCGCCCCCAGGTGGTTCTCCCCAACCCCGCCCCCAGTGCCCTTTAGCCCCGCCCTCTCGGCGCCTCAACCTCTCACTCTCGTTGCACACTTCTTCAACCCTTTGCCCTTCAGCTCCGCCCCCTAAGCATCTCAGCACCGCCCCCTCAGCTCCGGGTACCGCCCCTCCTCTGCCAGGCTCCTTAGTCTCAGCCGTCTAAACTGGGGGCTGTCGAAGCCTCTAAGCACCACCCCGTCGGGGCTCAACCACGCCCCTTCAGCCCTTCACCCTCAGCAGGTCAGCAGCCCCCTTCCCTCAATACCGCCCCCTTATAGCCTCAGCCCCTTCCCCTCAGCGCCCCCCACCCTTAGCCCCTCTCCTCAGTCCTCCAGCTTCTCCTCAACCTTTTCCTCAGTTCCTGTGTGGGGCGCTCTTCCTCTAGCCTCAGTTCCATAGCCCGAGGTACCTCAGCACTTAAAGCATTTCAGCCCGCCCCTCAGCGAATCAGGCTGGTTTCTTTTTCAGAGCTCCTCAAACCTGTGTCTTTCAGTGTGCTTGAGCACCTTGGCCCCAAGCTCCTTAGCCCTCCAGCTCCTCCATTCCGGCCGCTCAACCCCCATTATCCAACCCCAGGACCCTTAACCTTAGACCCTCAGCTCTTCAGCCCGGAGATCCCCAACCCCGCACTTCCTGTCGACTCTTGTCAACCACTTTGATGTATAAAGGTTAATTAAGAGAAACTTAAGAAAAACTGCATCTTCATGTTACTGACCCATGATTTTAGGTCGTGTGAACAGAAAAACAAGTTAACTCACGAGACATTTGGCATATTTTAAGGCCTAAGTCTGCTAAAACACAAGATTTGTTTTGTGGCAGTAGACTCTAGTCTCACAAACTGCCCCTTCACAAACTGCAGTCAAAAGGTAGCCAGAGGGCTGGGGAGATGGCTCAGTGGTTAAAAGCACTCAATGCTCTTCCAGAGAACCCGGGTTCCATTCCCAGCACCCACATGGCAGCTCACAACTGTCTGTACCTCTAGTTCCAGGGACTCTGACACACTTACATACATGCAGGAAAAGCACAAGCACATAAAAATAAAATAAAATAAAAAGGTAGCCAGAAAGCACTGAGACCTTACAGCAAGTTGTCTTGCGTCTGAGTCTGTTTCCTCAGCCATAATACTTGGTTGAATCTTCATAATTTTCATATCCTAGATTTTGTTGGACTAAATTTATTTATGTTTTGTCTTTCTGGTTTTAAGGAGATTGCCACTGTTTCTTGTTTTCTAGCAAATGTTTTTAAGGCTACTAATTTGCCTCTGGGTAAAGCCTTAACTACCTCTCCAAAGTTTCTCAAATGTTCTTATCTGCATTTTGAGGGCATGCCTTTTGTTAAGGCTGACATTACACTGGCATAACAATGGCTTCACTAGTTCCTGTTTGTTAATACCTCTCCAAACCCACCTTGACAGTTCCCTGGGCATTCCTACAGAGAGGGCCCTGCTTGGGGTTCTCAAAATCACCAAGGACTTTTCTCTCAGGATGAGGCTATGTACATGTCACTCTAAATGAAGACTTTAATGTTGTCCCTTGTTACTAGGCTACTTGATATGCTCCAAAAAATTCTTGTCATCTTTGTAAATCTTGTAACTGTCTTGTGAAAAGCAATGTCATGCTACATCCATTTATATATCTAAAGTGTTTAATGTTTTGATTTTTAAATTTAAAATACACTAATACTGTTTGCAATTGTGTTCTAATATATTGAGTGTCTCCAAAAGATGGCCCAAGCTTGACTCCATCTTAAGGGAGACCTGACCTTGGAGTCATGCTTGTGTCTCTACGAGAAACCAAACTCTAAATCCTGCACAGATCAGTGAGGAACAGTAGAGGAAGGAGCAGTGCACCCATGCTCAGGGCCCACATGGTTTCCCCGCTCCTGTATGTGCCCACAGCAGTTCTGTTTGGAGCTGCCCTCACATTTCCATCTCCACACTACCTGCTTGCTCTCTGAGACTTGCCCTGCTGTGCCACAGACTGACAGATCTGGAGCCTTAAAGGCATGGCCAGAGAAGAAGTAGATAACCGCTTCAGTGGTGTTAAGGGAAGAGAGCCAGTCACACACTCTAGTTCTCTGTGGGACCCTGACCCCTAGGTTCCCTGCACCAAGGCAAGAAGTACACAGGGAGGTGACAGAAGAGCCTGCCATCATCATGGAGTGCGCATATTCTATTATCCCAGCTCACACAGGAGCAAGCTCCCAGGAACAAGGTCTGCCCTACCATGGAGGGGCCGCCTCTTCCTCATAGGTCATCAGCCAGTCATTTACCTAGGAAATGTTTCTTGGTAGCGACTCTGGCAAGAATCTGGTGGTGCAGAGTAGAGCAGACATGGCCCCTGCTTTACTGGTGTTTTCTAGTGGAGACAGAATGAACAAGTAAGCCAAGCAGTATGTGAAGGGATGGTCACGTGAGGGGGTGGTCACATGGGGCCTGTCCTCAGAGAAGCCTTGGGTGGGTTGGTGTTCCACTGTTGCCTGTCTAGATATTTTCACTATCAAGGGCACGTAATTTTCATTATGGACTAGGCTTCCACATCGCAAGACCATCGTGGAGGAGAACAATGACATTTTAGTGAGCATTTGCTAGCCAAGTAACCACACACACACACTAGCCAGACACATAATAGACAAAGAAAAAACCCATGTCTGTTATATAAATGTTATCATTATGGATGACTTCAAGTTATCGGCTGAGCTCAGAGACTATGGGTGCATCTGGGAAAAGGCCTCAGATAACACCCAGAGCAAGCCTGAGTCAACTTAACCCACCCAGCCACGTACAGGCAACATACAGGGTGTTTTTGACAGCACTATACTATCATGAGATTCAACATGAACCTGGTCATAACGACAGAATGTGAGCATCAGAGAGCTTTCCTTTTGGGCCAAGGAAGCCTGAACCAAGATTGGAGCTGTATAAATCTCCACTCCAAGTCCTGCTCTGCTCTAGGCTGGACAGTTCCCACCAGCACCTCTCAAATCAAGAAGCCTAAATCATTTCCAGCCCTGCCATGCAGGCCTTGCTTGGCAAGGCGGCCAAGTACAACCCACTGGCTACTCTCTCCATTGCCACATCCTTTAATCCCTTCACTGCAGGACACCAAATGTGCTGAGTTCACAGAACTGTTTCTAGAATCTAGACTCACCTACCAGCTATCTCTGAGTTCCCCCAATGCCCTTGCTATTGACCTAGGCAATTAGATGACCAGAACAGCAGGTCAGATGGGTGAGGATAGAGCAGGGGGGGGGCTTTAATATGAAGAACCAAATAAAAACAGTGAGAGCTGTCAGTCAAACACAGTCCCTTACTTAAATCCAACAGTGCACAAGGAAAGAACAGAGCCTTCGGCTTCCCGCGAGCATGCCGGACTGGCGGCTGTGGCTGCCCAGTGGTGGATTGTACTTTAGGACAAAGCCCTTGTCGTGGTACATGATGGTGCTGATGGCTCAAAACTCAGCTTCCCTTAGGAAATTGCCCTACGATGACAGATCTAACTTGGAATTGGCATGTTTCTATCTCTCCTTCCCAGGTGACTCTCATCCCACAACTAGTTCATACAGAGTTCCACAGTAGGGTCCTCTTGCCTAAATATGGGCCATGCTGCAAGGTCATGCCAGCTCCAAAGCTTCTGGGAGGACCAGTAGAGGCCTCGGCAGGGTCTGCACCAGCTCAGCACAGTCAGCAAAACTCCCTCCTTCCTCAGCAGGTGCCACATCCAAGAGTACTCTCAGAAGAGCCTGGACAGCCAGCTCTGCCTCAGAATGTTCCTCCAGGAAGTCACCTGGGGACACCCATATTTACCCACTCTCCCATCTTTATCTTCACACTTTCACTTTTTCTTGTTAAGATTTATCCACACTGTGATTCCAGTTAAGGTCCTCCTGCTTTGAGCAGATTCTAAAATCTGAGACACCGATAATGTCATTTTTCAGTATTATAATTGAGTAAATTAAAGGCCAGTCATGTATACTGAAGAAAAAAAGCTGTAAGGAGCTGTAAGCAAGCCAAAGGCAGGAGGGGGAAAGGTAACAAGACTTTGGAGATGGCAAAGGGAATGGATTGTTAATAATTTATTAATTTTTATTCACACACAGTTCTTCAGAGACAGCATCCATTCTTTGAATATTATCACAATTTCACCTTTAAAACCTTCTAGGAGCTCTCTGGATCACAGCTAGAACTTGAGCTGGCTGCTTTCTGGGCCTCTACATGGTTCACTGGGAATTTCTTGGCATTATGCTTCTGGATTGGATCCACTGTTTCTTGGATCCTGTGCACTCTTTCTCGAATTAATTTTCTATTTTGCAGTGTACATCCTCAAGTAGCTCTCCCAGAAACAGCCTATGAGAAGGTCTTTGAGTCCTTGTGTGTCTGAAAGTATTTATTTTGCATTTCTATTTGATTGATAGTTTGTCTGGGTATGGAATTCCAGATTAAAAATCTATTTCCTTGGACCTGGAAAGGCTGGATCTGTTTTTGTCTCAATGTTGTTGATGCTAGCCTTCCTTTAAATAAGTGATTCTCTTTAGGAGCAAGGTGCTGTGGTTCCTAACCACATTTGGAAATCTGGTGGGGAACATTTCTGGTCATCTCAATGACTGTGGATACTCTGTTGATGGGTAATGACATGGAGGGGACATGCCATTAATTTAAATTTGATGAGTTTGTTTAAATTATTCTATTATTAATAAAAACTCAGGAGTCAATTGGGAAAAAAACCTGATAAATCCGAAAAGCAGCAGAGAAAATGAACTGACCCTGTTCTCCATGTTTCCAGTCAATCTCTAAATCCCTCCCTACTACTTCTTGTGTACCTCTTTATCTGGCTCACTGGGTCCTCCAACATCTCTATGGTAAATTCTGGCCAGGTGACCATTGACTCTGCCCTCTGATTCATGGTTTAATTTTACTGTCAGTCTCAGAGTGAACAGATCTCCCATATCAAAAACTACCATCCCAAATTGCCAAAAGTAAAAAACAAAGTTAGAGGACTCACACTACCTGACTTTAAGACTTCTAATAATCAATAATAATCATCAAGAGTAGGAAGATAAGTGAGAAATTAAGAACACAGAAACTCATTCAGAAGTAGATCTATGCATATCAGATCAAACTCTGACAAAGAGGTGTTCAGCTAACCAAGGGAGGGGATATGTTCATCAGATGTTGAGATTGGATTATCCATGTACTGACAAATGACCCAGACATCCCACCTTCTCTAAAGCTTAACTTGAATTATATCATAGAACTGACCATATATGGCAAGCATATAAAACTTCTAGACAAAAATAAAAGAAAGCCATAATAACCTTGAGTTTGGCAATGATAAACAGAGCATCCAAAGCACACACACAACAAGAAACACATTTTTAAAGGAAAAAAATCAATAAGTTAAACTCTCACAAAATGAACTTTGTTCTTTAAAAGATACTGCTAGAAAAAGGAAAGGGGGCTGGGCGGTGGTGGCGCACGCCTTTAATCCCAGCACTCGGGAGGCAGAGGTAGGCGGATCTCTGTGAGTTTGAGACCAACCTGGTCTACAAGAGCTCATTCCAGGGCAGGCTCCAAAGCCACAGAGAAACCCTGTCTCGAAAAACCAAAGGAAAAAAAAAGAAAGAAAGAAAGAAAGAAAGAAATAGAAAAAGGAAAGGGGGCTGGAGAGACAACTGATACAAATATGAATAATTTGCATTGGTATGGATCTTGGTTTATTGATATAAATTTAAGGTCAATTTTCTTATATGTATATGTATTTCTGATCTTGATTAAGGTATTGTGTTTGTGTAGCTCATTTAAAAATGTACTGTATAATTATGAAATATAAGTTAATAGATATTCATCTATAATAGTGAAGCTTGTAGTTATATTAGTTAGATTTTTCTAGATGTATAGACATATATTGTAGTTAGATAGGTCTTCTTCAAATCTTTCAGAGACCTTCAGAATATGGCATTTAAAATGTTTTAATAACTTAGGATTTTTCATGACAATGAGACACATCTGCTCCTGGCAGCACAAGCTACTTCAAGAGGAAGATGGGCATTGAAGAGGCTCATTATGAAATTGGTTAGTCATTTGAACGAGAAACTGCTCTTGCCTGAACTGCTTGATAAACTGGACATGCAGGACCACAAAGAAATGACTGCTGAACTTGCCTAAAGGTGAGATGGTGCTTCGGGGTTCCTGCTACATGAAAGAGTCTGCCAGACATTCTGCAGGACACAGAAAAAAATGACTGACAAACTGCCAATATACATGGAACTGTCTTTGAAATTTCCTGCTTCATGGAAAAGTCTACTGGATACTATGGGCCAGTAGGCTGAAGATGGATGCCCCAACAGTACAGAAAAATTGTGGGTGACTATCCAGGCAGCAAGATGTCTCTGTCAATTCTAGAGTTTTGGAAGTTGCTTACAATGTACTTTCTGTGTACTTAGGTAATATTATATCCTTCTGGAGTCTTTGATGGAGTTGAAGAATTTATAGTTATAGTTTTCCTTAGTTATGATAAAAGATAGAGTAGATATAAATATTGTAACTGTAATTCTTGTTTGATACCTGTTTTGTTATATGTAATTTTACTATGTTAAAGTTAAAACCTTTCTATTTATTTAAACAGAAAAGGGGAGGTGATGTGAGAGTTCCCTCTGTGTGTTATGATTACCATTAATGAATAAAAAAACTGCTTTGGACTTATAGCAAGGCAGAACTTAGGTAGTCAGGGAAAACTAAGGCTGAATGCTGGGAGAAAGAAGGGTGGAGTCAGAGAGAAGCCATGAAGCCACCACCAGAGTCAAACATGCCGAAACTTTGCCAGTAAGCTTCTGCCATGTGGTGATACACAGATTAATGGAGATGGGTTAAATTAATATGTAAGAGTTAGCCAATAAGAAGCTAGAGCTAATGGGCCAAGAAGTGATTTAATTAATACAGTTTCTGTGTGATTATTTGGGGGCTAAGCGGCCAGGAACCAACAAGCAGTGCTCCCTGCAACAGACAATTTGGCAGTTAAGAATGTGAACTGCTCTTGCAGAGTCAGTTCAGTTCCTAGCACCCACATCAGGCATATCACAATTGCTTGTAAATCCAGCTACAGCTATAGGGGATCTGAATCCTGCTTGGGCTGCCTCAGGCACCTGTACTCACATCCTTAGACCCACCCATCCCAACACACACACACACACACACACACACACACACACAAAATTAAAAACTGAAAAAAAAATTCTAGGAAAGGAAAAGGCAACCAGGTCTGGTGGCACATACTTGTAGTCCCAGCTACTCAAGAAGCTAATAGGAGAAAAGCTAACATCCAAGCCTAGCCAGGACAACACAATGAAAGGCCCCTAAGGGTAGACAGCTGGAGAGAGAAAGAGAGAGAGAGAGAGAGAGAGAGAGAGAGAGAGAGAGAGAGAGAGAGAGGAAATGGCAAATCACAGCCATGAAGAAAATACTTGTGAACTATAGACCTGACAGAGATCTTGGATGAGGACTATTTACAGAACCTTAATAACCTAGTAGTAATATAAATAGCTTAATTAAAAAATAAGTAAAAGGGGACTAAAGTGACAGCTCACAGGTTAAGAACACTTGCTGCTCTTCCAGAGGACCCAAATTCAGTTCATAGTGCTCATGTCCTGTGACTCCAGCTTTATGGGATCTGAGGCCCTCTTCTGGTCTCCTGAGTACCAGGAGTGCAAAAGGTACACACACATACATACACACACACACACACACACACACACATATATATATACATACATTCATATACATATATATGACATAAATGCAGGCAACACACACATATACAAAAAGGTAAGTAAATCTTTTTTTTTTTTTGAGACAAGGTCACACTACATAGCTCTGGCTGTCCTGGAACTTACTATGTAGACCAGGCTGGCCTTTAGTTCACAGAGATACACTTGCCTCTTCCTCCCTAGTGCTGGAATAAAGGTTGTGTCCTTTTAGTAAAGAGACAACCCAATCTAAAATTGAGCAAAGTATCTGAAGAGATAATTCTCAAAGGAAGAGACAGTGGCATGGAAATACGTACCATCACTAGTACAAGCTAAGTCACAAGATACCAATGCACACTGTATGTTTGAAGGGGTTCATATGTTGACAAGAATTAAAACTATAGAAAACAGTAGGTTTTGACGAGGATGCAGAAGAATGGAAACCTTCACCCACTGGGACACCAACAAGATCAAAGAAAGGACTCTGTCCAAGTCCAGCTGGTGAAGCAATGAGTTTACTAGAGTTACTTCTAGAAGCATGAGTAACTGGAATGCAACTATGCCACCAGGAAGTCCCAAGGACAACTTCTGTGAGAGCTATCACCCTAGCCAACTGTTGACCACTGATATGCTGTCAGGAGGGAGAGCCTTGTGAGAATCTCCTGAAGGCTTCTGGCCCCATGAGCCCCAAGAGCTCCAAGAGGGAAGTCTACAGTCAGATTTCCTGAGGGTCTTGTTGGGTGATCACAGTACCTCTGATTCAAGATGGACAAGGAAATATATTCTACATTCTTTGTGAGCGCTTCTCATTCTTACAAAATGACAATGAGCTAAGCCTTGAGCTTAGAAAGTCCAGACACTGTTTTCCATGCTCACAGGTCACTTTTTCTAATTAGGACTTGCTCCTGGGCTTGACACTCTGTGCTTGTCTCCCCCTCCCTGCACTGCATTCTGGCAGCAAAGGCCATTCTGACTAATCTTGCACTCACAGTTCCCACCCACTGCCAAGGGCTGCTTAATAGCAGATAAAGGACTGAACAAACCAGGGAAGGAATGACTGGGAAGCCTGTGAGATCACCAGGCCATGGCACCCCTGAATTCCTGGTTGATATCTGAATCAGTGAAGCCTATAGGTAGGAAGACCTCATGCAAGTCACCTGGAACACACACACACGTGCACCTACACATATATGCTTGCATATATAATACACACATAAATGCATTTACACATACAAACATGCACACACTACACATGTATGTATAGACATATACATATGCACATACATACATGATACATAATACACATAAATGCATATATGTATGCAAATATGCAGACATACACATATATACAAACATATACACATGCACATATATTACAAAAATACACATACATGAATATACATATACACACAAAAATACATACATTAATATACACATAACACACATATATGCACATAAACATATATACATACACACATAAGCATACACATATATTCATACACACAGGAGTTGGGGGGTTGAAGGCATGACAGGACACAACGTGGATGTTCCCTTCCCTTCACACTCTTGTTCTGCTCTGCAGTGTACCGGACTCTCCCTGAGGAATACTGAAAATGTACTTAGTAGAGGATGGATAAGTCACATGCTGGGGCATCTGGCTTGGTCAGAGCAGTTGCTGAAAAGCCCTTAGATGGTTCAGCTCTTTGAGCTCCAGCATTTCCCATTTATAGATGAGACCTTGAATCCCACTCACCAGGCTTCTCTGAGGGTAAAGTGAAACCACATCTGGACGCACAGAGCAAGCACACTATTCCTGCCTGGCCTACGATTCAGGGATTTTTCAGCACCCATCATACCCAAGCCAGAATATACATACCACATGAGTAGAAAACTGTATATCTGTGTTGAAAGCTATAATAGTAACCACTAGAAGAGCAGAGATAGAAGGCATTATTTCTAAGATGATACAGGGATAATTTGACCAACTTAAGAACAATTAAAAGAAATTTTGATTAGTTGAAAATATAAAGTAAGATAGATGAGTAAGCCCAAACAGGCCAACTACAATAAATATAAATGTCTCTACCTCACCAATGAAAAATAAAAGACTAACTGCCAAACGTAGTGGTGCACACTTGTCATCCCAACAATTTGGGAGGCTGAAGAAGGAGGATAAGCAGTTCCAGACCAGTCTGTCTACATAGTGAGAACTTGCATTTAAAAAAATTAAAAGATAGTCAGGTGTGGTAGCTCATGCATGTTTTTAATCCTAGCACTTGGTTGGCAAATGCAGGAGGATCTTTGCAAGTTGAGTCTACTCAACTTTATGTAATGAGTACCAGGCCAACCATGGATACATAGTAAGATCTTGTCTAAAAACTTAATTAATTAATTAAAAGGCAGAGACTTCGGATAAAGCTTAGCTAACGTGGAGAAGTGGAAAGTGGTTTAGGAGCTCCCCCTGGGATTGGAATTCAGCTCCTACAGAATGATACCCTAAGTTGTCCTCTAGCCTCTATGCATCTGCACATGTGACCCCCAAAAGACATACACATAAAATTAATTAACTAACAATCAAACTTTTTAACCAATATGTACTTACACTATAGTGATAGTTAAAGTCATTTGCCATTAATTGAAGGTATTATGTAAACCAGAATAGAGGGGAAATGCCATCAGTTTAGACTTTGATTTTGAGACCTGTTGCTTCTTTGTTGAAACTAGGATTCTGGCCCGAGTCTGCAACCTCCGCTGGAGCAGGCCTGAGTCAGCTACCTCCAACCTCCTTGGGACCAGACCAGAACCAGCAACTTCTTCCAGAACAGGCCAGATCCAGTGACTCCTCAGTAGCAAGCCCCAGGTAGTGACCTCTACAGGAGCAGGTACAAGCCAGTAACCTCCACAGGAGCAGGTACAAGCAAGCAACTGCCATCAGAGGAGGCCTGAATGACCTCCAGGATTGCAGAGCAACCTCCAGGAGTGCCAAGCAACCCCCAGTGTCACTGGAACCATGGCTCTGACTCCACCACAAGGAGCAACCATCTGAGCCTTGGATCCATTGGCAGCTGGAAGAGTGATTACCAGAGACATGACACTAACTACATCAATAAGAGGAAAAAATGGGTAGACAAGGTAAGAACACATTCAACACCACAAAGAACAACACAGCACCACCAAAAACTAGTGGCTCTACAACAGCAAGACTTGAACACCCCAGTACAGATGAAGCAGAAGAAAATGACCTAAAAAGTAACTTCAGGAGAATGTTTGAAGCCCTTAAAGAGGAAATGAAAATTCTCTCAAAAAATGGAGGAAAAGAAAAACAAAAAATTGGAAGAAATCAACAAATCCTTTAAAGAAAATGAATAAAAGCAATCAAATAGGTGAAAGAAACTATTCAAGACTTGAAAACTGAAAGAGAAACAATAAAGAAAGCACAAACTGAGGAAATTCTGAAAATGGAAAGTATAAGAAAACGATCAGGAACCACAAATGAAAGCATAAATAGCAAAATATAAGATATGGAAGAGAGAATCTCAAGCATTAAAGATACAATAGAGAAAATAGATTCATCTGTCAAAGAAAATGCTACATCTAACAAAAACTTAACACAAAATATCCAGGAAATATGGTACACCATGAGAAGACCAGACCTAAGAATAATAGGGATAGAATAAGGAGAAGAAACTCAACTCAAAAGCACAGAAAATATATTCAACAAAATCATAGAAAAAAATTTTCCTAACCTAAAGAAAGATATGCATATGAAGATACAAGGAGCTTACAAAACACCAAATAGACTGAACCAAAAAAGTCTCTGTGCCACGTAATAATCAAAGCACAAACATACAAAATAAAGGAAGAATATTAAGAGCTGCAAAGAAAAAAAGCCAAGAAACATATAAAGACAGACCAATCAGAATTAAAGACTTCCTAAAATTCAATGAAAATGACAATACAACATACCCAAATTTATGGGACACAATGAAAGCAGTGTTAAGAGGAAAGTCCGTAGCACTTAATCCCTACATAAAGAAGCTAGAAAAATCATACACTAGTGAGTTAACAGAATACTTGAAAGTTCTAAAACAAAAAGCAGTAAACTCACCCAGGATGACTAGACAGCAGAAATAATCAAATTGAGAACTAAAATCAACAAAATAGAAACAAAGAAAACAGTACAAAGAATCAATGAGGCTAAGAGTTGGTTCTTCGAGAAAATCAACAAAATAGACAAACTTTCATCCAAACTAACCAAAAGGCAGAGAGAGAATATCCAAATTAACAAAATAAGAAAACAAAAGGGGGACATAACAGCAGACATGGAAGAAATCCAGAGAATCATCAGGTCAACTTTAGAAACCCGTACTTCACAAAATTGGAAAACTTAAAGGAAATGGACAATTTTCTGGATAACTATCACTTACTAAAATGAAATCAAGACCAGATAAGCACATTAAGTAGACCTCTAACTGCTAAAGAAATAGAAACAGTCATCCAAAGTCTCCCAACCAAAAAAAAGACCAGAACCAGATGTTTCAGGGCAGAATTCTACAAGATTGTTAAAGAACTAATACCAATACTCCTCAAATTGTTCCACACAATAGAAAAAGCAGAAACATTGCCAAACTCTTTATACGGGGCTACAATTACCCTGATACCTAAAGCACACAAAGACATTACTATGAAAGAGAATTACAGACCAATCTCACTCATGAACATTGATGCAAAAATACTCAATAAAATACTGGCAAACCAAATCCAAGATCACATCAGAAAAATCATGCACCATGAAGTAGGCTTCATCCCAGAGATGCAGGGATGGTTCAGCATACAAAAATCTTTCAGTGTAATCCACCATATAAGCAAACTAAAAAAATTATCATCTCATTAGATGCTG
>JAQHUG010000047.1:6526613-6565343 GCA_028555095.1 Dicrostonyx torquatus
CTAGCCGGGAAAAGGCTAGTGATAATAAGCCGGGCAGAGTTTAAACGAATCCAGTTTGTCATGTGGTTATTTCGGGTGCAGGCAGCCACCAGTAGCTGAGCGGGCCAGTGGCTGGGGGCTTGGGAGCTGGGTGCTGGGGAACACACACCGCTCCCCTATCTACAACAAAAAATTAAAAAATGAATTCTAAATATTTCAATAAAACTTAGAAATATTCAGTTTAAAAAAGAAAGAGATTAAAGGGCTGGCAATGTAGCTGAAGTTGGTAGAATGCACAGAGCATGCACAAAGCCCTGAGTTCAATTCCCCAGTACCATGTAAAACTGGATATGGTAGCACACATCTATAATCCCAATACTCAGGAGCTAGAGGCAAGGGGATCACCAACCACAGTTCAAGGCCAGCCTGATCTACATAGCAAGCTCCAGACCAGCCAGGGCTACATATAAAGACCCTGTCTCAAACAAACAAAATTAATTAGGTGTCTGATGCTGGAGAGATGTTATAGGCTGGGAATCTGCTGAGACATTTTTCACATAATCACAGATCTCCAGAGACCCCAAATAAGAGTGATTTGCCTCTCCCTGTCCCTCCATGCTATTTAAGGTATTTCTGTCCACATGTTTTCAAATAATTTCATGGACTTCAGCATGCCCTGGGATCTCCACAGGGCTGGTCCTGACTGTGCCATCCCCTTACATATATCAGCTCCCTGCTGGCACACCTGTAAATTGGGCATAAATATATCTACTGCCAGGGCAATGGAAGCCGTGAAATTAAAGGGGATAACAGATAGCCTTCCATTGCAATGTCATGCTGTGTGCCTTTTAGGGTCATCATAGATCTCTCCTGGCCTCTGGGTCTGGCCAGTCAGGCAGGTGGCAGAAGGAGGGGGCCCTCTCACTGACTCCTTTGTATCCTGGCTCCATCAAACTATGTGGGCAGACTTGCAGCCCCCACTCAGGCTCAGTCCAGGCTGCCCACTTCTGCAAGGCACCTGCTTACGCTAATACCTTAGACTACAGGTTCTTAAAAACCAGATGTACCATTCACAACTCTGAAGGCTGAGAGGTCAAGGATCCAAGTACTGGTTTGGCCTGTGTCTGGGAAGAGTTCCCTCTATATGTTCAGACAACAGGGCTACATATTCCATGTTAGAAGGTGGGAGGGATGAATTATATGTCCTTACTTGGAGGAAGGGCCAGATCATCCTGATTTTACTTCCTGATAAGGGAGGAGTAGTCTCATAGTCCACTCACCTCCCAAATGCTATGCCTCATGGTCCCATCAACTTGGTCTCTAAGGAAAGCACATCCTTTTAGCCACCACCTTGGACTGAGACAGCCCCTACTTTTCAGGCAGTCACTAGCAGAACCCTGCTCCCAGGAGCCCACCCTGCAGGAAGTGCCAGTCACAAGTCCAGGGCTATAGGCCTGCTGCTCACATCTAAGGCACAGCTGGGTACAGCAAGGCCACAGACAGTGCCCCCTCCCTTGGGTCCTGGGGCCTTGTCTCTCCACCAGGAGTCCACAGATGCATCTGAATTGGTGTACAGGGGACGGAGGGAGAAAAATACCACTCTGACACGTCAAAATGAATAAATGTTTAATTAAACATCCACAGGACATAACATTAGTCAACTAGTCAATTGCATTTCAACTCAACGCTTCTGTAGCTCTACATAAATTTTATTTAATGAGGCAAGTGGGTGCCTTTTTTAATATGTTTGATATGGTGAGGTATGAAAATGCCAAGCAGGGCCTAGGCACAGGTCTTAAAATAGCCATGCCATTCAAAAAGCAAGAGGTTTGCAGAAATCTCTCCTTCATGTGTCCATTCACTGGACAGGCACTCATGAGTCTACCTGCCTGTGGAGAGGCCCCAGATTCTGGGAGGGACAGTACAGCCACTCTGCCTTAGCCCTTACCTTTCCAAGACCTGCTCTGGACTTGTTCTCTCTTCCATCTTCCCCAAGACAGGGTTCCTTTTAGTTCTCATGGGAGAAACTGAGGCCCAGGGAGGTTAGCTCAGGCCTGAGGTTTGCCAATGGCAGCTAGGGCATCAGCACCACTCTCCTAGAAGCAGGGGGAAAAAGGAGTCCCCAGGGGACCTTTCCCAGCTCCTCATGAATATTCAAGCAGCTGACCTGGCTCCCCTTTGCAGTCCAGGAAGAAGTCCATTACCATTCACCAGCATCCACTGCATTTTTAATTAAGAGAACACAGTTATTCTAATTTTAACGCCACTCTCCTACTACCTCAGTCCCCTCCCTGCCTTCATTTATAGAAGGGCTGTTCTGCCTCTGGAGCAGGATGCAGTGCTTTCCTGCCTGTTGCTTGGGATGACTCATCTTTTATGGGGTTGTTTTATATCCTGGGTGACAGAAACTGCTTACTGTGGGGTCTCCCACTGAACCCCTCCTGGAGCTCCTGGCCCTGCTGGAGGCTGCAGGCTCTGTTCTGGGTAAGCGAGACCTTTAGAAGGACATCTAGCTGCATCCCCAGCTTCCTGGCCCTGCCTGGCTCTGCCTGCTGCTGATTCAGCCATGTCTCTCCCCTCCCCCTTCCAGCCTAGCGTTGTCAGATGAAATACAGTGTGCCCAACTAAATGGGAATGTCAAATAAACAAATGATTTCTTTTTAAGCACACGAGTGTACCAGAAGCACGGAATATACTTGTACTTAAAAAAAAAATTGCTTGGTTTCCCATCTGTAATTTCAGTGTAACTGGATCCCCTGTTTTTATTTCAACCTGGCTACCCTCCTCTAGCCACACTGCCCCCTGCTGGTCCATAACTTAACCACCTCAGGGCCTTTGCTTAACCACCTCAGGGCCTTTAACAGGCTGTATGTTTCCTGTGGCACTGAGTGTACCCTCTCAAACAGTCTTTCTACTATGTCTCTTCTGCACCCCATCCTCACTAACATGTCAGCTCTGGGGTAGAAGTTGAGTCTGAGTCTACTTAGCTATTAGTTGAGGTACTTAGCAGGTATTCAGCACACATGAGTAATGATTAATATTTAATATGAGATGTACCCTTTTCCCACTCTGTACTCAAGGAAAACTGGGCTTAGACACAGGTGAGTGGCTGGCCCATGTTCTCTGTCTGACCCCTCAAACAGCCCCACAAACACTTGAGCATCTGTTCTCTGATGTGGGGCACTGGCTCAGGCAAGCAGGGTAGGGGAGATATTTAATGGAAGGAAATCAAGAGGAGAATGAAGGCAGTGGGGGAAGAAACAGGGTTCCATCCATGGCCCTGAATATCACTCTTTAATCACTTTAATGATTACAGGTATGTTTCAATACACAGCAGAAAAAAAATACTTGATACGTCACAAAATGTGTGGTTTCATGGATGCTTTTTCTTATGAAAAGGCCATGTTCAAAATAAGCTAACTGGAAGGAAAAATAATCCAAATAGCACGAATGACCATGAAGCTGTGGGCGGCAGAGAGAGCCTGACATCAGTGCTAGGGTGACGACATTCACAGTGACTAACTTATTTTGGCTGATGGTCTCAGAGGGATCAGTCCATGGTCGCTCAGTCCTGCTGTTTCCAGCTATGGTGGCACATCACATCATGGTGGTAGTGATGGCAGAGGAGGTCTGTTTATCCCATGGTAACTGGGAAGCAAAGCAAGAAAGGTGCTGGAGTCACATTATTTGCCATCAAGAGCAACCTCAATGTCCCCATTTCTTCCTACTAGGCTCTGCCTCCTGAAGGTTTTTGTACCTTTACGGTACTAAGATTGGTGACCAAGTTTTTAGCCCATATGCCTCTGGGGAACACTTAAGATCCAAAATTGCAGCCATTAGTCTTTTTTTTCTAAATTGTTTTTATTGGGCTATATCTTTTTAAAATTTATTTATTTATTATGTATACAATATTCTGTCTGTGTGTATGCCTGTAGGCCAGAAGAGGGCACCAGACCTCACTACAGATGGTTATGAGCCACCATGAGGTTGCTGGGAATTGAACTTAGGACCTTGGGAAGAGCAGGCAGTGCTCTTAACCACTGAGCCATCTCTCCAGCCCCAGCCATTATTCTTTCTAGAGTATTCTCTACATATCTGACACTCTCCTATGAATTGACTCATATATTGCTCAAATCCATGCATGTGATGGAGGCGCTATTTCTTAGATGAGGAAACAGGTATAAGGAGTCAGGCAACTAACTTGCTCACAGTCACATAGCTTGTGAGAAGTGAAGCTAGGATCTGAACCTACAGACAGGAAGTAGCACCCTGGCCCAGCATTCTCCTTAACTCTTTCTACTGTTTCTAAAGGGCCAGCAGAAGGCCTGGCCTACTTAAATCACTCAGCCCCAGAACTCTCTTGGCCTCAGCTCTTCCTGCCACCACCCCAACATAGGAACTGGCTTTGTCCTTTCTTCTAGAGAGCTCCTGAGACAGCCCCTCCTATCCTTAGACAGACCTGAGTTTTCTCAAGCCTGAGCTGAGTCTGGTCTGTATTTTCTCTGAGCTCCAGAAGGCGGGGTGGGGGGGGAGGCAGAGGCTTCCTAGGTCCTGCCCAGGGAGCACCTTCTTCACCTACCCACCCCCCAAACACAGGGGAGCTCAGTTGCTTTCCACTATCCCAGTTTTCCAAGGAGCCTTGGTTCCCTCCAGGTAAGTCCTGGCTAACCAGAATCATTACTGTGCTGTAGATGGGAGCAGAGTTGGTTCCTGAGTCAGTGTGGCCTTGAAAGGCCTTGAGGTAGGAACCACATAGAGGAGACCCTGCGCCCTGTCTGAAAGGTTGTCAGTGAGAAACGAGCAGAGAAGTGGCAACTGCCTGTGTGGGGCTAGGTGCTCGTGAACAGGGAATTGCTTGAGCTGCACCTGTGCCCTGCAGTTGGCCTCTGCTGACATCTTAGCTTCACTTCCCATGTTTTCCCTCACTCTGTGGTCAAGAACAGCGGCCAAACTCCCTCCAGCCGGGAAGCCCTGCCCAAGCTCTTCCTACTGTCTGTAGCTCCCTCCCCTCCCTTCTGTCTTTGCTTCATACCAGCCTATCAGTCAAATCCCAGACCGGCCATTGCTTCTCTGGAGAGCTCTCCCTGAACAGGCAAGTCCCTAAACACATGATCTGGGAGCACATCCTATTTGCAGGGTCTTGGTATGCTGTGAGCCTTGATTTATCTTTCTCTCCACTTAGACTGTTGGCATTCTTAAGGCAGGAATAGATCATTTGCACTCTAGTGCAAACCTGGAGGCAAACAGAAATTCACATAGTAGGTATTAAATAAACATAAAGAATGGCTGAGGGATAAGGACACACACTTATTGACACAGCAAATGTCCATGGGCTATTAGCCTGAAGAACACAGGCTACGCTATTTCCACAGCCTGCTGACATTTTTGTGTGAAGTGTATTTCTCTCTGTAGATATATATATATATATATATATATATATATATTCACACAGGAAAAAAACCTTGGAAGAACAAATGTAAATTAGTACAGCCATTATGGAAAACAGTGTGGAAGTTCCTCAAAAATTAAAAATAGAAGCACCACATGACCCAGCAATCCTACTCCTGAGTATTCATCCAAGGACATGAAGCCAGCATGTGGAAGAGCCACCTGCATGCCAGGAGCATGGCAGCCCTGGTCACAACAGTCAGGATGTGGAGGTAACTTACACACCGACCAGCAAATGCACAGAAAAAGAAAATGCAGTCTATTTGTGCAGTGAAATACAATTAAGTCATTAAAAAAAAAGAAGAAAAAAAAAGAGAGGAATTCTGACATCTGTGACAACATGGAAGAAGCTAGAGATCATTGTGTTAAGTGAAATGAGTCAAGCACAGGCCAGGTACCAGGTGAACCACCTCACATATGGGATCTAGAAAGAGATATGGAGAGAGAGTAGGCAAAGTCAAAGAAACACCTGTAGCTGCCTAGGAAGACAGACGTACTGTAGCCAAAGTAGCCAGAAGAAGGATCTTATATACTTATATTCTGTCTTCTCACAGAAGTGATGGATGCTAAAAATGACAGGTGTTGTAATTGCCATGATCTACCCACTAGTAAATGTATACATGTCATGACATATCACACCCCATGAAACTGTATAAGTAATATATCAATTAAAAGTTCAACCATGCCAAGCAATGAAGTAGCCTGTGTCAGAGGTGGTGGGCACTCGATTTTCTCCTTGTTTATCTGTTTTCTATTCCAGGTAGCTCTGACCACTGAGCCATGTGAGCCCATGACCAGAAGACCTCATGTGGAACAGGGAGAGTACAGGCCCTGCACAGAGAAGGGAGGCAGGAGACAGTGGAAGTCTCTGCTGCCTCTCATGAAGAAGGGAAGGACACATACAGAACATGGCCTAGAGTAAGCCCCAGGCCACCGTGGGAGATGTGGTTGGAGGGAGAGTGTGTCAAAATGAGAACAATGGAAGGAAGGGTTGGGATAGCTAGGCTGAGGTGAAGATAATAATTTCCTGGTGGGAGCCCCTTCTTTCCCAGCAACCAGAACCCCTGGTGCTGTCTCCAGTCAGGCTGGGAAGGGACAACGGTTGGTTTTGTCACTCAGATCTCCTCAGCAATCCTTCTGACTAAGTTTGGAGTTTGGAGAGGGGGTCAGACACCAGCTTTACCAGGGCTCTGAGGTCTGGACTCTCTGAGGCCACATAACAGCACTCCACCTGAGGGTGGCAGGTTCATTCCCCAAGGGTATGTGACTTCAGAGGCCACTAGGTCCCCTGTTAGAGTCTGAGCACAGAGGTTCGGGGCCAAGGTGGAGGGTCTGGCAGAGCAGGGAATACCACACTGGAAGCCTGACCTTTTCCTTTTGCAGAGGGCACAGGGGAACCTGGTTAAGGAATACAGGGGAAAGGGCTGCAGATGGCTCAGTGGTTAAGAGCATCTGTCACTTGGGAAAAGGATCAGGGTTCAATTCCCAGTACTTACATGGCTGCTCACAATCATCTCTACTCCAGTTCCAGAGGCTCAGAAGACCTCTCCTAGCCTCCAAGGGAACAGGCATGAAAGTGGTGCACAGACACACATGCAAACATTTAATACTCATAATATAGCAAAACAAAGATTTAAAAAAGAACAAAATGGCAAAGAGGAGACAGAAACACAGATATCCCTCAGTACAGTCTTGTCTCTCTTCCCACGACTGACCAACCATGCTGTCCACTGAGGAGTTCCATTCACAGCTCCCCCAGAATAACCTTCCTTGTCTGTCATGAGCACTTCACATGCTTGCTGCTCAAGCACCATGCCCTAGAGGCGTGATTTAGCAGCCTTTTGTTTATTCCCTAAGAACTCTGGCAAAACTGTATCCCCCACAGCTTCTCTCTGTGGCATCTGCAATTCTTCTTCCTGTGTTTAGTGGTATATTTTTATTAATAGGAAATAGAAACTATTAAGCCATTGACAAGATGAAACACAATGAGGATTAACTGCGATTAGATTATTTTATGACATGACTTGATAAAATAGGTTTTAATTATCACATTAAATAGCCTACTCAGCCTGACATCATGTGCAATTTTATCAAGTGGGTCTTATCTGCCATGTATTCTGAGAACTGCACCAGTTCCCTCTCGAGCTGCTCTTGTCTGTGGGCGTGTTCATTCTGGCCCATCCACATTGTTCTGTCAGGACTACGCTGGTTACTGATTTACTTCTGTGTGTCTGGTAAGTGGCTCAGGGGACCACTCAAGTAACAAGTCCTGAAGAAGAGTATTGAGGCCTCAGAAACCAGGGGTGTTTGTCCTGGACCCCTGAGGGGAGGAAGGAGGAAAATCCATATTTAACACAGGCTCCTCTCTCAGCACATGAACAGCTGTAATGCATCAGCTTACAAGATGGACACGATTGTGTGGGCGCATGCCGATGGTCCACGTCACCTGACCCACTGTGGGGTTCTGGGATGAAGCAGATTGTAATACATGGTAGAGCAAAGCAGCTTGCCTCATCACAAGGGGAGGGAAAGTGTGGGGGAGAGTACAGGGTTCCGACAGTCCAATCAGAGCACACTGCCAGAGACCAACTTACTTCCTCTGGACTCCACCTCTCGTAGGTTCTCTCCCTTCCTGCACTGAGTGTCACAGGCTGGCAACTGCTTTTACCACATGGCTCTAGTGGGATATTTAAGATCCATGAGACCCACACAGAAAGCTAATGCTGGAGGGAAACTAAGGTTGGGGTGGAAAGTGCCCAAGGACATCACCTAATAACTGGTAGAGACCGGACTGCTACCTGCACCTTGTTGCCTGGCCCACAGCTCTAGGCTCTGACTCACCTGACCTTCACTGAGGACTCAAGCGGCAAAGCTCCTGTGTTGGGAAACTGGTGGTCTTCAGGTTTCAGTTTCCTGAGTCTTATAATTTGCTTTCAATGCACACTAAAATGCTCATTTCAGTAAATGACCATGGTCACCTGATGAGGCGACTGCTGGAATCCTCCACAGACTTTTATTTGTTAATTACATACAACATAAACTTAATAAAGTAATAGCCAGTCCCCAAGCCACTGCTGGGCTTCGCCTCCCCTTCTTCCTCACTCTGCGATGGTTTCATGTTAAAAACACAGCAGCCAGGCGGTGGTGGCGCACGCCTTTAATCCCAGCACTCGGGAGGCAGAGGCAGGCGGATCTTTGTGAGTTAGAGACCAGCCTGGTCTACAAGAGCTAATTCCAGAGCAGGCTCCAAAACCACAGAGAAACCCTGTCTCGGGGGGGGGGGGGAAACACAACAAAAAAACAAACCACAGCTTCTCATCAGTTCCTTGGGGATAACCCCCAGACAGAAATGCATGGTGTCTATATGCCTGACTTACAGCTCATGCCTGTGGCAGTTCTAACACCCAGATAAATACATAAAATAATACATTTTTTTGGAGACAAACTGCTTCATGAAAATATCAACCTGCAAAGTACCAGTCTGCTCACTGTGTACCCCTCTCAAAGACTCCTAGAATCTGGTGTTCAGTGTGAGCTTTTCTTCCCTTTTCTTGTTCGGGGTCTAGGATGGACCACAAACAGGTATCAATCAAGAAAAGATGGGGCAGACTGGAGAATGGCTCAGCAGAGTGAGCACTGCTCTTTATGAGACCTTGGGTTCTGTTCTAAACATCCTGTCAAGAGGCTCACAACTGCTTGTAGTTCCAGCTCCAGGGATTCAGACCTCTGACCTCCACAGGCACCTGCAGTCACATGCACACCCCTACACCATTAAAAATAATAAAAATAAAAGCTGGAGAATTGGCTTAGTTATTAAGAGCTCTGGCTGCTTTTCAAGAAGAACTGAGTTCAATTCCCAGCTCCCACATGGCAGGTCACAACCATGCCAACTCCAGTTCCAGGGGATCCAATGCCCTCTTCTGGCCTCTGCAGGCACTAGGCACATACATGGTGCACAGGCATACACATGCAGACAAAACACACATACACATACAAATTAAAAACAATAAAATAAATCTTTAGAAAAAAGAATAAATGTTGCTTTGGAAATTTTGGAGCAAATTTATTAGTTAATGAGAAAATGAGACAGAAGGCAGATGCTAAATGAGATTTAAGTCATAGTTTCCTGTCTGCTTTTAGGGGAAAAAAACCCAAAAAAGTACCAACACAAAACCAAACCTAACAAGGCTCAGAAATCCGAGGCTGCGCTACCAGTTAACCGCCTGCCGTGCACAACAGGCATCAGGTTAGCACTGCACTTTGTGCTCTACTACCAAGTAGGGGTTTTGTTTTTTAATGAAAAAGAATTTTGGGGCAGTGGTGGTGCAGACCTTCCTTCAATCCAACACTTGGGAGACTGGGACAGGCAAACTCTGTGAGTTCAAGGCCAGGCTGGTCTACAGAGCAAGCCAGGACAGGTTCCAAACAGAGAAACCCTGTTTAAAAAAAAAAAAAAAAGAATTTTGCATAGTGGTGGTGCGCACCTTTAATGCCAGCATTCAGATCTGTGTCTCTGTTAGTTCGAGGCCAGCCTCTACAGAATAAGTTCCAGGCTAAACAAAGCTACACACTGAGACCATGTCTCAGTAAAACAATCAAAGCCAAAGAGAATTTTAATGTGGAATTTTACTGAAAAAATTTTAATCCTTTTATGAGTCATTTTCTTGTGAATTTTTTTTCTTGTTTTCTACAGGCCAAGATGTCTCAGTGGCTAAAGGCACTCAACACTAAGACTTGGTGACCTGGGTTGGATCCCCAGAACTCATAGTGGAAGGACAAAGCCAATACCATACAAGTTGTCCTCTGACCCCCTCAAACCAATAAATGTAACAATAACAAAATGTTCTTATTTTCTTATGAAAATATTGGGTGAACTGTTTCATAAATTAAAATCTCTTCCCTTCTGGGCACATGGTCTTCCTGAACCCTTTGCCATGTGCTATGAGCAACCACCTTGTTTTCCCAGGCACTATTTGCAATCGGCCTCATCTGGGATGGGGAGGGAACACATGAGACCCATATGCCCATTTTATCTTACTGTCCATGGTAGAACCTTCAAACAGACTCTTGCTGTGCCTACCTACCATGTATGTTAATGAAAGCCACTTGAACAACATGTAACTTCTTTGGGTAGCAAGACCTTCAAGCCTCTGGAGAGGCTGCCACACAGGGAGGCTAACAGGATGGGAGAAGAATACAGTCTGCCACCTGCTTCTTGTTGAAGCCTCCTGCAAAAGGCACTTTGCTGGTAAAGTGAAAACTGCGGTGAGATTGGCCTGTGTTCCTGTGCCTTCTCCAGGTTCCAGATACATCCTACGACACAACCTGTGCCCACAATTCAGACTCAAGATGAAGGGTTTCCAGCCAGCCTGTGTGCTGTTTAGGTTTTGTGTCAATGTAACACACACAAGTCAGTCGTCTGGGAAGAGGAATCATTGAGAACACGCCTCCATCAGACTGCCTGTAGGCAAATCTGTGGGGCCATTTTCTGGATCGATGATGTGAGAGGGACCAGCCCGTGGTGGAGAGAGCAACGTGAGCATGTGGTATGAGGCTGAATAAAGAAGCAGGCTGAGAAAGCCCTGGAAAACAAGCACAGTAAGCATCGTTCTTCTATGGTCTCTCCCCCAGGGTTCTGGCTCAAGTTCCTGCCCTGACATCCCTCCATGATGGACTCTTACCTAGAAATGAAATAATCCTTTTCCTCCTCAAGTTGGTTTTACTTATGGTGTTTTATCACAGCAATGGGAAGCAAACTAAGAGCTCAAATTTGTCCAACAGATGAGCAGGCAAAGAGCAAACTTAGAGGGTTAATGCTCAAACTTCAGAATTCTAGAGAAAAACACCTTTCTGTGATTCTGTATTCTTGGTGCTAAAAGCATCTTCTGGCACCTTCAGAGCTGCTCAGCTGAGAACCCAGTCAAGCTGTATGGGTCCCTCTGGGTTGTCAGCATGTCCAGTCAGGTTTACTATCACAAAGATCTGGTTGTGCTCCCCCAATGTGCTTTGAAAGGGTGCTGGCCCCTGGGGAGAAGAAGCTTAATGGCCAGCTCTTATCAGGTCCCTCAGGAACAAAGGTGACTGGAAGACACTGCAATCTTTCTATTTCGTCTGGGAATAGAGGCCAGTGGTCAGCTTCCTGATATCTAGAGGCCCTCAAGATATGATCATTCCACTGTTCTCAGCCATAGGCCAGGAATGGCTCAGACCTTAGCCACGGAGATGGTCAAACTGCCTGCTGGGCCCTGAAAAGACTGTCTCCTTAGGAGACAGGAGAATTTCTTTCTGTTCTTCTGGACACTGCCATGTCTGGATATGATGTGCTGCCTGGATCCGGGCAGCCATCTTGTGTTTCAGAGAGGTCTTATCTAAGTGCACCACCAACATCATGTGTATTGCACCAGGCAGTACAGTAAGTACAGTATCTACTTAGTATTTGATACTGCTGACCACATTCTAAATCTCACGTACAGTGTCCTGGGGAGCTATGAGAACGACACCATTACTCCCGCCCATAGAAGAATGTGGCAGGACTGGTGAGACCAAGGGTGCCTGGCTGGGAAGAGCAGTCAGGGCAGCAGAGAGATGGTCCTTTGAGGAGAGGGAGGCAGAGGCGGTCAAGGTCTTGGGAACAGTCCTGGATGGGCAGGATGGGGAAAGGCCATTTTAAAGCCCAAAGTCAGAAATTTCAGATGATGATGAAGGAAGGAAGGAGATGGTAGAGTGACTGATTCCTAAGAGGATGGCAGGATGGGGATGGAAGGAGGTTGTGCTGTCCTGCAGATAAGGTCCTGCTGCTGCCTCTGGTCTCTGGGGTAGGAAGGGAGGCCCCATAGCCAGAAAGGAAGGGCACCATTATAAACAGGTCACCAGTCATAGTAGACACTCAGGTAGAGTCAGCACCCCAGGAACTACCAGACCCTTAAGAAACTACACAGAACTTTATTAAACAAACACAGGGAAGGCTCCATGACAGCTCCAGTGGGAGACTGAATGGCAGGTTGGGCACAAATCCTCTGTCCCCAGCTCCAGAAAAGTTCATCGTGTGGCCCAGCCTCAAAGGATGCAAGGGATCGCACATGGCCTTCAAAGGCCAACTGAACTCTTGGTGATGTGCTGCCCATATTCATCCATGTGGAGGCAAGTCTCCGGCTCTCTCTGACAGTGCCACAGCAGCTGGACCTGAGCAGAGTGGCCATGTCCCTGAGTTTAGACATGAGCAGGAATTGTTTTCCCATGGTATCCTCTTCTGTCCCTGGGCCAGCTAGGGGAGTGCTGGTGGCAGAAAAGGGGAGGAGGGAATGGTGATGGCTCAGATCTGCTGAGGTACTGTATTGGGTGTCTTCCATGACAGAACAGGTCACACTGGGTCTCTGTGCTGCACAATGTACAGCAGTTTCTCAGGACAAACCCACAGATCAGAAGACCCTGCCAGCAGCTGCAGGGTACAGCCGAAGATGCACTGGCTATTCCCAAGTCCCCCAGAGAGAACCAGAGGTGCTCCATCATGCCAGGGACCAGAGCTCTCTTGCTGCGAATTGAGACCAAAGTCCTCACAGAGGTCTGAAGTGAGGGCCACTCTGCTGAAGCTCAGCGATTCTCACAGTTAAGAAGGCTCAGATAGAACAGGGCTCTGGGCATAGTCCAGGGGACACCCTAGGGACACCCACACCTGCTTTCCCCATATTTTCTAGTAGCAGTAGGACAAGGAGAAGAGTAGGTTTTCATGAAGCAAAAAACCTAAACAAAACAACCCACACGCACAAAAGAGCTGCCACATGTGTGTATGAACATGTCTGCCTGCTTGTGTGTGTGTGAGTGACAGCGGATAAGCACTTGCCTAGCAGGCATGAGACCGTGGGTTCCATGCCCAGCACCATACAAACCCAAGGAGTAATGAGAATACCCTTTCCCTGAGATTGCTACAGTGACATCATCTATAGACAATGTAGAAACAGCTTCCAGTTACTCAAAGCCATGTGCACAGAGAGAGCTCCTGTGAACAGGACAGATGATGGATTAAGCAGCACCCCAAATCCTGCAAGCCACATGGGAAGGAGGGAGCCAGGAAGCCCCAGTTCTCAAGACTGGGAAGGAGATTTAAAAGCAAACAAAGTAAAAACCCTTGCTTATATGATTCAGGCAGTGGCTCAGCACAGCCAGGGCAGTGAGGATGGCCCAGGGCCCAGTGTGAACATGACGGTGACCCTTCCATTGTGGTGTCAGTTTAGCTGTGCAGCAACAACAGTCCGGAATACTGGCTAGTGAGAGGCATAGGCTGGGCTCCAGAGCCCCGAGGGAGGACTGGCTTTGCGACCAGAAGGCGATGAGTTGAAAGTGGCAGGCGATGAGGCAAGATCTAGGGAGAAAAGGGGAAGTGAGCATGGAGGAGTAAGAGCCAATATCCCCACCACACTTGTCGGACAAAATAAAGATTTAAGTACTTGCAGCATGCCAGGGGCTTGTACTTGAAACAGCTGGCCCCTGGGACAGTAGAGAGAAACTGACAGGGGCAGGGGAGACATGGAAACAATATCGTTCAACCGGAGTTGAGAAGACTGTATCCAGCAGTCTTCTGTTTCCTGATTCCCACTTGAGGAAGTCTGACTCCAGTGAGGAATCTATGTGCTCGAGTGGGCCAGTCCTGTGGGGGCTGTGGATGGGGTTTTTGAAAGTGGATAAAAATGATCCTTGGAACCAAGACTCCATATATTCACTCAGCCTGGAGCACGATCCTGCCTTCCTGAGCTCAGAGTCTGGATGGGTCTCAGGACTCAGTGTTACCTCTCTAAGAGGATTGGTGAACCAGATTCTTGGGCACAATCTGTAGTAACAAGGACCTGGAAGCAAGTGGAGGGTCCTTTGGGGAATGGTACGAAGACCCCACAGTGACTCCAAGGAATACTGAGAGAAAGGATCAGAAAGAGTGAGAGATTGCAGCAGAACAGCTGTGTGACAAGGCAGAGTCATGAGGACAGCCACCACCCAGCATGCTGAGACACTCCAGAGGCCTGTCTTAAAGACCAAGGCAGCAACAAAAGAGGCTCTGATTCTGGGGCATGTTGGGAATTCTGTATCCCAAGGTCAGGGCTCCTGGCCATAAAATTGTTCCCTGTCCAAAACCCTGTAACACTGAGATGAGCAGACACAGGCATCAGACTACAAAATGGGAATCAGGAGACAAAGGGCTTTCGGGTACAGCTGCATGAGTAGGACACTGCACAGTTCCAGAAAACTCAGAGAGAGGTGCTCCAGGAGTTACACAGGGTGACCAAGACCTTAGGCCACCAGAATCAAAGATTACTCAAAGGGGTGGGTTTAAGCCTTCTGAGTAAGGATTAGTATCTGAGCCCATGCGACACCCTCTTCCCCTGCCACATCTGTCGTTGGGTCTAGTTAACCCTTGAGCTCTGACAAGGCTGCTGAGACTAGGGTTCGGGGCCTGGATCCCACCCTTAACCCAGGAGGTGACTCTCTTGTGAAGGCTCTCCAGGCTGTGCCTGTCGCCAGAGTACTCACAGTGGGGGCTGTGCTGAGGGCTGGCACGGGGCGTGAGAGCCAGGGGTGAAGCAAGTTCCCGGGGTGCACACACTGTGTGGTAAGCTGCAAGAGCACAGGCTGGTGAGACTAGGCAGGGTGAGAGGGTGCAGAGTGTAATAATGGATATGTGGTTGGCCTCACCTATGATGGTGACCGCTGTCCCTGCCAGCAGAGCAAAGAAGGTGAAGAACATGACTTGGTAGGAGTCCAGGAAATGTGACAGAATGCTGGCTCCATCTGCATCAGGGGAAAGACAGACATGAGAACACCCGGGCCATAGCTGGGTCCCACTAAGTTCCTTTGCTACTTAGATGTATATGTGGTCCATGCCACACTGCCTGGAATGCAGGGGGCAAGCCTGTCTTAGATATGAGGGCGAGGTGTCCAGCAAAGGCAGCATCTTATTTTGTTCCCCGGGCCATCTGTCCAAACTAAGCTTCCTACCAAGAAATGTTCTTAGATACCCGCTTGGCAAATCAGGTTTTAGTGCCTTTTCTGCCACGGAGGCAGCTAGGCTGCCCCAAAGCAAGAAGAGCAGTTCTGAAAAATGCCCTGTGGGTTTAGACCATGAGGGACTGTTGGGCCAGAAGCTACAGGATAAGAACCCCTGACTCCTTACCAAGAGCCCCAGCATGGGAGTAGGTGGCACTTCTGCCCATCCACCTCTGTGGAGTGGCCTGGGTCCCAGGTCCCTGACACCTGTCAGTGTTACACTCTACTTGTCCCCAAGTACACTAAGGTGGAGCCCACCCTGACACCAGACTACAGGGTCCTCCCCTGGATACTGGCCCCTTTGATCCTGTCCCAAAGGGTAGAGAGTTCTACCCTCTGCATGCCCGCAGGTGGCCAAAGTATAGGATCTAAACCTCAATGACTATGGGATAAGTCTTGTACTCATCTGGGTAAGAAGTAGTATCAGGAGGACCCTGAGTTAAGTGCCATCCTCACGCTGAACTTCTTGGGGAGAGCTGGGCAAGAGTCCCAGTGGTGAATAACATTACTTCTACATATGTCAACACATGTCTGGGAGTGAAATTCTAAATCTGTGCCAATTAAGAATCGATACCTGAAAGATAGTCTGCAGCAGTTGAGGACACTGGTTAATGGGTTGTCTGAGGGAAATGGCATCGTAAGCAGAGGAAACGAAGATGTCAATGACTCATGCAGGGGGCCTTGTGTTTCAGAAACAGGTAGGAGGCTGCTAGCGTTATACCAGGAAGCACAGGGGGAGGTGAGAGAACAAATATATCTCAGGGACCACTGGGGGAGATAGTGTCATGGTAGCAAGCACCTTGCTGAGGACTGGGGATATGGGAGGTATGTGGTGTCTGTGACAGCAGAAGACTGCCACTCTGAGAGACATCTGTGTTTGACTCCTCCAACTTTCACACCCAAGGCCTCTGGCCTGTTTCTCCCTGCCCAGGTCTGGGTCAATTATGTCTCAGCCATGACTCACAGGGACCAGGCCCACGGCGATCCATCACAAAGGCCACAGTGACTGGAATGGTGATGGCCTGGTTAGTGGCAGGGCTGGAGAAGGTCAGGGCAGTGGACAGAGGGCCCTGGCTGCCAGCCGTGGGATCCGAGACACCAACAGTGTACGTGATGAAGCTGGGCAGCCCAAACGACTTCTCTTTCACGAAGGCTAGCACGGCTGGGGATCCGGATTTCACCTGGGAAGAAGGCAGTGTTGCAGAGGCTGGACCACAGGTGGGACTGCAGGTGCCCAGCTCATCTCTGGACATGTCCTTCTCACCACACATGTGAGACTTTGCTCCCAGGACCAAGTGGGCTCTGATACCTGGAAGCATGACCCACATTTGGGGTTTGGTAAGGAGGACATGATCAATATTACTGAATTCTAGTTAAGCACAATAATGCTACACTAACCCAAAGTAGCACCTAACACCAAGCTGCCATGAAGCAGCATCCGCAGTCCATTGGACTGTATACTTATATACAGTTGCTATATACACAGCAACTATACACTTCTCCCTCATCTCTTGTGAGTAGTTAATTATGACAAGAGGAGAGAAGAAGGAAACAGGGCCCCTAAACTCCTCCATCTAACACATTAGAGCTCTTCCTGTGGGCAATCTGGACTGAAGCCTGAGACCAGTCGTGCATCAGCCCGAAGGAGGAAGATGATGATGATGAAGCAGGAGGAGCAGCAAGGCAGAGACACGGAGCAGGGTATCTATCCCCTGTTGGGATGAGCTCCCATGCTGACTATACAAAGCATATTCTATGCATGTGTTGTCTTGATAAGAATGACTCTCTGAAGTATAAAATGAAACCAAAAGGGTGAGCAGAGGACTACAGTACTATACAATAAGGAACATAAAAAATTATTTCAAAATTCAATTTTTTAAATCAAATTTCTAATTTAATTTTTAACTTTGAGGAGCCTGAGCCCAGGGCCCACATGCTCCTCCTTCTTTAGGGTCTTTCCTGATCTAACCCTACACAAACCACACCTTCAACCTCAAAGCCTAACCTCAACTTTTTTTTTATTCTGAGACAGGGTTTCTCTGTATAGATTGGCTGTCCTGGAACTCGCTCTGTAGACCACGCTGGCCTTGAATGCACAAAGATCCCCCTGCCTGTCTCCTGAGTGCAGGAATTAAAGGTGTGCACCACCACCACCTGGCTCTAACCCCAACTTCTAACCTGACCCTAACACCAACATCTACCTTCCAATTATAACCTAAAACTATAACCCTAATCCCTAGCTATTACCTCTGAATGCTAGATCCAGGTCCCTACTTCCTAACTCTAAACTCTAACTTAACTCCAGGATCTAACTCTAATCCTAATTACTAACTCTAAAATCTAAATCTAACTCAAACCACTGACTCTAACCTCTAACACACCTCATTTTCATTAATCTAACCTTTACTACTGACCCCAGTCTGTAAACACATCTAACATAGTCCTAACTACAAGCCCCAATCCAACCTTAGTGCTAAACCTAACCTTAAACCCTAGACCCCAAACTCTAGCCCTACCTCTAAACCTTAACCATAACCCTAAACCCTAATTTTAAGCCTAAAGCCTAGCCCTAACCCTAATCTCAGCCTCTGGTTTCCCTGACCAGAAGCTCCCACAGCTGCTTACCTCCAAGTTCTCCAGAATCTCCACAGCACCAAAGACCTTGACCTCAGAGCTGGTATAGTGGTTGCTCAAAAGGATTTCTGCCTGGTTGGCATAGAGTCCTGGACTGAAGGGAACCTCAGCTCCCACCTTCTCTAGAGCAGTACGGCTGCTGGGGATGGAGGCAGTGACCGCCAGGGACGTCTTTTTCATGTTCAAGTGCTTCAGTTGCTTATCTGTCAGCCTGTGCATAGTAACCGAGCAGAGGTACTGGCCTGTGGAGAGAAGACGTGTTCCTCTCCTGTGTGCACAAATTCCCCACTCTCTGATAGGGAAACTCCTAGGCACACTTGGGAATCAGCTGAGAAGTCACCTCCTCCAGGAGGCCTTCTAGGAATGCCTCTTCAGAGATGCTGGGCCAGCCTGGTCACCTGCTTTGTGACCAACAGTCCTCTCTCTCTCAGAATCCTCTGTTCAAGAGGTTTCCATCTGAATAGTACTCTTGGGGCAGGGATGATTATGGGGCCAGCTCTGCAGCTCAAGCCCCAGCCAGCCTGGCTCAGAAGGAAGGCAAATAATGGAAAACAGACACATGATCCAACCCTGGACTATGGGGCAAGAGAGAGCTGACTCCAAGTGTAGCAGGAGTCCTTGTGAACACTGGCTGGCTGGGTTCTGTCCTATCCTTAGCACCTGGCCCAGGGCAGATAAGCCAGATGAAAAAAGCAGGGCCTCGGGCAGCTGGACAGCCTGGAGTCTGGACACCTGAGCTGTAATCCATCAATGACAACTATAGACTGCTGGAAGACTGCAAACCTCCTAGCTCAGTAAGGGCCTTCTCTGTGCTAGATGCTGAGTGAGACACTGAGTGTGCCCTTGGGATACATTTGCACTCTCTCGGCCAGCAGCAACCCCTGTCATGCAGTGGGGCCAGGCAGGCTCACGGCCAACAGTGCTGATCGTCAGCCCAACCACTCTAGTCCTGAGCTGTGAAGCAGTTATGTTTCAGCATGCTCGAATACAGTCATGACTATCACCTCCCACCTGCTCTATGTAGGCAGGGCAGGGCAAGGCACTGTCATCCTCAGTCTAAAGAGGGCCAGTCTCTATCCAAAACTGAGTGGTGGGATTATGGAAAAAGATTCCAGCCTGGGTTTGATGCTGAGTTCTGCCAAAGGCTACTCCCTCTTGGAGCAGCAACGAAGTAGACTATAATTATGGTGTTGTAGCAGTCTTAGGCTGGACTCCCAGCAACCTCTGCCTGTCTGGACATATGGCATCATGAAGCACACTTATGACCAACCCTAGACATCCAGCAGACTCATTGTATTTTCAATTCTTTGCAAATTTACCCAGGGTAGCATCAAATCCTGGTTCCACGGTGAAGACTTCATGCGCAGGGAAATCAAAGACATCTTGCTTGAATTGGAGCTGACAACTGATGAGGGACTCTGGGTGAAAGGCTTCAATGACGTCTCGCTGGGCAGGGGAACACTCACCTAAAGGCACAGTGTGGGGGGCAATGATCAGGTGAGGACTTGAGCAAGCACATGGCCACCACACCCATAACAACATGAAATGAAAACAGGTCCTATGGAGGTTGGGCAGGCATGAACGGGACCAGTCCCATATTATTCCCATGCAGCGGGGAGCTCAGGAGTCCATAAGCTTGGCGAACATAACATGTCTTTTATTAAAGCTAAGGATCCTGATCAACAGGCTGGGCATTAGGGCCACTTCAGGGTGGAATTCCAGCATGGGTGCTGAGTCCACACAGAGGGTGTGGTGACAGGCAACCTGCTGCTGTATGGCCCTGTTGCAGTCAGCAAGGAGAGTGGCCATTGGCCAATTGCTTCTGAACACTGAGAGGGCAGAGGCTCTCCATAAACACACACTGCACATAATTTTGGCAACAGCAGAGTATTTCCCCACTTGTACTAAAGGAGGAAAACAGCATTTCCATGAAGTTGTGAGTGTGCCCCATTAATCACAATGAGAACGGTAGAACTTAATTCATCTGTTAAGTGGTTAAAAAAAAAATCTGTATCGATGTATTTGTTTTTGGCACTTGCTGTCCAGGGCTGTCATAGGCAAGAGTGAGATGGAATGTTCTATGCATGACTTGGGAGAGGTAATTATAAAATAAAACCAGCCACCAGTCTGTGATGTCATTAGTTTCCACCATCAGCGACGGGTGGACTGCAGCTTGCTCTGCCTCGTGCCCTAGGGCTGCAATCACTCTGACTCAGCGCAGGCAGTGTCTTGGAGCTGAGCTCTTAATGAAGGTGTCTTTACCACTTCAGCTCATGGAGGCCTCGAATCTCTTAAAAGCTGCAAGGAGTGGATGAGCTGGGCTAAATGGTCTCTCTCTGGAGTTAGGGGTGAGTCTGAGTAAGAAAAGTAGGGTTTGGGTTGTGGCTCAGTGTTATAGCATGTGTCTGTGGTGTGTTAAGGCCTTGGGTTCAATTCCCAACACCATGAAACAATAAAACCCAAACAGATGAAACCACCCAAAGGGCACAGATGCTACTCCCCACTCTCCAAACCTGGCAAGGTAAGCCTAAACACCAGAGCCCACACATTCTATACCAAGCAGGTTAGAGCTCTTGTCTCCCACGCTGACAGTCACTTTGGAGGCTGTGGCTTCCTGGATACTGGTCTGAGCAGAGTGGAGGCGACGGGCCACAATCTTCTGAGGGGTGCTGACCACTATCTAGGGAAATGAGGCAGTTGTGCTGAGTGCTGATTGTATGCTGGCCTGTGCTGGGTATTTTTCATGACCCCACCTGCAGGTCAGATCACCTATGCTCCTGGTACCCCTTGGGCATACACTGTTCCCTCTGCAGACCTCGCTCCATGGGCTATCCCTCTATCTCCCTCTGCAAGGCCTGAAGGCCCATGCCCCTCTGCAGCTAGAAAGTTGGCCATCCTTTCTGGGTAGGGGCAAGTATACTGGGAACTCTTCTTGTGGGCCTTTCCTATAGCATAGGAAAGCCATGGTAGCAGGGAGGGAGGCCTCCCTTAGGTTGCAGCCCACAGCTCTGCTGTATACAGACCTTGGTCCCCTCTGACCTTAACAGCACTTCCAGCTGTCATTGTACTGTCTCCTCCCAGGAATCACTGCTGCCCAAAGGACCAACACAGGTAGGTACCCACCACTGCCCTCCCATTTCTGGAAATCTCTCTTCTCTCTTCCTCCTGGCCACGCTGGGTCCTGCTCATACTTTCTCCTCTGTCTGGCTTACTCCTGTTACACTCACACCCATTCTCAGGGGTCTCCCAGTGTAACATCCCTGTGCCAGACAACCCAATGCATCTTCAGAAAGGGACTGCAGAGTCACCACCTCACTATGCCCTACCACCTCACCTGACCTACTCACCAGCTCAGACACCCATCTCAAACCTTCCAGGACCCACTTACTATCTTCTTCCAGCACCCTCCCCTACTTCTGTTCCCTTCTAGCAGTAAAGAACCATTATCTACCAGGTCACTGATGATAAACCAAGGAGAGTTACTCCAAGCCCTCCTCCACACCACCCCATCCAGTCCACCATCTGGACATCCTGCAGCAACTCTACCACTATATGTCCTTGATCTGTATCATTCTGATCTAAAACCAAAGTTCTATGTAGTATGAAGTGAGCTATCACTCTACTCACCCCCATCCCCAATAGGAACAGCAGCAACTAACACGGGTGGAAAAAACACTTGTGAGACACTAAGTGCCATTTGATTTGACCCCTCCCATGTTAGTTCATTATGCTAAATCACAGTGTGGTCTCCATCCCTTGGACACAAGAGGAACTTGTCCAGTGGCTGATCTTGGATTTGAACATAGACAGTGTGACACTCACAGACACTAGAGAGTGCCTAGGTTGTACTAAAACTCCATAGGCTGCTACAATTTCAGCCTGTCAAGGAAATGACACTGCAGGCATATGCCTACCTGAGATCACTCTTAAACTATTACACACAGCTTCCCAGCCTCTTGAGCATTTCCTGATCTGCCCATAAAGCCAGACCTTAAGTCCTATACCCTATGATCCAGGTCATCCCAGGCTCTGTTCTCAAACCCTATATACCTTGGCGCCTGCTGGCCCCTCTTGGGAAGCAGAGCTTTATTAATCAGAGTGCCTCTATCTGCATCCACTGGCCTGAACTGCAGCAGCACTAAATATGCAAACTATTAGGTTAAACTGCTGGATTCGACAAAGCACACGCTGGCTCTAAAAATGAGACAGGTTTGGAACTCAGCCAGACTAGGCTCATTGATTCATTCCCGGCTGGAAAGAAAGGTTTTCTTTGCTTTCATAAAGACTCAAAGGTGACTTGCTGGGGGGAGTTTAACTTTGCTGGTGACACCAAATCACTGGAGTGCCCATCCTATGGCCTGACCTTCCTTCAGGGAAATGCCCACCCCTATGGCTACACTGGGTGCCAGACAAGTGTGGGTGTTGGTGGGTGAGTAGGATCAATCGATCATATCTCTCTCCTGTGCTGGTTTGGACATGAGAGGGGACTGGTTCCCATCTCACACTTAGTGGGTGATTGATTCTCCTAGATCTTGACAGCTGCAGACAGCTCTGGCAGGAGGCCTGGTTATTTGTTTCTTAAAGAAAAGGGAATCAGAGGTACAGCCAGCCTTTGTACCTGCTGCTTTGGCAGTTTGGATTTTAGTTGCGTTCAACCAACAGAAGATCAAAAGTATTTGGGAAAAAAGTGCGTGTGTACTGAGCAGGGACAGGCGTTTACTAAACAATCACACATGACTTACTATCAGTTATTTTTAAGTCATCAGAGGTGATTTCACACATATTGGAAGTGGCAAACACCTGGAACACAGGCACTTGGGAGATTCAGTTCGAGGCCTGCCTGGGCTACACAGTAAGACCCTATCTCAAAACAGACACACAATCAAAAGACCACAAAACAAAACAAAATAAAAATAGACAGGAGGTGCTGAGGTCTTATGCCTTTGTGTAAAGAGACCTGATCATGAGCAGATTCTGGTACCAAGGGGCATAATACTGTGATGTGGTGGCAGTACAATGATGGCCAGGATGGTCATCTTCCTGCCTCAGCAGCCCAAGTGCTAGGATTGCAAACATAAGTCTCCAAGCCTAATTACAGAAACACATCGAGGTTCTTACTGCCTCCAACAATCTTGACGACAATTGCCTATGCTTGCCCTCAAGTCCTACCTCTTTGAAGGTCTTCAGATGTCCAGCAATCTCATAGTAAACAGTCACAGACCCTGCATCTCGGGCCACAGCCACGCCAGTCTTGGGGTCAATGTAGAGGACATTACTGGCTGAGGAGCTCCAGGTCCCTGAAATACCTGGGAGAGTAAGCCCAGATATTATTCATCTTGTTCACATTTGGATACCCATAGCCCAAATCCACCTCCCCTGGCCCCTCTGCTTGTGAGGATCTCCATCCTCAGAGAGGAATCGACACAGGCTACCTCTGAAGTGGTCCTCCCACCTTCTTAGCTCTGGCCTCCTGCAGCTCTCCCTTTGCACCTGTTCTCAGGGGGCACTGACTCCCCCTGCCCATACCTTCCCATTTGGAATCTGTTTTTTACATGAAGCTTTCCCAATTCCCTGTCCTGGGATGAGCTGGGTACTATGTCTCTGGGTCTCTGTCACCCTCCAATATTACCAGTTCCTCTTTAGAAACAGAGAGCAGACCTCACTGCTGGTGTGTTGATTATGAGAAATATGGGCTGGAGAGATGACTCAGTGGTTAAGAGTGCTTACTGCTCTTGCAGAGGACCAAGGTTCAGTTCCCAGCAGCAGGCAAAACACTCATATACATAAAATAAACATAAATAAACATAAATAATAATAATAATATCCCAAACCAACTGAATATTCCCAAAATTGATACGTGGATAAAATAAGTCAAATTTACTCTATAAATGTTTGATTTAGTAATAGTTTGATAATAGTATGCTAACATATTTTAAATGTATCTTTAGAAAAGTAGATCCTAGGTACTGTGTCACATAGCACTTTGTACCCAAGAAACAACAAATATTCAACAACCTTATTCTATCTACAGCAGTTATTTTTTTCTTCTTCCCTCCTCCTACCTCTTTCCTTCCTTTCTTCTTTTTGAGACAAGGTTTCACTATAGGCTAAGCTAACCCACGCTGGGATCACAGGTATGAGCTACCACACCCAGCTACCTTTTAATATCCTTTGGAAGTAAATTAATGAGACTAAAGAAAGGACATCAGCCAGGAGAAAAGCAAGTGTCCATGTAAGAGTTATAGGGGTATGGGGACTCGTTTTCTGCTCAGGTGTCCCAGAGCCATGCTGTTTGTATGTAGCACTAGCCACTCAGTAAGCATGACTTGTGGAGGCAACTGAGTAACAGTATACATACAGGACACTTCCACAACAGTAAAAACTTCTACTTGGCAGTGCTTTTCCAAGACAGGGGCTGGCAGACATTGCTGCAAAACACCAGACAGTAAACACTGAATACTATCTCCACTGCTACCTGGCCACAAATGAACAGGCATTGCCAAATGGCAGGTTGAATGTGTTCTTTAGGCAGCATCCTCTGAGCATCCTTTAGGTTCTACCTGTACACCTCCTGTGATGTGGTACCAAACACTTCCTGGGGTGCCATACCACAGCATGAACCAGTCATATCCCTCTTACCTCCCAGGCTAATGAGAACACTAGCCAGACAGAGGATGTCACCCACCACCACAGCTCCAGACAGCTCTGGGGTGATGGCCTGTAGGACGGGTAGTGGCACAAAGTCAGAGAGGCCTGGGTGTTCTACATCCCATACACGGAGCAGGGTCAAGCCCACACTGACTGTGCGGATAATACAGGTGTTGTTGGTGGCACCCTTGCCAATCTGCACAAAGTCATCTCTAGAAACAAGGGAAAGGAGGGTATGACACTCAGGTGAGAAGCCAGAGGGGAAGTATAGAGAAATAAGCATGGGACTCTACTGAAGGGGACACAGACTTGACGCACCCTTCCTTGTCATTCTTGGGACACACCCCATAGCACCCGGTAGGGATCTGCCAACATCATCACCCTCATACTTAGAAGGGAAGGAGAGGCCCAAGGAGTAAAATGACCCACAGAAGACCTGTTAAGGAGGTACAGGCTGCCTTTCACTGTGTGGCTGGCTCAAACACTCCTGCACTGTCTGCCTCCTCCCGTAAAGCAGGAACAAGGATATACATGGTATTTGCTATGGGAATTAAACAAGGCTGGCAGTGGGACGGCACTCCTAACACACCTGCTCAACCCTCATGGTGAAAGCTGCCAGAGGTGAGATCGAGGTAGGTTATGTTGTCTGACTGGATCCCAGATCTCCCAATGGCCCTGATGCTGACTCCAAGCAGGTGCTCCTGCCACACAAGGCCAGAGTAACTTCTGTGGTATGGCTAAAGGCAGTAAGACCTGGGTTCTACCTCCTCCAGGGCAGACAGACAGATGGTACTATGTGCAGAGCCCCATAGTCATCCAGAGGCACTCATGACCACTCTTTCATTGATGGGACGAGGTGGGAGAGCCTCACAGAGATGAGCTACATGGTCAGACTGAGACCCACAAAGATCAAAGCCAGGTTTGCAAACAGGTTTCCTGCTCAGGCTCCTGCCATGCAATGCCCCTTATACTTGTCCTTCAGGAGTCTTAACTAAAAGCAACACAAGTGTTTTCAGGCCCATGGGAAGCCCAAGTTGAAATAATAACCAACATCCGGATAACTCAAAAAGTTCCACCCTCAGCCGAAGTGTCCCCCTCGAACCTCTGCAGTGACCATCAAACTTTAAAATCATGGAGTTCTGAGCCCTGTGAAAATATATCTCTAACAATCCCAGAGGATGCTGGTGCCAGACTAGGGACCACACTCTGAGAGTCACTGCTAGCTAGTAGACTCAGACATTGGGCAGGCCACATTGAAGCCTGGGTCTTCTTGTCACCCTCTCCATTCTCGCAGCAGGACTGCAGCAAGGATTAGATAGAGCCAGCCTAAGAAAATCATGCCTGGAGCTGGGTAAATATGGTATTCAAACCTCACTTCCTAGCTATGTAGCTCATGGTAAATGGCTTGATCTCACTGGGCATCTATAACAGGGCTAGGAGAGGAACCAGAAAGATATGACAGCTGGCCTGTAGGCAGGTACTCAGTGACAACGGCTTCTTAATCATGTGCCCATGCAGTGTGGGGCATGCACCTTGTTCTTCTCCATCCATTGAGGACAGGACCAGACTGACTGCAGCTGCTCACATTTCCTTGCACTTCCCTTCCACAAACACTCTCAGTTCAGCTCTTAAGAGGTGTGCTCTGCTTCCTGCCCATTACATCCCATCATCATGTAAAAGTTCATGCCACATATAAAAAAAGGCCTGGGCCTTTCTTAAGCCTCACTCCTTCTGCCTCTTGATTAGATCTGCAGCTTCCAGGCCTGGCCTGTGTAGTGCAGTATGCCAACCCTTCAACCATCATCCCATGGCGTCTGCCTTTTTTCACCACCTATCTGGACTTAATCTGAAATCCAGACACGACCAAGACCAGCCTCCCTGTGAGAAATGAGGAAATGCCCTACCTGTTAGTGGCAAAATTGAGGACTGAATTGTGAGCATGGAAGATGTCTCCAGAGTTGTCATGGAAGTGGACAGTGAAGGTCACGGTCATCCCCAAAGGCAGAGACGTCAGCGCCTCCTTATGCTGAGTATGCAGGACTGGGCTCATGGAGATCCTCAGGTATGAAACAGGAGACACCTGGAGGACATCGTGCAGGTATAGTGATACCTGCCTGAGTGGGTCCCTATCTCAGGGACACTTAAGAGGTAGGTTAACTTCATTCAGGGTGTGGGGAAGAAAGATCTTTCTTCTTAGAGTCCCTACCTAGTGGCACAGTTTTCATCACACAACTTCTAAAAGGCCCAGGTGAGCCAGGATCCATGACTGAAAACTTAAGTCATGGGTCATATGGCAAGAATACCTACCTTCTGGGCTGTGACTATAAATTGTCAGAATCATGGGAGGAGCTGGCTCTCAGGACATTTGAAGTAGAAGCAATGCCCACTGGATGGAGAGGGGGTGTCACTTGCATATAGGGGTGCTGATGAAGACCAACAGTGGGTCTCTAGAGCCATCTGAACCACGTTCCCATAAAAAGGCAGGTAAACATTTATCCTGACTCCAGACAAGAATCCCTTACCTGGCCAAAGTCCAAAGCCCACTAGGCAGGTTAACTGTTGTAGGGTCAGGATATGATGAACAATCTAGTACATTCTGTCATTCAAAAAGTAGGTAGGTGGCATCTGCCAGGCCCACTAAACATAACAAGATACAGCCCAGGTAGGAACCAAAGCATCTGGTAACTGAGTGCACTTTGTCTTCTAGGACTCAGAAGGTGGTGGCAATAAGACAGGGATGCCCTAGGAGGAGGTCTCTGTCCCTGGTAGATACAAAATGTCAGAAGTCCTTGGGCATAGTGAACACAGTCCAGAGCTACTGTGTAGCCTTGAGTGAGTCACCCAGAGTCAATTTCCCTGCTGCAAAATGAGCTCCTCTATCCTCAGAGTTGATGTAATTATTTGCATGTCTGGTAATAAGCATACTTCCTGCCAGAAAGAGCTAAGCATGCTCAGGTACTGCACTGATCTGGGCAGCGGCTCAATAGTAAATGTGGGAATAATGTCAGCAGTCAGGTGCAATGGGAGAACAACAGTGCATTTGCCAAGACTGCAACTCTGTGATTTTGAGCTATCTGTAGACTTCACAGGGCCTCAGTTTCCCCTTCTATGAAACAAGCTAGATGGAATCAATAACTCTCCAGGAAATTTGGCTCTAATGGCTCACAGTCTAGCCAGGGCCTCTGCCTGCAAGTGGTTCTTGGAAATATTCCTGGGCAGGATTCCTCAGCTGTAGGGTAAATGAATCACTTTTACACCCAGGAGAGTGAGAGAGTGAGATGGGGGGTGGGGGTGGAGGTAGAGCCACCTCTGACCTACTGCTCTTTTACCTAGGGTGAAAGATGATCCTACCTTTACAGCGACAGTGACAGTCTGGTTGGTGCCAAAAGGTTCCTGTGCAATCACTTCAAGGGTAGATACCCCAATTCCAGGGCCGGACACCAGGAACCCCTTCTCATCAATGTGTACGACAGAAGCCTTCTCAGGTCCATCAAGGACTCGATAGCTCAGAATGGCTGCACCATCCCTTTGGGAAGCAAGATGATCTGTTTTTATGACACAGAGGGGCCAGAGCATAGGCAGGAGTCCAGGGCCTTATCACAAGATTTCACACCTGTGACTCCAGCTGCTTCTGACCTTGGTATTAAGGCTCATCAGCACCTCATGTTGCTGCTGCTACACAGCCTATCAGTCACCCACAGAACCTAACATAGAAAACTCACAACTTTGAGAATGGCACACATCCCAGGGTGAAGCAACAGGATGGGAAACCATGACACCACAGTTTCATCAACTACACTTTGTAAAAAAGAAGACCATGTCTGTGGCAAATCATTTTCTCTTACTGAAATGAGACAGCCTGTAGCAAGAAATCTGGCACTAGAGAAATTCCCAGGAACCCACAAGGATGACCCCAGCTAATGCCCAAAGCAATAGAGGAGAGGGTGCCTGAACTGGCCTTGTCCTGTAGTCAGATTGAAGACAATCTTAAATGTCACCAAAGAACTTTCATCCAGCAACTGATGGAAACAGAGGCGGAGTCCTGCAGTAGAACACTGGGCTGAGCTCCCAAAGTCCAGTTGAAGAGTGGGAGGAGTGAGAATACGAGCAACGAGTTCAAGACCATGATGGGTTCACCCACTGAAACAGTCTAACTGAACTAATGGGAGCTCACCAACTTCAGTTAGACAGGGAAGGAACCAGCATAGGACCAAACTAGATCCTCTGAAAGTGGGTGACAGTTGTATGGTTGGGGCAGACTGCTGGGCCACTGGCAGTGGGACAAGGATTTATCCCTAGTGCGTGTACTGGCTTTTTGGAACCCATTATCTGATGGGGAAGCTCTGTTAACCAATCACACCTAGTTAAGGTGTGGCTACCTGGAGCCCAGGAAGAAAAACTGGGAGGAACCAGGTGTGCGCTCTCTGTGGGCAATTAGCACCAGACACAGAGGAAGTCTGACTTCCCATTCTTGTGGCATGAGTTTCCCCTTATAACAATTAAAAATATAATTGTTATCTTTAAGCTGACCTGGTTATTTCCTGTTCGAGCTAATTCTCGACAAGTATCTTTGTATGGATACCTTGCCAGCCTAGATATAGTAGGGAGGGCCTTGGTCCTTCCTCAAAACAATGTGCCTTACACTCTCTGAGGAGTAGATGGGGAGTTGGGTGGCAGGGGGAAAGTGGAGGGAATGGGAGGAGGAGAGGGAGTGGGAACTGAGACTGGAATAAAAGGAAAAGAGATAGTTTCTTTTCTTTCTTTCTTTCTTTTTTTTTTAAAGAAAGAAATGAGGAAGCCTGGAATGGAGGACAGTGTGAGGGCGTTGAGTTGTATGGACCAAGGGCTAGCCTCTATTTGCGAGAACTGCTAAGGAAGGGTTCACAGCCCTTTTCATGTGCTTCTTAACATGATATTCAAGGAGAGACCTTCAGCAACCACTGAAAGCTCCTGCAAGCTCCTCACCAATGCTAGCACTACTGAATCACTCTAACAAATTTAAGCAAATGTTACAGCCTCTGACTGAACTTCTACCAGCTCCCTCCTTGTAATCTGAAGTCTTATTCATCTTTGAAGATGCCCCTAGGTCAGGCATCTTCATCGATGACACTCTTCCCCTAAATCTCCAGAAATGTCCTTCTCTGGGCTCCATCTGAAGGTTACATACCACGTTCTCACCATCCTTCTGCTGTCTCTGAAGGCACTGTATGTCTTCCACCTCTGTGGTCATAGAGCCTAGCATAGCATCTCCTCCTGAGCTACTTCTGGCTGAATTAGCCCTGAGTGCTTCATGCAATATGGTTGTGTGGCCCAGAGTTCCCCACTCACCAAGTGCCATTCAAGTCTCAGTCATGTTAGGAAAGGCTTCCTTGGTGAATCCAAGGAGGAGCCATGTGTGCAGTCAGCTTTTAAAACAACACATAACCAGCACTGGCATGTGCCCACACAGCCTGGGGACTTTGTTAAAGTGTAGCTTTTTCTTCAGTAGGGCTGAGGTGGAGCCCAAGCTTTGCATTTTATCCTGTTCCCCAGTGCCACTGCTATTGCTAATTCATGGGCTCTACTTTGAGTAGCAAGTCTTGAAAACACAGGGGCATTTGAAAAATTTAACACTTCTAAGTTGGTGCTTTTGTCCCTTTTAAAGACTGAGTTCAGCAGTGTTCATAAAAATGAGTTTTGGCCACAGGGAACAGAAGAGGGATCCAGAAGAGCCATGAAGGAGCAGAAGTCATCCACTGGAAGGGAAGGGGGATGCAGAAGCCGCCCCAGTTCAAGCACATCACCAGGGCACCTGACACCTTTGACAAGCAGCGTGTAGGATGGGACGAGAGTGCAGCTTCTGCACTCACAGAAAACAGGAGTCGAGCCACATACCTGTTTGTCTGCAGCTTTATGAGTGAGTTGGGTGACATCAGTATTTGTTCTGCTTCTATTTCAGGGTTCAGCAGCCGCAGTTTTTCAAATACCTAGAGAAGAGCGATTCATATTTCCTATCCCAACCAGACTCACATCCAGTCTAAGCATCTGCTCTTTCTCAGTGAAGACTGAGGAAAGACAGGAAGTTGCCTTTAGCACCTCCCAGGAGATCTGGGATGTGAAAGGGAGGGCTGGCCTTTAGGGATGACAATGTCAGACCAAATCTGACCCCATCACTCATAGATGCTCTGAGAAATTTCTCCATATAGCTTACTAGCACCTCAGTCCTTCTGCTTAGGCTGCTTCCAGCCTGGCTCAAGAGCACACACATTCTGACACTGTGTACGGAACTCCCAGTTTCTGACGAGACGAGATGGGCCTCCTGAGCAAGTGAGCAGCAGTTCTCTGAGGATAAAGAGTTCAAGCTCCCTCTCAGGACCTCTGTGCTCTTTTACAGCATATCTACACTGTGGGTTCTGGGACCATTGTCTCCAGGAGCTGGACCTGAGGCAAATGGCAGCCATCCCAAAGGAAGAATGAAAAACAGCCTCAGGGAGATTCAGAGGACTTTGGCGTCAGGGGCACCTGAGGCAAAATCAGAGGCCATCTTTGCTCAGGCAGGTGGTCCTGAGCATGGATCACTGACTGACTGAAACCTGGACTGCACAGTGGGAACATCCACATGCAGGTTTCTTCCTGTTCCCTTGAAGCATGTCCTCTTTTAAATGGAGGTGAACTCATTGTACCATCAACTGTGAGGACATCAACAGTACCAGCCCCTTGGGAAATGGCACCTGTCACACAGGCACCAGGGGATGGTGAGGCCTTGTGGTAAACTGGAGTAGAGCTCCAATAGCAGGAAGGCTAGGCTTCAGTCATTTGCCAATTACACTGTGTGTTAAAACCATACCGGCAACAAATAAAACACATCTTTGGGCTGGACTTCCCTGGTTTGACTTACTCCAACTCCAGTGGCTGTCAAGAAGGGAAATAGACATGGAACCACTCAGACTCAAAACTACTACACCCTGCCTATAAGTCATGTGTTCTGTTTACCAGTGTCTGCATGAGGACCTGGGGGTGTATGCCTCTGGACACACATGTGACTGTTACCTGCTGTGTCTTTATGTAGACACATGTCTGTGTGTCCCTGGGTGAGAGTATGTGTGCAGGTGTCTGCTTCTAAGTGCATGTGCACCTGTGTGAGAAGAGGTGAGAGTTGGAGAATAGCTGTTTCTGTCTTTGAAAATCTGCTTCTTCATCCCTGAGCCTAGCATACATGAGGAGGAAGCGGGGGTGTCTTTTCTTCTCTAGGAGGGGATGTGAACTTCTTTTTCTTCCTCCTGGTAATCAGAGGACACTTTAGTTTTTCTTTGCAGCTTACAAGGGTTTAGGGGTTACAGAATCCCAGATCATCAGCAGAATGCACTTGAAGCGAAAACACCCTCTACAGAGGTAACTTATCAACTCCTCTTGTGTGTATATGTGTGTGTGTGTGTGTGTGTGTGTGTCTGTGTGTGTGTGTGTGTATGCGCGCGCGCGAGCCCATGAATATGTGTCTGCATGGGGGCTCATGCAGAGGTCAGAGGTCATCTTCAGATGTTATTTCTTAGGCAATATTAACTTTTTTCTTTTCTTCTTTTTAAAGACAGACATTCTCACTGCCCTGGGGCTTGCAGATTAGGTGAGGCTGGCTGGCCAGCAAGCTCCAGGGATCTCCCTAGTTTTAAATCCCCAGTGCTAGAATTACGACTACAGCCACCATACCAGGCTTTATTTTATTTATTTTTTTTTTTGTTTTTCGAGACAGGGTTTCTCTGTAGCTTTGGAGCCTGTCCTGGAACTAGCTCTTGTAGACCAGGCTGGTCTCGAACTCACAGAGATCCGCCTGCCTCTGCCTCCTGAGTGCTGGGATTAAAGGCATGCGCCACCACTGCCCGGCTCCAGGCTTTATTTTTAATGTGTAAGTAGTAGTCTGTCTTCATGTATGTATATGCATTACGTGTGTGCCTGGTACCAACAAAGGCCAGAAGAGGGCATCAGATCTCCTGTAACTGGAGTTATAAATGGTTATGAAACACCATGTAGGTATTGGGACTTAAACGTGGATCTTCTGTTAAAGCAACAAGTGCTCTTAATCTGAGTCATCTCTCTAGGCCCACACCTGGCTACTTTTAAAAAATGGATTCTAAGGATCAAGACTATGCATAGTAAGCCCTTCACTAACTATTTCTCCAGTCCAGCTTCTCGGTCTCACAGGGCCTAGCCACAGGAGGGAAAGGTCTAAGAGACGGGAGCAACAAGCTCTGGCAGGGGGATCTCTGGAACAGACTGAGCTGATTTCAGTGATGGCCAAAGACCCTCCTTCTCTACAGAACAGAACACAGCTCTTCCAACCCTGTGCAGCCTTGACCCTTTGTCCCTTGGGCCTCTGGTTCAAACACAAGTGGTCTGCCTGGTGGGTTCCATGTAAGCACTGGATGTGTCAATGCCAGAAGTGGGGAGGAGCCAGCCTGCCTCTATCAGGAAGCCTAGAAGTGATTATTAAATACAGGTGACTAAAAGAGCTCAGACATGTGAGCTCGTGTCCCTGTCAGCAGTCCCTAATATCAAGATACTCATGGACCTCAAACTAAGAGTAAGCTGCACTTCTGGAACACTTCAAGATACTGCCAGCTTCCAGACCTCTGTTCAGAAAATTCACCAACTCCTCTCATGCTGCAAAGTCCCTCCTCTTTGGAGCTGTAGTCAGCTCCACCTGGTACCTTCTATATATCCTACTCTCCATCTCCCTCCCTTCCTGGTCACACACAGGTGGATGTCTCCAATTCTTCAGTAGCTAAGTGGTCCTTGAGGCTGGGATGGCACAAGGCCCCCATCCTAGAACTCAGGCCACTGGAACTCCCTGTCCCGTTCATGTGGCTCCCACCATCCTGCCCCTTACCTGAATTTGGATCTCATCTGAGAGCTCTTTGCCAAGGCCATGCAGCTGCCCAGCCGTGGGATCCAGAGCTTTGACCACCAACCGCAGTCCAGTCCGACCTTTCACCCGGCCGTGCACATTCATGGCAAAGTTGTACTGAGGCGGGAGCCGGATAGATGTCTGGGAAAGACATCAAGCATGTTTCCATGAAAGAGGTCTAAGGCCCCAGCATTCCTAGAAGGGTGATAGATGGACATACTGGCCCCAGACAGGTATCTGACTTTTCTCAGAGGCCACTGTCTTGCTGCCAGGGTCAGATGGCAAACCCAGAGTGGAACAGATGGTTTTCTTCCAGCACCACAGGCCACATTTCCCCATGTGGGGGTGTTTAGACAATTCTGTGTTCACACAACAACCACTTTCTTTAGAGCAGCATGTCCCCAAGCCTTCCGTATGCAGAGGTATGTCAGGAGTCACCCAGAGACATGCTAGGCCATGTAGGGTTTCTCACAGAGCCACTGATACAGGGTATCTAAATAATCACATTGCTGGTGTCCCATGCAAACAATCCAGGCAATACCTTGGCCCTGGGATCAGGACCCCAAGAAGTACTGGTCCTGTGTTATATAAACCTGAACAATTAGGAAATTCTTACCCTGGCCTTGGCCTTCTGCTGCTAGCTCCACCATCCATGGCAAAGAACAGAAGGGGTCTTCTAAAGCAACCTCACTCAGGACACTGTAACCAAGGCTGCTGTGGCCTGAGCCTGGAGCCATAGGAGCTGGCACTGTACAATTTCCCCCTTGCTGGGTGAGCCCTAGGCAAGTCCTTTCCTGTTCATGGGCTTTAATTCAAAGTCTGCCCTGTCTACCCCCAAGATCTAGAGGTGGCTGGGATCCTTGAGGAGAGTTGATGGACAGGGGTTTACCCTCTGAGATAAACTAGAGCAAAGACCCAGGGCTGCCTGGCACCATGACAAAAAGCAGGTACAAAGCTAGAGACCCTAACCCAGAACCTTCTGGAAGTCAGGTGACCTTCCTGCCAGGTCGATACTCTTGTTGCAGTCTGTTAGCAGTCACCTGCAGTTGTGGTTTGGCCCCCAAGGGTTCTTGTATTATAAATTTGGGCACAAGCTGGGCAGTGGTGGCACATGCCTTTAATTCCAGCACTGGGAGGCAGAGGCAGGTAGATCTCTGTGAGTTTGTGGCTAGCCTGGTCTACAGAGCTAGTTCCAGGGCAGGTTCCAAAGCTACACAAAGAAACCTTGTCTCAAAAAAACAAAACAAAAAAACAACAAAAAGAAAAAAGAAAGAAAGAAGGAAGGAAGGAAGGAAAGAAACAAACAAACAAACAAACAAACAAACTGGGTATGAGAGGTGATGGAGCCCGTAAGGAAGGGGTCCCAGCAAGGTAACTGCTGGGGAGGGCACTATCCTCAGAAGGGATTATCATAGACTTTGACAGATTTCTGTTAATTCCTAAGAGAGTGTGTTGAGATGTGTGTATGTAGGTGTATATACACACACACACACACACACACACATACACACACACACACACACACACACACACACACACACACACGCACGCACGAGACGGGTGGTGAAGACTTCTCTCTCCAAGCCCTGGCTTCCTGTTTCAAGCCATTTCCCTCTATACGGTTAGGGTTAGGGTTAGGTACCATGGTGCCAACTGCCATGCTGTGACGTAACCAGCATGGTCCTTCCCTATGCAAAAGGTCTGACAGCCACACAGAAGCACTTACTAGTGTGAACACTAGGGCCATCCTGTGAAACTCCCCACCCTGAGAACTAAATAACCTCCTTTTCTACATAGAGTATCCTGCCTTTGGTATTTTTTTATGGAAACAGAACAGGGGCAGATATACCCTAAACAGCAAAAGGTAGACTCCTGTGAGACAATGTGGTGGGACCCTCAACCAGTAAGGATGATGGTTCAGGCAGGGAGTTTGGATTTCTGGGTGATTACCTCATGGTGCCGCCCTCGAAGGTCCAGGACATCTCGCTTGGTGACAGACCAGTGGAAGGTTAGGCCTGGCACAGCATTGCCAAAGGAGAAAGGGCTCTGGTTGCTGGTGATCCCAGTGACGTAGACCGGCATCTGGGGGAAAGCCAGGCTTTGTAACTGCTGGTTCTAGCACTGGGTACCCTTTCTCCCAAGACCCCATCCTTACTGGCCCCAAAAATTCCTTGCTTCCCTTATGCAGTGGGAACTGTGCCTTGGTGTTTCCTAACCTGACAAGGGCTAGGCAGAAGATCTGAGAGTTTGACATAATACAAACAACACACATAGGCAAGATTAAACTCCTGCCCTGTCACTGTCACAGAGGGGCTGTGCATGTAAAGTCCTTTTCTGGACAAAGTCCTGGAGCTCCAGGACACCCAAGTTTGCCTCACAATATTGCACAAGTGCCCTACGCCCTCAGGTCTCTTTCCTGCTCCAGCAGGGAGACTCTGTTCTTGGGGAAGAATACAATGGGTGAATACTTCAACATGCTTATTTAGTGTACTGGTGAAAGTCATGTGGCTGGTGGCAAAAAACCAAACAAGTATGTTGCCTGGGAAATTCCTAGACCTCTCCAGCCCCAGGTTCCTCAGTCATGTACCAAAACACTGCAGAAAAGACTGGGCCTGTCAGGGACATGCATAGTTCCCTCATCTTTATTCCCTATGCAAAAGGTCTGAGAGCCACACAGAAGCACTTACAGCATATTAGATACTGTAAGTCACCCAAGCACAACTGAAAGCACACAGAGATGGAAGAGAATGCTACTCCATTATGTGTAGGAGACTTGCATGTCCTCAGATACAGAAGAACCACATCCAACTGGGTGACCTTGGGCAGAATGGCACCTTTCTGCTCATCTGTGATACAATCCAACCCCACCTCGAGTACTATTATGATCATCTAAAGGAACAAGTGTACGGAGCATACACTGTAGAGCAAGTACCACAGACCCATGATCTACTGTGCCAGGCCAGGTGCCAGCCTAGCTGCTGAAAGGCAGTAGCCTTAGAAACAAGAAGGTGCCAGTAAGGAAAGTTACAAACATGGAGTTTGGAGATGAGTTTTGACACCCATGGTACAAGTAATCTGAGCTACACAGATCAACATGCTCCACAGATGGTTCACAAGGCATGGGGAACCAGCAGTGACCTGTTAAGTGCCTGGGCTCAGAGCCTAAGGCCTCCTGACCCATCAGGTTCCCATCTCACCTGGGTTCCGGTCCTCATTCGCGTGATTGGGGCACGAATCCTCACTGCCTGGAGTTGCAGCACTTCTACCTCCACATGGTCCTAGAAGAGAGTTGGGGCTCAGGCTACACAGGATACTGAGAAACCTCCAGGGGAAGGAGGCATCTGTCCAGCTATGAAACACCAGCAGCATACTCATTAGCCTGAGGAGGTCTTGCTTTGGGGATGGCTCACTCCATAGGACCAGCCTTTTCTTTCCCGACTGGACCTGTAGCCCTACCCAATCTGATCCAGCTGCTACAGGTCAAAACAGTGGACAGGGAACCAGGACATGATTTTCTCTTCTCTAGGCTGTGTGGGCTTCTCAGGATAGGCCTCAGACACTCCCATACTTAGCCTATCTGCCTCTCTAACTCACCAAGATACAGGGAGGAGTAGAGGAACCAGGTCACGTCTGATGGCAGCAGGCCTTACATCTTCCTTTATCCTTAGCTCTATAAATCAACTAATCTGACCAATGACTGTACTAGCTTCTTCAGATGTTGCTAACTAATGGGGGTGTTGAACTAATAAGTTTTTCAGTTCTTTAGACACTGCCCATGTGGAGTCTGTCTCTGCTGAAGTGGTTTGAATGAGAATGGCTTCAGAGACTCATTAATTTGAGTGCTTGGTCCCCAGTTGTGGAACTGTTTGGGAAGGACTAAGAGGTATGGTCTTTTTGGAGGTGGTATGTCACTGGGAGTATGCTTTGAGATTTCAAAGGCCCATGCTATCCCCATTCTTCACTCTTGGCCTCATGGTTGTGGCTAAGATGTGAGTCTCAGCTACTGTTCCGGCACCATGCCTGACTGCCTGATTCTGCCACACCCCCACCCTGATGAATATGAACTCTCACCCTGAATCTTAGCAAGCCCCAATTAAGTATCTTCTTTTAAAAGATGCCTTGGTAATGGTGTTTTGTTATGGCAATAGAAAAAGTAACTAAGATATCCACCTAGTACCCTATTGTTTAGGCAAGTGCTTGTTTCAGGAAGTCCTTCCTTCCCCTTCTTTCTCATTTCTCAGTTCTAGATGTTTCTGGACCATCCCTTGGCCTTGGGATGCTGGTGTGTTCAGGATTGGACAGATGGAACCAGCAGCACCTGACAGAATCATATGCCCAGTGTGGATGTGGAAGCTACAGGCTGAGCCTCTCAGAATCACTTGTAACAAAACCTCCTCACCCTGCCAAGGACCACGATGGGACACAGGTGAAGGAGAGGCCCAGAAAGGTGAGAACAGGACAGCTGGGAGGGCCAGGGCAAGAGTAGAGAGGTCATGGGGATGGCCAGGGTTGTGCCTTCTGGGTGATGGGAGGAGAAAACAGAGCCTATTTCTGAAGCCACAGTTCTTTCTAAGAGGGAACAGAGCAGGGCATCCTGGAGTCTTTCATTTCAGTCTCTGGGATGCCTGTGTGAACCCTAGGCACCACTGGGATAGTCTTATATGCTCCTTGCTATCTCCACAAAATCGATACACAGAATTGGGACAGCTGCCTCTGCCATTCAAAAAGACTTTGTGGTTTAACTTGGATTCTTGGAGGCAGATAATGAAACTGCTAGATAAAGGAGCCAATCAATGAACTCAATGTCAGATCAAAGTCAGCCTCAGGGAGCCAGGACTATCAGGCCCATGGGGGTGGCCACTCATCAGCCCCCCAGGCATGTGCTTAGATTCTCCCAGTGTAGAGGGTTGCACAGGCTACACACAAGGGGCCTCCTAGAGGGATGGGGTGAGTGAGGCTTGAATAAACTACTTGTCACTGCACACCACATAAGCTCTCCTGTGAGCAAAACCACAGGAACATTCCAAGATGCCTGTGTGAGCCATTGTGGAAAAAGGGTGTGGTGTGTGTGTGTGTGTGTGTGTGTGTGTGTGTGTGTGTGTGTGTGTGTG
>JAQHUG010000047.1:6565378-6610226 GCA_028555095.1 Dicrostonyx torquatus
TATGGCCCTACATTCATCATTCGGCACCAAGTAGACATGTGTGTGTGTGTGTGTGTGTGTGTGTGTGTGTGTGTGTTGGAGGGAGAGAGAGAGAGAGAGAGAGAGAGAGAGAGAGAGAGAGAGAGAGAGAGAGAGACATCCAGATGCCCTTCTGGTTTTATCATAAGGCCTTCTTGGGAGTAGAAATGATCTTCCACTGCCTTGCCTGTCAGTCTTTGAAAATTGACTTTCACCTGTTGCCAGCAACCCCACTGGTGTGGGTCAGGGAACACCTCCAGAGGGAGATGACTACTTCAGCTTCACTGTTAGACAAAAAAAAGCAACTAGAAAATAAGCCCACCAAAGAGCCTTGGCGGCTAGAGCCAGTGGGCCAGCGGTTAAAGAGGAGATGAACAGATGACTGAACTACAAATCCAGTCTGAATTACTGGCTGCCATACGTCATGCTCCCACCACCCAACCATGGATCTAGGCACACACGGTTACACACAGAGCACCTCATCAGGACTGACCTCTACCATCCCATCACCACATGATCAGGACCCACTATAGACAGTGCACAAACGGTCCCAGAACTCTGACCTCAGGCAGTCCTGGGTCAAGGCTCAGAATCACCACAACAGCCATGGGCTACTAGCAGGGTTGTCACACAATTCATCTGCAAAGGGGAAACATAGCAAAATATATAGCGAGGAATCTAAAGTACTAAGATCAGTGGTCTCCAGCACAAGCACCCTGATTATATACCATAGAACCTGTAGGGCTGGGGATATTAGAGATCTTATCCCAGAGAACAACGGGAAGAACCTAGGAGGCTCAGTCTGGAGAAGAGCCATCTCAGGTCTGGGTATTCTCAAATAGCAGAGATCAAACCTGGCAGAAATCCAGGGACACTCCCAAGAACCAATTGCCAGTGGCATATGTGATACCTGAGAGACGATGACGACCTTGCCAGTCTCAGCATCCACCGCCTGCACGACCCCCAGAACAGAGCCATTGCCAACCATGAGCCCACGCACCAGCCCAGCACTGCTCACTGCTGCCACACTTTCATTGTTGATGGAGAAGAGGATGTTGGACTGAGGTTGGGGGCCACCCTCGGAGGTGATCTAAGAAGTGAGAAACAGTGGCTCTTGTCAGGACCTGCCACAACTGGAGAGCCCTCATCATCCCATGAGTGTAAGGATGTCAACAGTGAAGGCCTGTGTTGACCTGCAGTGGCTCCTACCTGCATCATGGCTCCAATGATCAGTGTCACCTTCCTGGGTATCAACCTAAACGGAGGGAAGACCTGGATATGGAGGGAGAAGAGAGAAGGGACTGGTACCTGCAAACTGACATTGGTTGGCTACATATGATGTGCACTGCACATGGGGTATGGTCATCACCTAGCTGGAGGGTAACTGGCAGTGCTGGGGAACCCTATGATCACAGAAATAACGGCCTTTGATCTCTCAGTGCAGGTTTCAACATGTGGCCCCACTAGCAGCACTAGTACTTCCTGATGGCATTCTGTGGACCCATCAGGAATCCTCTGGTCTAATCTACCTAAGACCTATGAAGCCTGAGGCAAGGTCCCTGTGATTTGAGGCCTGACAAGTCCTATGGTAATTAAGAGTGTCTGCTGAAGTTGTGACTGTGGTCTCCGGAATCCTGACTCCTCTTTAGAGAGCTGCCTCTGGCACTACTGAAAGCAAACTGTCCTGGAACAGGGCTCTACTTCAACAGCTGCACCATTTTTCTGCGGAAGAAAAGGCTCAGGAGCAGTCAAAGGCGAGGTGGACAGCCCGTCTCTGCAGCAACCTTGCCCCACAGCCCCCACAAGTTCCTACTTGTCAAGCATGTAAGAAACGCTCCAAGGAGAGCGCGGAGACTGCTCTGGGCTAAGAATTAGTCTTGGTTGGGCTGTGCTATTTATAGGCAGAAACAAATTCCTCACCACCAGTAGGAGGAAGGCACACTTCCATCTGGAGGCACCAACCGCCTCCGCCTGTTTCTGACGGCAGATCAATGAAGCCTGCCACCCGTGTGGCCGAGGCCTGCAGAAGATGGTGCTATTGCTGTTGCTAGTGGGTATCTGGGGATTCTTGGGCAAGGTGGCCTGACCCTGGTTGCCCTGACCTCTGCCTACAATGGAGTACCTATGAAAAACTAAATGCAGGATAGCCTATACCACACTGAGAAGTTTTAGGGGCTTCAGAGCTCAACTGATCCTGAACAACCTGTCCCAGGAATCCTCTGGCAGGTGCTCATGGCCCTTCTGGGCCTGGGTTAAGGCTCAGAACTGACTGGAGGCGTTAGTTCTATACAAGCTAAAATCAGCCTATGGCTTCCACCTGGCCACTGCTTTCTGGAAAGAAGCTCTGCCTATCCTTTGCCATGGGACAAAGCACAGGATTTCTCTGAACTGCCTGAACTCCTGCCACAGAAGGAGGTCAATATCTCAAGCTCCCTTTGGTTCTGCATCTCATATACCTGGGGCTGGTGACTATGTTTCTGCTCAGAGGACATGGTAAGACACAGACTTTAACAGGGCTTCTTCTTATAGCTGAAATCTTAGCCTACCAGGATGGATCCCATGCAGAGCAAAAGGAGCAGAACTACCTCAATTTGTTGTGGGGTGGAGCTGATTCTCTGCCCAGATTTGTCCGTCACGCTTGCAGACAGGCTTGTCTGGCCAATGGCCACACCATGCACAAGGAATGTGGCCGTGTAGCTGTCCAGAGCTTCGTCGAGAGTCCTGAGACAGAAAGAAGCACTAGATTCCTCCTCCAAGGAAGAGCTGCTTGAGAAGCTACAAGGGGAATCAGTCCCATCTCTAGGACGCCCTTCCCAACTCCTATGAAGACTCACACCAGTGTGATTATCTGGGAGGCGGCTCGCAGCTTCAGGTCCATGAAGGTGAAGTACTTGGCCAAGAAAGGCTTCTTGTAGAAATCCAACACTCGGACATAGGCCTTGACAGCCTTCCCAATCTCCACCTAAGGCACAAACAGGTTCAGGAGTGGTCTCTCAGTGATCTTCCTCCAACATGTAGCACCCAAGGCTTTCAGAGACACCACCACCAATCTCCAGCTCAGAGCTTGGGAACTAGGGAATAAGCCACCCAGAATGACGTCTGGGCTTGGCCAATCAATGAGTGAAAAATGATAAGTTTATAGTATACAGGGAATAGGGAGGCTTGGCATAGCATGAGGCATGAACTCCACGCTCTACTAGTGGGTTACCAATCAGATTAGAGAGACAGGACACAGCTTAGAACATAGGCACAGAGGAGCTTAGTATCTGAACAGCTCAATCTATGCAGTATATCAGCAGGCACTTTAGGAAAAGAGGGCCTGGAGTGCCTACTGAAGAGGAATCTAGTAAGCAAGCTGGAGGGAAGCTGGCTGTGGTGGCACTCAGAAGGCTGAGGCAGGAGGATAGTGAGTTGAAGGTCAGTTTGAAATATACAGCTAACCTGTCTCCATAAGAAAATACTCAGGAGAGAATTTGAGTCTGGGTAATAGAATCTTAGCTTTAAGCTATGAAATCTAAGACGCTTGACCATCCCTCTTTCAGTGACTAACCTTTTCACCAGCACAGGTAATAGGGACTGGACAGCAAGCCTTGGAAGCCTAGCTTTAGCCACTTCAGCTCTGAATCAGTTTCCCATTCACACAAAAGGAAAACCTAGGTCTGTTGTTTATTCACATCACAGGACACGCGGCAGTATTGAGTTTTACTCAATTGTCCCTGAAATTCCCAAGAATCCTCATCTTATATTCTGGGGCAAAACTCTATGCTCAGCAGGGTATGTGCCAGGCTGGTGAATAACCTATGTGAGCAGAGGACATGCATTCCCAAGTCAAGGCTAATTCAGTCAATCCAGCAGGCAGGATTTACTGCCAAGTGTTACCGATGACAACTGCGATAGAGAAATATAGCAGAGACATCAGCCTGCATTGTCCACGAGAAGCACAGAAGTCAGAGATGGCAACGTAAGTTTGGTCAATTCTGGAGGAGACAGAAGTGGGCAGGATCCAGGAGGAAAGGCAAAGGACATAAGGAAACACTTCCCAGGACAAATTGTCCCTGCTTTACATGCATCAGCAGAGAGGTGGCTATGTTGAGAAGTGTCTACTAACCTTGTCCACCACTCGGACATAGAGCTCCTGGATGTCTGAGACATGAATGACAGCTTTTGCTGGGGCTGGGAAGGCCAGGCATAAGTCATGGACCATGACAGTTGATGAGCCTGGGAGCAGAGGGTGCACCTGCAAAGTAGAGGAGGACAGAGTCATAAGACCAAAGGTCCCATTTCTGCTCAAGGGGTCACTAGCAGTATCTTGTCTTCTGAGATGCCAACACTCAGGAACTACCTGGCTAGAAGTGGACACAGAAAATCCTCTTTCACCCCAGCAGCAAGGGCATGAACTGAAGATGGGGTGTTATGGTGCCTGAGGGATCTAAAGCAACATTCATTTCAATTTTATGCATTTTATAAAAAGGGGATTAAAAGTTTATCCAAGTGTGATGGATGAGAACATACACAATAACCTGGAGGCAGAAGATTCAAACCCAAGATGGCTTAGCCAGGTGGTTCTAATAATAGCACCACACCCCTTGGAATCTCATATGAAGCTGCAAGTTAGGAGCTGATAGAACTGAGGACAGACAACAGCTTCCAAAAGAGTTCTTGTCTGAATCCACAACAGAATAGAGCTGATGACAGATCACCCAGGTCACCCATTCCTGGGCTCCTGCGGGCCTACCCATCTCTGTACCCCAGCTTTGCTTGAAGTCATGACCAACTAAGAAGTTTTAGGTGAATAAATAAACACAAGCTTGAATTTCCTACTCTTCTGGCTCCCATAGCACCCCTTTATCCTTCCTTAACCATGCAGCCTTAGAGAGTTCCCTAAGCAACCACAGCTCCAAGCACTGGCTCAGCTACAGTAGCTCCTCGCAGGGGACATGTCTATCAAACATAGACTTGCCACATGTCCTTTAGGCATGTGCCTCAGCTGGGTGACTTCTCAGGCTGGGCAGGCAGGGGCAGGGCGAGTGACTGACTTTGCCAGTTAGATTCTGTCACAGTGGGGCTAAAGGGTATAAATGCATTCAGCAAGCAGTTCAGCATTTGTAAACCTAGTTCCAATACCAAGAGTTTGTGGGGTGGGGTTGGGAGGTGCAAATAGGTTCTCCATCAACAGGAAATAACCAACTTTCTGCCTCTTCCCCCAGTCCTCAGCTGCTTGCTCCAATTTCAAGCCTCACTTCTCCCACCAGATAGGCATGCTCTTCCCTCCACTGGGCTGACTTCCCCTCATCACTATTTGGAATTTTTTAGCTTGCCTTTCTCCTTCATGCTGACCTCCACCTTCCCAAAGTCTTCACAGAGCCTAGTATCAGGCACTAAGCACCCAACCTCCAAACCTTGATCAGACCCAGGCCCGCAGCTTTGAGGGAGTCTGATAAAGCAGTGAAACCAGATGCTTAAGCTTGCATAGCTCTGCAAAGCAGAACTGGCTTGGTTGAGAATGGGAAGTTCTGAAGAATTCTGCAGAGAACATAGAACCTATAAATTCTGATCCAGCAGCTTTAAGGTACAAAAGAGCAAACCATGCCTCAAGGGCAGGGTGGAAATAGCCTGAAGGGAAGCTAGAGATCCAAACCAGTGGCTCAGTTCTCCATTCAGGGGCACTGCCTCCTTTGCAGGGAAACAGGGCCTTCAGTATCCAGACAGGAGGAGAGAAGTGGAGAGGACCAGTAGGGAGAGTCTGAGCTAAGAAAGGCCTAAGCCCACAGGTAGCTGGGGTAGACAAAATTGGAAATCTGGGCCAAGCTGCTACATGCAGGTGTAACTGAGCTCCAGGGCACATCAAGAAGATGAGGTGTGCCTGGCTTATTTAATACGATGGCTTAAAGTAGATTAACAAAGATCCTAGGGTGGGAATCACACTTACATTCCAGAATGATGGCTGTGGGATCTGAGCTGTTGCCGCTAGCCAGCCTGGCATTAACTATGGGTGGAGAAGCCACCAGTCATCAGGCTTTGCTGTGGATGGTTATTACATTTCCCCTAAAGAAAGCTCATGCAAAATTGCATGGAGGAATGAGCACTTCTGAGAACATGACCTGAGCCTCTGGTCTGACACGCACACAGGAGCTGCTGCTGTCAGGAGCTGGCATGTCCTTTATAACCTGAGGAAATTACACAGTGCACCCGCTGCTGACAGACCCAATGGGCAAGCAGGCGTGGGTGGGCTTTTTCTGTTTTTCCATCCATCCTTCAAAAAAAATCACTTTGCACATTTTAAACAAAAGCATAAAATGGCAGTGGGGAAATCAATTCCTCTTCCACTTGACTTCCCAGAAGATGGACATTCAGCCACCTTCCAGATGACAGAAGGGGAGGACAGTACCAGGTTGCATGTCGGGAAGCAGCGAGGTCTGGCCTGCTCCACTGCTGGACTCACTTCAGATTGCTTTATCCTGAAACAAATCATTGAGTCCAGTGTGTGAGGTCTTCTAGGAAAAGCAAAGAAACAGCATGGAGGGAAGTAGAGAGCTGACCAATAGTTAGTAGCCACATAGAGACCCCAGACCACTCCTCACTGGACTGTAGTTGGCTCATACTTCTTAAGAGTCTGTCACCACATGCTTCTTGATGGACATTCAAGAACACTGAGAAAAGGCAGTGGGGGTGTCTGGAATGATTTCTCATTTTTAAGTGCTGACAGTGCCACCTAAGAATGTCATCAAGTACTGAGCCCAAAGGAAAGTCCTGTCATCAGTTTGGAGATGATGAATGCATTACTCCTCATTAAGAAACTCTATGGCCCATGAGCTCACCAGCCCCGCCTTCCTGGTCCCCTGTTCACACTTCAGACTTGTAGCATGTGACACTTTCAGATGCATAAATATCCTAGTAATATTTCTGATGATCACTGGGACCATTAGCTTTGCTTTCTTCTGATGTGCTCATCAGTGCCAGGAAATAAGCCAAGTTACCGTGTGTGCAAGAGGACTGAGACCTATGTCTTCAATCTCTCACCTAGCATTCTACAAAGATGACCAGAATTCACATGAGAACCACAGGTATCCAGGAATCTCAGCCTGGATAAAACTTTATGCAGTGGTCAGCTCTGCCAGTTCCCCAAGAGTGAGAGTAGGGGCTAGGCACCACACCATCCACAACCAGCCTCACAGAAGTGGCACACACCTGAGTTCAAGTCCTACAAACATCACCTCCTACCAACTCATCCCTGGTGTGCTTCTACTACATCCCAGGGCATCACGGCTGGCCACACACTGCAGTACTGAGTGGTAAAGGCACTACTACGGCTCACCAGAGCTGAGCCTGCAAGCCTTCTTCCTCGTTACCGCCATACTCTGCACTAGAGCTTTGTTGAATGAACACAGCAGAAAGAAGTGTCAAGTGCTCAGGGCATATCAAGCTCTCAGTGACAGGCTAAGCTCAGAGGACTCATGAAATATGAGGAATGGTTTGAGAAGGAAGAAATCCTGAGTTTTAATCAGGTAAACACTCTTCTGTTCAATCCAGCCAAAAATAAAATAAAGGCCCCTTGCAGAAGGTTCCGGAAGCTGTGTGATCAAAACTAATCAGCCTTGCTCAGCCTGGGGTTCATTGTGTGGGCATGAAAACTTCCACCACAGCCTGCTGTGTGCATCATGCACTCACTTCTCTTCCAAAGACACTGAGAAGCCAACTACATACAGACAGGAGCCATTGTGAAGCCTCAACTCCTATCAATAAGGAAGAACGAAGCATTGTCTAGGAGCTCTGTGAGAACGGCTGTGCGCTTTCTTGTCTGTGAAGAAGAGAAATGAGAATGCTGCTAATTAGCAGCTGCAAAATGCCAAAGAAATGTGCAAATGTGTCCTTCAGAGTCAGCCCTCTGAAGGAAGCTGGGAGCACCCGTCACAGCCCATCAACACTCTGAAAGATACTGCAGGTTCAGAAGAGGGAGAAGGAAATAGGACCCGATTTCCCCTTGAAGCAGTTGGAAGAGAAAGCGGAGACCCAAGGTCAGTGTTCCAAGGAAGCTGTTGAGACAGAAACCACACTCAAGGTGTACCTCCAAGGTGCTGCTCCCCAGGGTGCCAGACTTGCCACTGGACAGAATGGCTGCAGCCCACTGTGACTTTGTGAAGATGGGGGCACTGATTCCCATACAGTGGTAACCCAAAAATGGCAGTGTCTGAAGGAGCTTGAAGTCCTTCTACAGGAATAGAAAGGTTCTATTTGAATACTCCAGATATGGTGTACTCACTACCTATACACGGAGCCAAGCTCAAAACTGACTCTGAAGAGCACTCACTCCTGGATGAAAGGTCTTTCTTCTGGCCATAGGTTCACCCTCAGCTTACTTAGGAAAGGCAACCTGACTAAGATGAACTACAGTTGGTTGCCCTGGCAACAGACATACCTCTTCTGATTTCAAATTCCCCTTTTCTTGATAGCGGGAAGTTATTTTTAATCTCTAGAAGAACACAAAGATAAAGTATGTTTCCAGATGTGTGGATGAATTTCTACTGAAGCTTTTCCTCCTAGTGTCAAGCTTTGACAAGACACAATCACACACAAGACTGTGCAATTAGCCCCTCTTTTATAAGGGAACAATGGAAATGCTTGGGAAAGCATGAGCATCACACCTACAGTTCCAGCTACTCAGAAGGCTGAGGTAGGAGGAAGACTTGAGCTGAGGGAGCTCAAGATCAGCCAGGAAATGAGGGAGACCCCAGGGCCTTAAAAATAAAAAAAGACTACAGAGATGGCTCAGTGGTTAAGAGCCCTGGCTGCTCTTCCAGAGGACAGGGGTTCTATTCCCACTACTCAAGTGGTGGGAGTAAAACCATCTGTAACTCTAGCTCCAGGGGATTTGATGCCCTCCTCTGGCTTCCACAGGCACTGCATACATGTGGTACACAAATACATGCAGGCAAAATACTCATACACTAAAATTAAAAAAAAACTTTTAAAAAGGAAATTAAAACAGATTAGAAAACACAGACTAAAGCATAAGAGGATAGCGAAGGAGGAACAGAAAAATAAATGATCCCCAATCCATGAACAGAGCCAGTGCCTCTTGCAATGCACACAGTCACATCAGAGCTTGGGAAAAGGAACATGCTAGGTGCCTTGGAATCTTCCAGCAGCATATATATGTGTCCCTCTCATAGCTACTCTGACTGATTCCCACGGCTCCTAAATTAGCTGCATTTGATGTTTCCCTCAGGTGGACACAGAGTGTTTGCTGACCACTAATCTCACTAGTATTATAAGTAGATCAGTCTTGCATATGGCTGAGCTAGAACACAGGGTGTTCTCAAAGATGACCTGCATGGTGGAAGTAGAGGCTTACTAAATGGTCAAGGGAACAGTGCACCCTGAACCCTTCTTTCACAGGTGGAGGGAGAAGTCCTGAGCAGCGGCAGGGCAGGGCAGGGCAGGGCAGGCAGCCTCAGGAAGATGTTCATTCATTGCCTGCTGGAAGCTCTGGGAATCAGACGAAACCTTGGAGGAACTGAGTCTGTTTCCTGCCAGAGGCCCAAACTGCATCTAAGTTGGCAGAGGCAAGGTAGGATGAGGGTGGAGGAGAGGAATGTTAGCTGTCCTTATCCTCACAAACACACTTACAAATACTTTCAGTCTAGCCTAGAAGCCCCTGGGATATTACCCCATCTAGGGCATCTATAAAATGCCCACACCATGTTTAGTAATGGAAGGATGCAAACTTTCTCCCCACAATCTAGAGTAAGACAATGATGGATGTTTTCATCACTTCTATTCAACACTACTAGAGACTGTAGCCAGGACAGAAAGGCAAGAAAAAGAAGAAATCAAACTTCCAAGTTTGAAGGGAAGGAGTCAAACTACCTCTATTCACATATGACATGATTACACACACACAACCCACAAACAAACAAACAAACCTAGGGGATTCGCTAAAACCCCCCAAGAGTTTAGGAAGGTTACACAATATGAGACCAACATGCAGAAAAAAGAAAATGCTAGAAAAATAAAATTTAAGAAAACAACTCCATTTAGAATTATCACAATGAATAAGAATACTTAGAAATAAATTAAACAAAACTAGTATAAAACGTAATACTCCCAAATGGAAACACTACCAAAAGACATCAAAGGAGGCATAGGTAACAGGGCAACATCTCACACTCATGGACAGAGGCTGTGCATACGGTTAAGGGGCCAACTAAAGTCCTGGAATAACTCTAGCTGGCTTCACAAATATGTTGACATGTTTACTCTACTATTTATATTGAACTGTTAGGGACCCAAAATAAGTCAAAGTAGACTTGGAAGAGCCAGAAGACTCACACTTACTTGCTATGAAGCAATGGTAATTTACACTTGTAGTCGACACAAGGAAAGACAAGCAGGTCAATACAGAGCTGAAGTAGAGACGGGGCCTCAGAACGAAGCTCATGTCTCTGATGGCTTTTGACATCGATGCCAAAATCATCCAATGCAGAAAAAAGAGAGCAATGGCTGCTGGGACAGACACCAGAAAGGTCCTAAATTCCCAGCACAGGACCACAGTTAATTCAGTGTAGACAAAACACAGATGACAACAGGGCAAATCTTCAGGAGCCCCATTTGCCACAGACTCTCAGGGTGACATGAAATGCAGGATCACAGAAGAGCAGGAAGACCATTCACTGCCAAGGCTCATAACCTGCATTCAATCCCCACTGCCTACATGGTGGAAAAGAGAACTAATTTCTGCAAGCTGCCCTCTGTCCTCCACAAGCATGCTGTGGCATTCATGTTTGTCCCACACTCAACAAAATAAACATATACATAAATGTAACTTTAAAAAGCTTAAAGAGATATTGTATGTAGTCAAAAATTTAAATTTTATTTATTATTATTATTTTAACCAAAATTAAAAACGTAAGCTTGAAAGCAAGCACTAACAAGAAAGTAAAAAGACAAGTTTGAATGAAAAATATGTGCACATCACATCTCATGAATAACTTATATCTAGAATATAATATGATATTCTATAACTTAATAAAGAGTAACAAGCAAAGAATCTAAATGGACATTTGTCCAAGAAGATACAAGAATGAAACACAAAGATGCTGAATGGCTTTACTCATCAGGGAATATAAATCTGCCTCACAAGGAAAAGTTACCCGCACCTACTGGAGTGGCTGGAATATCAAGGTCTTATAATTACAAATGTTGACAAGGATGAGGAGAAACTGGCACGCTCATCCAGTGCTGGTGGGATGGGACATGGGAAACAGTCAGTGGCTCCTCAAAACATATGCATTCCTGGGCATGTAAACAGAGAGGAAATATGTATCCACACAAAAACATACACAGGGCTGGAGAGATGGTTCAGCAGTTAAGAGCTGGCTACTCATCCAGAAGAGCTGATTTCAGATTCCAGAACCCACATGGCAGCTCATAACCATCTGTAACTCAAGTTCCAGGGGATATGACACCCTCTTCTGGCTCTCCAGGCACGTACATGTTGTGTATTACATACATGCAGATAAACACTGGCACATATAAAAAATCTTTCAAAAAATTCTCCTGTGTACAATGTTCACAGCAGTATTATTCTCAATAGTAAAGGCAGACATTACTGCTGGGAATATAGCTCACACAGGAAGCACCGCACAGAAACAGGTGTGGTGGTGCACACCTGCAATCCCAGAAGAGGTGAGGTAAGAATATCCGACGGTCAATTATTCTTTGCTAAAGTACATCCTTAGCTTCAGATTGAGCTCCAGGCCAGTCTGAGCTATATGTAATCCTGGTTTTGAAGGGAAAAAAAAAAGGACAAATGCCCCCAAATATCAACTAATGGATGAATAAACAAACAAAAGGTTGCATACTCAGTCATAAAAAGGAATGAGCTTCTAGAACGTTCTACAATACGGAAACACATGCTAGGCAAGGGCCACATGCTGTATGACTCCATTCACTTGAACTCTGCAGAATGGGAGAATCTATAGGGTTAGGAAATAAATTAGTAGTTACTGAAAGCTGGGACAGGGCGTGAGTTTGAAAGAACTCAAAGGAGACGGGTAGCTAGAGGATTTCCTTTCCAGGCATGCAAACACTCTTAGCACGGTGGTGGTGACGACTGCTCACATCTGTGAACCTACTAAGAACCTCTGCACAGTACACAAAGTTGATGAGATGTAGGGGAATCACCCTTTATTACCAGCATCAAGGAATCAATAGGGGACACACTGCCAACGCTCCCCTATCCCGTAAGGCCTATGCCCTCTGGTTACCTTTGCCCCCACTATCTCCTGATGTCCAGCACCACAGTTAACCCTTGAGTCCAACACTTACAGGCACATTCCTCACGCTCAGTTGGTTCCTCTCACAGGTATAAAACCTGTCCAGCTCAGGGCCATTGGCTTTGTGATCTCTAAGCTAAGATAGCTTGGAAATATGAGGAGAAACAGAAATGTGGGGAGCTAAACCCACAAACACCAGCACCTGATTGAAGCCATGCCACCAACACCTGAGTAGTAATGGGTAACGTACAAGTGTTTCTGAAAACAGGGGCTAGGCCTAGGTCATTGCCTGGGTCATGGCCTTCCCTGAAACACTGCTGCCCCCATGCTGTGATTAGTCTTCAAGGGCTCAGGTGCAGAAACAAGGCAAGGCCAAAAGTAAAGAGCCCGGGGAAACACTGTCAGCTAACCAGACTTCCTGAGTTGAAGCCACACTCCCTCCAGCTCAGGCCTCCTTGGAGTCCAGGGGAGTCTTGACTCTTTGGGAATGAGGCAGGCACACTTCCACCAAAGGAAGCAGAGTTTGGGCTCATTGGTGGCAATGTTCTAGCTAGCAAGTGCTGACACTGTGTGGGTGGGTATCATTCTGGACTTTCTTTCCAGAGGAACTTTCCATTTAATGACTGCACAAGTCCCCCATCAGACACATGTGAGACATTCAGGACAGTTCTTTGCTTTCACTCTTTGGCTCTATTAAGAAACGAAGGTTAGGGGCTGGAGAGATGGCTCAGTGGTTAAGAACATTAGCTGGGTTTGATTCCCAATACCCACATGGTCTTTCATAACCAGCTATAACTTCAGTTTCAGGTGATCTAGCATCCTCTTATGGCCTCCAAGGGCACTGCATGTACTTGGTACACATACATGCATAAATGCAAATGCTCATACACATAAAATAAAACTAAATCATTGAAAAGAAAAAGGATTTTAAAGAACTCAGATCCTGTATACTAAAACAAGGGCTAAAAGTACAAGTAAGATAACCACGGGCTACACACCAAGAAGAAAAGCAATTCGGGACGTGAGGAAAGCAGCATGCTCCATTCCTCCATGCCAGAGGTCCAACCAGGCCCTTGTCTGTAAGAGGGGGGGAGAGTGAAGTGGGTACTACAAAGAGCTAGGAGAGAGTGAAGAGTGGAGCTTGAAAAGAAAGTTTCTTAGGGTTACCATGAAGCCGTTTATGTAATAAAAGATAATTAAAAGATGAATCGGAAGAATGACTGAAAGGAAAAAAAAATAGGTAATTAACAGTGAGAGTAATTGTAGATAGAGAAAAGGAAGTGCAGAGGTAGCATGGGAATGACAGAGGCTTCGAGCGACTTCAAATCTCAAGGCCCTGGATGGTGGGTGTTCTCAAGTGCCGGCTTTCTGGAATAATCTGTCAACCTGACTAGACAGCTGAGATCCTAATGCTCAAGCTTACCATAGCCACGCCCCGAGTGTCCTGATAGGCCACCTTGATGATGTCTGGGGTGCTTGTGTTGAGGAAGAAGTAGCCAGAACCTTCTGTGATGTGCAGTTCTACCTGGAGGGAGATGTGGGGATGGGAAGAGATCAGGCTGGGTAGCACAGAGTGCAAGGTGCCTTGTTTGAAAGAGTGGTGGGGGCAAAGGGCCATACCTGGACACCAGGATGGTTATAGACGGTCACTTCCTCTGGACTGACCCTCACGTCCTCTACGAGAATAAGCTCGATGGAGGCTGACACAGGTACTATAGGGTCATGCTGAAAAAGAAAGGCCAACACCGTCAGATCCAGAAGATAAGGGCCTCACCAGCTACCTCTGAGAAGAGCAGGGCTAGATGGCCCAGGTAGCGGCCTCATTCCAGGAACAGAAGCTTCAAGCAGTGTCAGTACTCAGGGGAGGCCTGGGAGGTAGAGAGAGCCCCAAAGAGGTCAGAAGTGTATGTGAAGGTCTTAAAAGTGAGCCTGTGGGGTGTGAGGCTCCAGTGCAGGAACCCAGTGAGGCACTCAAAAGCTAACAGGTTCCTGGAAGAGATAAGAATGGAACAGGTGAAGACATCTGGGATAGGGGGAATCTGCCACCTCCTTCCAAATGGGGGCAGCTTTCTCTAAGAGGAATCTGGGCTCCTTAGGTACAGGCCCTCACTTCCCCTGCCCTCAGGTATCTACTGTTTCAGACCATTTCAGTAGCAGCTTTCAGGATGGCTTAAGAGGATGGATATCATCCAAACAGGACCATTCTTGGGGGACCCTTCCAATTCCTCAAATGTACCCCTCACTACCACACACATACCGTGAAGCAGCATTATCTGCCTGAAGCCTGCAAGAGATGCTGGAAAGAGAAAAATCAAGCAGGTATTGATCCCTAGCAAGGGAGGTCAAGCCTCCGACACCAGACAGAATCTACACAGAAACAGGAAACATCCTGGTGTTGCCCATGGTCCTATCCACTCATGTCCTCTGGGACATACCGGCTGCTTCACTCTGGCTGCACTCAGATGGGACTGCTGGTAGCCAGTCACTGTGGCAGAGATGGCTGTGGTTCCTGATGCCTCATGAACCGAAACTGCTTGCAAACCTGAGGGCGCAGAGGGAAAACAAATGCTGGCCACCACCCCTTGGTTCCCTTGGGGCCACATCCTACTGCCAATTCAGTTTCAAGTTTAAAAGCAGGCAACTGAGTTTACTGAGGTTTTTAGTCCTATAAGGGTTAATAGCCCAAAACAGAGTTGCTGAGGTAAGTTGAGAGGACAGGCTCAACAATGGGCTGCTGAGGAAGTTTGTAACTGTCACAGCATGGCCAAGGAACCTGGGACAGGAGCCCTTTCTGCTCTGGGTCCTATTTCATATACCTATACGGGATTAAAGGAACACAGTGAAGCTGGCTGTACTGGTGCAGGCCTACAATCCCAGCACTCAAGAGACAGGAAGACCTCAAGTTCATGGCCAGTCTGACTGCAGAAGAAGATCTTGTCTCAAAACAAAACAAAACCAACCAATAAACAGCCAAATAAACAAAAACCCGCAGTAGCCAGGTATGATGGCACTTGCCTTTAATCCCAGCACTCAAGAGGCAAAGGCAGGTGGATTTCTGAGAGTCTGAGGCCAGCCTGGTCTTAATAGTTAGGCCAGGCAAAGCTACAGTGAGACTTTCTCTCAAAAAGGGGAGGTGGGGTGGGAGATGAGCTCTCTCTGGACATTCCATGCTTTAGCTCTAAATGAAGGGAAGCCTCAGATACCCAAGGTCCTAGGCATGAGCGGTGCAGGACCTTCCTGTGTGTTCAGAGTTCCACCGCCCTCTGGCTCAAGACCTGGCTCACCATGTAGCTTCTTTTGGCCTTTTTCATCATCCTGGGATACCAGCTGCATAGGCTGGTCAGGCTCAGTGCTCGCCAGCAATGGTCGGGAGGACTCCCACTGGATACTAAGAGAGCTGAAGTTATCAAACCGCCGGCCTTGCTGGTCATAGGCACCCAGATCTAACAGGGGATTCCGGTGACTGGATACTGGAACCTAAAAGAAACACAGATCAGATGCTGTGGCCACATAGACTCTGCCACAGGTATGACATATAAAGCCAGCTGTTTCCCTTATGGGCTCAGATGGCCCTGATGAAGGGGTGGGGGTGAACTGCAAACCAATGCTAAGGAATGACATCACTAAGGTGTCCAAAAGCCTTGTCCAAATGGCTCCTGCTTCTCCATGGGGGATAATGGCACAGAGAGTGTACAGCAAGGAAGCAACCAAGAAGAGGCAGGAGTATCTTCCCAAACCTGGATCAACTCTTGGCTCCAGCTCTTCCTGCCCAGGAAGGTACAAAAGTCTCCATCCTTAGCTTCTCCTATCAAGATAGGAAGCAAACCAATCTTTTGGGACTTTCTTTAAAAAAAGAAGTTTTTTAGACTTATTTATTTTATGTGTATCAGTTTATCTGCTTGTACATATGTACTTTTCATGCCTACAGAGGCCAGAAGAGGGCATCAGATTCCTTGGACCTGGAGTTACAGATGGTTGTGAACCTGTGGGTGCTGGAAACTGAACCTAGCAAGTATAACCATTGAGCCATCTCTCCAGTCCTGGGACTTTCTTTCAAATATGCCTCCTGTGTGGTTAATTTGAGAGACAAATTCACATTGTAAATTCACACTAAAGTAGCAAAATGGGGTGGCCTTTAGCATAGTTTACTATTTACCAATGACCTAATCCATTCAGGCATAGTCCAGAAGGAAGAACTGTCCCCTCTCACCTAAGGGCAACCATATCACTGAGTCTGGTGAGTGAGATATGACAGTGATTTGTGATAATTCTGGAGGAACCTCTAAGACCTAAGCACAGTCTCCTTCTCTGCACAGTGGCTCCTAGCGATGCACAAGCCGAGACTCAAGCAGCACATGGGCAAGAGCCAAACTTACACTATGTATTTAAGATGTGGAGCTAAGGGGGTGGGAGTTGTTACTGTGACACAGAGAAGTCCATCGTGACTGATGTTGCCACCAAGCTCCCTGCCTCTACCTCCAGGATCCCTCTCCAACTTCTTGTAGCTCTCCTGGTTCTAGGAAACACCTGACCAAACATTCTGCATTTTAAAAGTGCTTCCTCATGCCAGCAACTCAGCTCATCACTTGAGCACACCAAAGGTTTTAATGACTAGGCAGGACACAAGCTGTGAATGTGGACAGGAACCACAGAGGCCTGTCTCCAGACACCTCACCCCTTCTCCCAGATTCAACCTCTGGTAGAAAGTCAGTGCTTTTCTGAAGAAGACATCAGCTCTATGCAAGCATGCCTGCAGGCTTACTCCAACTTTTCCACCTCACAAATTGGAAGGCTATGGCTCAGAGACTGAGCTTGCTCAGTCTTCCAGGCTTTGGGTAGAACACAGCAGGTCGGATTCTCCAAGGACTTCCTATGACATGGGTTTCTTCTTAGGCACCAGCTCAACCCAATCCTGGACTAATTAGTCCCCTGGAACACAAGTAGCACCCATGCTTGGTGAGAGGAACAAGTCTGGAGACTTGCCTGGAGAACCAAGTCTAACTGCAGTCTGTTATTCCTGCTGGTTGACTTCACTCTGGTGTCTCACCTTACCAATAATTTACTCTGCAAACACGTCCTAGGTGGCCTCTGGATTTGGAGAGCTATAAAGTTAAATTGATACTGCACCCACACGCACCTTGGGGATATATATTCTTCAAGGTCTCCAAATGAGACCATAAATCGCAGAGGCCATGCCTGAATGGCTGGCTCATGGCTCGGGAGCACTAGGACTGATGGATCACATGGCAGTTCTGTGTCCAAGGTCCATTACTTCTTGCTGACACCAACAACACACAGTCCATTCTAAGTCAAGCTCTGCAGTCACACCATTACCTTTCAGTCCAGAGGCAGTTCACCTAATCTAGCTGCAGACAAACCAGGAACACCATACTCAGCTCTTCATCAATGCTTAAAGACGGGGGAAAACATATCTAGATCTGATTTGGTTTGCCCTGCTGCAGCTCAGCAGCACATAGTGTCAATCGGAAGACCCTTGCTCTCCAGGTAGCACCCACTCCCCATGCTTTTGCGGCCTTAGTGTCCCTCAGTCTGCACAAGTACTCAAGGACAGTGCACTCCTTGGTTTGCTCACTTGCCCAAGGTATTTGCTGAGCTCTGGGAAGGAACCAAGCTGGTGACAGGCAGAGACTAAAATAGGCAAGCAAATTCTATAGTGATAGGTCACTGTGGGTACTTGGGAGTGGGAGAAGTGGGAGAGGGATCAGGTGTGCTGAGGCAGGTGCACTTTTAAGTGAAATCAAAGACAAAGGAGATTCTGAGTAGAGAAATGAGGGAGGCATAGGGCCAGGGATGGGAAAGCTGCAAGACCCAGGACTCAGCCTACCTAAGCCCCGAACACAGACAGAAGGTACAAGGAATGACAAGGCCTTCAACCATAAAGGGCATAGACTCAGAGGTAAAAGCAGCCAGGGACCAGGGACACAGGGCCCCACAAGCCATTGAAGGGACTTAGCTTTCTCACTGGGCTCAACAGAAAACACAGAATAATTTATAACGGCTACTCTCTGAACTCTGCATCCAGTCACATAACCTCATTATTGGCCTCTATCACCATCAAGGGATGGCTCCCACAGCAGGTGGGGCTTGAACCCAGCCCAGTGTTCTCTTGTGCTGGGTTCGTGGTAGGCAGATGTTTCCTGAAGATCCAAACTTAGCACAATGTTGTTCCCTCTACCAAGGATAACCACACAAAACAGATGTTGACTACAGGTAAAACTTGAAGACAAACCAGGCAGAGAGAGAGAGAGACAGACAGACAGACAAAGAGAGGGTGATGTGGGCTCTCACGTACGTGTGATAGCTAAAATGATATAGAAACAGAGTAGAGCAAGCGGAAGTCACTGGAGACTGGGAAGAGGAGAGGGGCAGGAGGAGGATGGGAAGCAGGCACTAAATACAGAGAGCAGTAAGCTCTGGGGTTCTGCAACGCAGAGAGGCAACTAAATGCCAGAATAATATATTATATAAAGAACAACAAGAGGACAATCTGAAGCTTCCCAACACAATGGGGCCATCCATGTTTGAGAGGAAGAACTCCCCATCCTGATTTGACAGCTCACATTACAAGCATGCATGGAATTAATCACAGTGTACCCCATAAATGTGCAATAATACAGTGACCAAAAGCTAAAAAGGCTTGAAGCAGGAAACGAGTTCAGGATTTTATTCTCAACTGGTCTCCAAGTCAAGACAGAGAAGTCTTCTTCTGAGCACCCCACTCAGAGGCCAGAAAAAGATGATCATTCACTCTGCAGGAGATAATGGGGCTGAGTCACCTGCAGATTCTGAGCCTGCAACACCCTTTACCTTGATGAGAAAAAGCAACGTACAAGAGTCCCTGTGGAGTCAGTGGAGAGTGTATAGAAGCTGTACATCTTACTCTAAACCACCATTTCCAGCCCAGGTAAAGCAAGTGGAGGAGATAAGTGCAGGTTTGTGGTGAGTTCATCCTTAGCTCCAATGTAAGCAAGGGCCAGAAGGCAGAACCACAGGTCCACACCAGAGCAGCAAGGGAAACAGACTTCCTTGATTCCAACAGGAAAGATGAAGGCTGGTCCTCAAGCCCCAGGCATTACAGCTGTGCAACTCCCTTAACCAAGCTTTCCTTCACCTGCCAGGGACCCAGCTGTCGCTTGGCTCTACTAGGTTGGTATCTCCTTATCCTGTTCTCCCTGCAACCACTTCCTGCCTCCCTGGCATCACTGGCTCCTCCCAGCTATACTCTCTGTGGCATTTCTGCAGTGGCCCGCCTGTCTCCCGGTGGCTCTCATCTTCCTCAACACTCTGTTATTCCGGAGTCTGGTGCCAGGAGAACCTGCTAGGCAAGGATGTGCTGGAGGGATGAGGAAACCAGGACTTCCTTCCTACAAAGAGGGTCGAAGCTAGTTTATCCCTAATCCCTGAGCAGGATGCTCTCAGGGCCCTGGGCTATGATGTTCCAGAGCTGAGGACTGGACAGCCCCAGCTTCTGGGAAAGCTGACCAGTAGGTTTTACCCCCACAGCTGCTGTTTGAAGGCCCATGTACTTTCTTCTCCTCTCAGCACTTACTTTGGAATGTCCTGACCCATGACAATACAATTCTGTAGATGACCCCTCTCCTCACAGCTCCCAATCCCACTCTGAACACACACTCTGTACACAGAGAACACCCCACCTGAACAACTGAAACTATAGAACACGTCACAAAAGGATTATACAGCCCCTTTTATGCCCAGCAGAGGGCGATAATGAATCTGGATTTAGAAAGTTGAGTAGGGAGGGGTTGCATCCTATTCGGCCACGGCAGAAGCTCTCGGACTTAGGGTGAGGGCACACCTCAATGAGTTAACACACAATTTCATAGCCAGCCTATTGTGCCACTCTACTTAACTGATATCAGCCAACAGTTGGGCACATGGCCCAACACAAAGACTACACTCTAACACAGGACTGGGTGCTCCATGAGCTATATATGAACTCCAGAGCTCCACAGACCATCACCTTCCCCCTGTGGTAGTGAATCCAACTGTGTGCTGTGACTGGTTTACTCTGCACAGCATTAAGGGGAAATGGGATACTTATTACTAGCCTAGGAAAAGATCAAAACTCCAAGTATAACAAGTGCTTGTCACCTTCTCACCCCTATAGACTAGAAAATCAGAAGCTAAGTCTCTGTAAGTCAGGGAACAACTATGCAGCTGGACTTTGGGAAGTCTCCCAGCTCTTCAGGTTCTGGATTTCCCCATGCAAGAAACAAATGGAAACACCTTGCACAGCTCTGGCCGTTGAGATCCGGGTGCCTGTGTGTGGAGCCCCAACTATCAGAATACTCAAGACCATGGGTGAAGTGGGTCAAATTCCTCTTGCTCATGTTTCCTCCCTCCCAGGAGAGGCCATACTCACCACCTGCTTATTCTGCTGCAGCAGTGGACAGGATAGGTCCTGCTGTGGGAGGGCATAGACAGGCATGAGGGTGAGCCTGGAAGGCGGGGCACAGACGGACTTCACCACAGTGGGTTCCACGGCAGGGAAGGGGTTAGAGAGGCTGGGCCGGTTCCCCACAGACAGGGCGATGACCTAGAGGAGCAGGAGAAACAGCAGACACCTAAGCACAGTCCCCTCCTCTCTGAGCGGAGACTGAACTTCTATATGACGTATGATGATGACTATGCCCCAAGTATGGTCTACAAACATCTCAGAGAAGAGGAAGGTTAGGGGATACCTTGTGGTTCCCCCAGAGGAAGGTTAGGGGATACCTTGTGGTTCCCCCAGGACACAAGGAAAGCCTCACAGCTAGCAGAATCTGCAAATCCATGAGGTCCTGGACATTTCAAAAAAGAGTCTGCACTGACTTCAACCCATCACGGTGAGGCACAGATATGGCAATCTGCACACTGAAGGGTAAGGAACCTTAACTGTGGAGGAATGGGTCAAAAAAGAGGTTGTGCAGGACAACACCAGTGGAGAGGCCAGAGCCACAGGCAGAACCATCCCACTCCATGCTTGTATGCTCCTCTGAGTCAGAGGAAAGAGGCCACACTCACTACTTATACTACCGAGGGAACTGTCAGACGAACAGAAAACCCTTTTTTTGCTGCTAGCGTGGGGCCTCTGAAGTCAAGTTCAGCCCCTGGTTTTACATGCAACACAGTAACAGCTATGCCTGAGAGAGTATCCCCAGCCTCCTCAGAGACAGACAACCGCTGAGGACACAAAAGTCTGCTCCAGCACCCTTATCTTCCCTGACCATGAGGTGGGAGGAGGAATGCACCTCTTGACGTTCAGGCCGTCTGCCCATGACACAAGCCCAGAGGTCTGGAAGTGTGGAAGGCCTCAAATCAGACCTTGCTGAGAGTCCAGCTTCTACAGGCCAAGGCAGGAAGCCCAACGACCTAGCTAAGCCATGATTCACTGCTACCCTTAGTCTTACTACTTATTTGGTAGTATACATGTCTTGTTCTTAATATTGTCCTATATTACTAGCACCTCTAGTGGGACCTTTTTCAAAATGCACTCCACTGACTGTAGGAGGGTTCTTCTGTATTTGGGTTACTCTCATTGGTTGAATAAAGGACTGCCTGGCCTATAGGAGAGGATGCAGCCCTTAGATGGGCAGAGTAGACAGACCGGAAGGTGGTGAGAGAAAAGGAAGTGCACCAGACGCCATGATCCTCCGGCTCAAGATGGATGCAGGTTAGAGTCTTCCGATAAGTCACCACCTCATGGTGACATACAGACTTTTATAATGAGTTAGTTTAAGACACAAGAGTTAGCCATGAAGAGGCTAATGATAATGGGCCAGGCAGAGTTTAAATGAATATAGTTTTCATGTGGTTATTTCCGGCATAAGCTAGCTGGCAGCCGAGAGCCAGACGGGAAGGAACAAAAGGGCCTGCGCTCCTCTCAGGTGCTGGGAACACAACCCGCACCTTTTACAACAACTGACCATAGCAGCCAGCTTTGGACTAGGGAACACAGACACATGTGTCAGGTGTGAGTGTGCATCTTCAGCTGACTCTGTATTACACACACCTGTCAGGGTGTGAGTTTGCATCATCTTCAGTTGAATCCATATTCTTTTTACTTGTAGTTAAGCAGGAATCACTCTCACTTTTTAGTTCACAGTTCTGCCTACTTTTGTTCCTGTCTGAGGGCTCCCAGAAACACATCTATCAGAAGCCAGAAGAGCACAAGGCCTTGGCCTGGCCTGGAAAATGGTGACAGTCAAGCAGGCCCTGTAGTAACTAAGGATATGGCACACTTGGCTCAGTCGGCTTAACCTTCCAATATTTTTTGGTTCTCAGAACTAAAAACAAAGCCGAAAACAAACCCTTAACAACACCATAGTTGAGCATAATAACTTATGCCTATAATCCGACCACTTGGAAGGCTGAAGCAAGATGAGTTCAAGGTCAGCCTGTGCTACATAAGTATAGAGTGAATTTCATTCAAGCTAGCCTTGGCTGCATAGGGAGAACCTATCTCAAAACAAGACGTTCACACACACAGGCAATGCCACATCTACCCCATCCAAAAAGAACAAGTTGGAAAGAACCTAGGTCAAGGGTCTCAATTCTTTTGACAGTGGCCCAACCTTAAAACATGGGGCTTTATGATTCCTGATTTCAAACCTCTACTCATACTTATAGCCCTGAGAAAGAGAAGGCCACCTACAGGCTGGCTTTAAGAAAGCTGTTATGTGCTGTGAAATCCAATAGGTCACTTTGAATGGTCTTGTCTGTAAAATGGATACAACAGAAACAACACTCTCAGGGCTCTCTGAGAACTGAGTAGATTTTCTACCTCCCAGTAGGCAAGATGGGACTGAGGGCAGCTCACTTACCTGTTCACCCAAGGCCTGGCAGGTCACAAGGACCCAGTGCTGCTGGTAATTTCGGGAGGCTGGAGTACCCAAGAGAGCCAGGCTGATGCTGCCTGTGTCTTCAGAAGTAACATTACGAAAGAATTTGGAAGGTTCCAGGACCCATGGCCTGGGGCCTCCTTCAAACAGCATCTCCTTTGAGGAGCCCAGGGTTACCACAGCAACAGAAGAGGGATCCACAGCCTGAAAGAAGAAGGGGAGGCTTAGTATTGTTTTGGGAGGAGGTGACCAGGCAGTGCTGAGCATCCAGAAGGCAGGTCCTCACCCTTCTGGGGTGGGCTTGCCAGGCAAACGCTGTAACTTCTTTGAAATTTAGTCTCCATGTGGGCAGTATGCACTGGGTTGCCATGAACTAGGAATTTTAGAAAGAATTGGGTCCTTACTGGAGTAGGGAGAACACTGGAATGCCAAGCATGGTGGTACATAGTTTAAACCCAGCATTCAGGAGGCAGAGGAAGAGGCAAGTGGGTTTCTATGAGTTCAAGGCCAGACTGGCCATGAGTCAGCACGAGTTACATAAAGAGACCTTGTCAAAATAAAAAGTCCAGGAAATTCCTACGTGGAATCTATCCTAACACAGACTAAATGGGAGAGAAACAACTTCATGAACAAAACCATATTCTTCATGTTCACTTCTCACAGCTAAGAGTCAGAAATACATTGATATCCACAGAGAGGGTGTTTGGTAGCCAGGATGGCATCTTGCATAGGTTCCAACACAGTAATGACCAAATATTGAATGCAGGACATAATACTGAACACATACATTCACCTCTACCACACTGCTATCATTATATTCTATGAGTATTTTACCTGCATGTATGTCTATGTACCACATGTGTCCACAGAAGACAAGGAGGGCTCTGATGCCCTAGGACTGTATTTACAGGAGTTGTGAGCTACCATGTGGATGCTGGGAATTGAACCTGGGTCTTCTGGAGGAACAGAGAATCCAGAGTTTTAACCACTGAGCCAATTCTCCAGTTCTTGCTTTAACCGTGGAACCTTCTCTTCAGCTTCCCTCTACCCCACCCCATGCTGTGCTTTAATAAACAGAAACCAGCCAGTGTGGAGGCATAGGGCTATAATCACCACTATTAGGAAATAGAGGTAGGAAGGAGGATTTTGAATTTGAGTCCAGACTGGGCTTCAGAGCAAAACCAGCCCAAAATAAAACTAAAAAGGTCTGAGGATGTGGTTGAGTGCTTGCCTGGCATGCTCTTCGGTGAGGAATCTGGTGGAGTGTGGGGCAGAAAATAGCTTTCACAGGAAGCACAGCTGCAGACAGGCTCCTGGCCAGCTCAGTCAGGGCCGGCTTGCTGCCCTTCATGCTCCATGCTCTCCCCACTTTCCTGTTTATTTGGGCTCTTTTATTTTCTTTTCTTGAAATGGGTCTCATTACTGAGACCAGGTCCAGGCTGCCTGGAACTCCAAGATCCTCTACCTTAGGCACCTGAGAGCTGGGCTTACAGGTGTGTATCACCACACCTGGGTTTATGGCTTTATCTCTCTCATCAGTGTGTAGAGGCACCCAGGGCAAGTTCTTTGGTCTGTTTTGTATTTGGCAAAGAACAGTGCCTAGCACACACTTCAGGTTCTCAACATTCACTGAAGTAAATAGTGAATTGTCCAGTAAAACCATGAGGTCCTCAAAGTCTCCAGTAAGCAAAGCGAAAACTCACATAGCTTTGGACAGAAAGCCCCCTACTGTTCTTATGGACCAGAGTGGCTGTGGTGCTAAGGAACTCACAGCTGCCCACAGGCACAAATGATAGCAGTTGGGATCTGTTCTGATTTGCTTTCTATTACTGTGGTAAATGCCATAACCAAAAGCAACTTGGGGAGGAAAGGATTTATTTGGCTTACACATCCCAATCAGTCCATCATGAAGAAGTCAGAATTGGAACTCAAGGCAGAAACCTGGAATCAGGAACTGAAGCAGAGACCGTGAAAGAACTTTTTTTGGTTTGCTTACCCTGCTTTTTATTCAACCCAGGACTACCCACATCAATCATTATTCAAGAAAATACTCCACTGACTTTCTGATGGGAACATTTTCTCACCTGAGTTTTCTTCTTCCCACATGACCCCAGATAGTTGTCAAGTAGGCAAGAAACAAACAAAACAAAAACAGTCCAGGATCTAAGGAGAGAGGCCATCCTCACCTAACCTCCAGGAACATTTAAGAAAAAGTGGAGACAGGGCAGATGACAAAGGACAAGCACAACTCACCTTGAGGGGCAGGTAGGCAGCAAGAGTGATCTTTGCACCCAAGTGTACATGACCATGTGTGTAGCTCACAAGGAGGGTAGTAGATCCCTGGGCATCAGCTCTCACCTTCACCCCACTGCAGTGCTCAGGCCCTGGTGGCAGTCTCCCTGCACAAAGAAAACCAAAAGTAAACATGAACTTGTTCTTCAAGGGGAAGGCATGGCAGGCCCATGGCCCCTTTCCATCCTGGACTTCATATACAACTTGATTTGGTTATAATTTAAGTTTTCTAGGAGCTGTTGTCCAGTGGCAAAAGAGTTACCTAGTACGAACAATGCTCTAGATTCCATCACTAGCACCCCAAAACACAAACAAACAAAAGCAAATTCAAGTATAATCCATGTATATTACATACAGGTCTGGTATACATACAACTGGCAATGATTTCCCATCTTCCCCCACATGCTCAACATACCCTGTGTCCAGGACCCATGTCAAGAGAGAGCTTACCAGCAGCTTAGCCTCCCCTAGAGGCCTCTTCTGGTCTCCAATCCCTCCCAACTTTCATCAGAACAGCCTCGCTATGCTGTGTCTACGGCTTAAATAAAGCAGGGCAGGGATTGCAAGTTATGCTGGTCTGCCTTCCTCTGCAAAGTTCTCAGAGTCTTCACAGTCAAGTAGGTTTTACTCACATTTCTATGCACTGTTCTGTTGTGGGATGAGGAAGCACAGCAAGACTTCCTCATGCCACGGTGAACACTCCAGGTGGTTCTAGTTTGGGCTGTGCTACAAAGTACCAAAGTGGACATATATGGGTCCAGCTCTAGATGGTATGCACCAGCATTTCTGCTGACTGTGTCCAGAGGAGGCGGACCAGTGGCAGGCAGGCAAGTGTGCAGCTAAGTGGCTCTCCCAATTTGCCTCGCTGGCAGCTGCTTTTCATCTGTGCTATCACTTTCCATCAAATTTTAATTAGGTTTGTAAGAATCAAATTGCTGTTAGGCCAGTTTGTTTTTGTCAATTTGACACAAATGAGTAACTCTGGGAAGAGGGGCACTCAGTGAAGGAACTGCCTCCATCAAGCTGACTGTGGACAAGCTGAGCAAGTCTGGGGGGCATCTTCTTGATTAATTATGGATGTGGTAGGGCCCAGCCCACTGTGAGTGGTACCATCCCTGGGCAAGTGGTCCCAAGCTGTATAAGAAAGCAGGCTGAGCAAGTTCAAGCTGTGTTCCTCCACAGCCTCTGCTTCAGTTCCTGCCTCCAGGTTCCTCCCCTGGATTCCCTGAAAAATGGACTGTAACCTGTAAGCCAAACAAACCTTTTCCTTCACCAAGATGTTTTTGGCAATTTATCACAGTCACAGAAACCGAACTAAAACAAATTTAAATTATGATGAGGTACACAACATATGAACTTCTCACCTTAAACAAAAGGGGATGGGTGCTGCAGACCCTTAATCCCCACATGCTGGAGGTAGAGGCAGCAGGCAGATCTCTACGAGTTCAAGGTCTACCTGTTCTACATAGTGACTTCTAGGCTGGTCAGTGATTAATAATGAGACCTGGTCTCAAGGGAAAAAAATCCCACCTCAATATTCTTATATATAGCCACTTGCCACTTGCCACAGAATTGTGCAGGTCCCACCACCAGCTACCACCCAGGCCCTTTGACTTGCAAAACTGAAATGTCTAGTACTAACTGCTCTGTCCTGGTACCCACCATCTCTGTTTCTTGTCACCTAAGTGGAATCACGTAGCATTACTCTTCCTGTGACCGGCTTAGCTCACTTGGCACAATGTCCTCAAGGTGACATCAGAGCTTCCTTCCTTCTTAGGACTGGACCTGCCCTGAGCCCAGTCCTCTACTGACAGGCACCTTACTGCCTGCATGAGTGAAAAATGGCGCTCTGGGATGACATAGATGTCTTTGCATTTGTACTTTCAATAACCTTAGGTATACATCTAGAAATGGGACTTCTTCAATCATATAGTAATTCTACTTAAACTTCTGAGAATCCACCACAATGTTTTCCACAGTAGCTGCCTTTTAACATCTTCCAAAAGAGCACGGATTCCAGTTTCCTCACAATCTTGATGTTTTCTGTTGCTGTAATAGTAATTGCCTCAATGGGAGAAATTTTCTTTATGTTTCTTCTTTGAGATTTATTTTACTTTTAATTATGTTATGTATAATGCACATACATACATGCAATACCCATGAAGGCCAGAAGAGGACGCTAGATCCTGAAACTGGAGTTAGACAGTTACAAGGTATCTAATGTGGGTACTAGGAAACAAACTTAGGTTCTCTGGAAGAGCAATATGTGCTCTTAACCACTGAGCCATCTCTACAGCCCTGTCCTTGTTGTGCTTTGAATTTCTGTGATGACTGATGAGGGTGGGCATCTTGTCCTACAATAGTGACTACTACATGTAACATTTGTAGAAAAAAGTGTGTGCTAGTAAATCATTTATCTGTTTTATTGTTGACACACAGAAGTTCTTTCCATAGTCTAGATCTTAACCCCTTACCAGAAATATGACCTGCAAATACTTGCCCCACTCTATATTGTTTCTGCCCAGTAGAGAACCTGATACAGTCCCTTTCTTAGACAGTCCTGTGGCGTGTACCCTGGCTTGTAGGGATAGACACTAGGAACCTATCTTGAGGACCATATGTGCCCCATGGGTCACATGTGCCCTAGGGTGGCCCTCACATACAAGGACATCTGCTGCCCCAGCCTGCTGGGTTCCGTGAGCACCCTGTGCCCTGACCCAGAGTTCAAGTTTCCTAGATAAGTCTACACCCTGTGTACTGAGGGTGATTCCAGCACTTTCTGAGGGAAAGTCTGACCACAAAGGATTCATTTTGGCTGCTATCTTCAGAATCAAGACTCCTTGAGAAATCCTCAAGATTTTCAGAGGGAACATCTTGTAACTCTCATACCTGTTTCCCCATGACCCGAGGAGACACTGAGGCTCAGAGAGGTTGAACAGAATGCCAGTAAGTGAAGGGGCTTATCAGCCCTGGGAATACTGAATTACAGACCCTGGAGTCTCCCTGTGTTCAAGCCCCAGAAGCCTGAGTGGCATCCAACTGACACCCTGTGGAATGGGCATGAGGGCAGTACAGGGGACAGTCTATCTCTGGCCACCAGCAGTTCCTCTCCCTCAAAATGCCACTTCTTCCATTCAAAATAGCTAAAATGTGCAAACATTGAATTTTTTTAAGGCCACCAGCCTGTGACTTTGCTTGGGCACTTTTCAGAGATGTCCTCTTCCTCTGTGCAGCTCTGGATGTCATCACAACCACAGGGGACACATAGTCACCCGGAAAGCATCTGTGCCATCTGAGACTTACATCCCTTTTTGCTCAAATACCTTCAGTAGGCGCAAGCCCCCTGTGATGGAATAGGCCCTGATGTTCTAGGCTCACCATGTGATAAGTCCCGCCAGAGCTCCCACCTTTGGGGGATGGCACGCTCACATTCACTCATCAAATGCTGTCCTGGTTCTTGCCAACACCCTGCCTATAGCCTGTTCCTACTCATAACCCAAGTATCCCACAGATTTCCTAATCTGTAAATCAGAGCCAATCTTCACCTTGCCTGGATCCATGCCTCTGGGAGACCGCAGCTCACAGAAACTGGGGCTGCAGGTCTGTATCCCGTCCCTGCACAGGCCCTGTGTAACCACTGGAGCAACCAAGCTGCTCCAGTGTCTTCACTGGACACATGGCCCACCAGCAGCTCCTGTTACAGGTGCATAGCCTCAATGAGGCCAGTCAGGAAAACTGCGTGCCCTACACATGCAGGGCTGACAATACTATCCCCAAGACAGGAGGCTGAGAAGAATGTACTCAGGTTGGCCTGAGCCTGTCACAGGCATTACGATTGAACTAATCTAAACCCCCAAGTACACATCATAGTATGGGCATCTGTTCCACTTCATGAACTGAAATATGAACAAGGACAGGAGACTCCTTTCAGACATCAAAGAGATACAGAGTATACAAGATTGTCAAGGGTAACACATCAGGCAGGATTCAGAATGGACAGGAGTAGGGGCAAGAGCCATCTCTTAGGTTGTGGCTCCTCTGGTGCCCACAGTGCACTCACACTGTCTTGGCTCAATTCTACTACTGGTTTACCTGGCAAAGGCTGGAACACACCCTGGTTCTCCACTTCCACCACCAGGTCAAAGTGGGAGCAGTCGCTTAGGGTAACCACCTCACTGGCACCACCAGGCATGAAACCACTGATTGTCAGGGGCAGCTCCAGGGTGTGGCCCACTCGAGCCTCCACCTGGCAGGGGGCGAACTCCATGCTGCTGGGCTCAATCACATACACCTAGAGAAAGAGAAGAGGCCCAGGCCCATCAGGAGGAAGACTAGCGGGGCTTCTGGTGTTTTCTACAAGGACAAGGTGAAGGGCTGGGACAGTGTCTGGAAAGGATAGGGGTGGCAGCAAGGATTCTCTCCCAGCCCTTTCCTCCCCAGGCCTCCCACTAAGGAAGGCTATCCCAGTCTCCCTCTCCTGTGGGGCCTGAGTGGCTGGAGCACAGCTAGTGGGAACCACACATCATGTTTTGAGTAGCCATATAGTCAGTTCTATGGGGCCTGACTGCTTGAGATCAGGGCTGGGTCCATCAATCCCCCACATACCTACAACTATAGGCAGAGAAATAAGAGCTCTGAAGGAGGCCTGAGGGGCGACCGGAGCCTCTACCTTGAACCCCTCCACCTGATGTCCCAGCATCATCTTACCTTCATCTCACCGAAATGGAGAGGGTTCTGAACATCATGTGCCTGGATGACACTGAGTCCAGTGTCACTGCCCGTGGTCATGACGCCCTTGACAGTGACTGTGGCAACCATGTAGTTTGATGAAGACCAGCTGAAGTTCCCACTGCCCCCTTGGGCCTAGGGAGGAAAATAACATGGAATCCAGTCCATCAGCCCCTTGCCCTTCCCTGCCTGGGAAAATACAGAGGGGGGGGGGCAAGTATGCATTTTTCTTCATTATCACACAAACATGCTCATTTATTCATACCCAGATTGAGTTTCAAGCACGCACAAACATACATACACACACACACACACACACACACACACACACACACACCTGCTCACAAATGCCTACTGCCATACATTCACACACCTATTCATACTCACCATTCACATGTCTCCTTACACTCAGTCTCATCTGATACCTACATTCACACTCACTTATGTTGACACCATAAACACCACATACACACATGCACACACACTCATGAGCTCATTCTCAAACACACGCATAGCATACCATGTACACACATGTTCATACATTCAAAAAAATCATACCTATACACACAGCCAAAGGCCTGCCCATAGAAATGTGGTACAAGCCAACATTTCCTCAGATGTTCCCTTTGGCCCTCCTTCCCTCCATCCTATCTCATTTCCAGTCCTCCTGTTCTGGGAACCTGGCAACTGACATACAAATACACAGCTATGACAGTGTCACCTGCCAGAGCTCAGACCTGGGTAGAAACCACCCTGGTCATGGATCCACTTGCAGAATTCACAAGCACACCCAGCACACAGCTCTGCCTGTTCCTAACCCTCTTCAGGGAGTTAATGACAGTCCCTCTTCTAGGTCAGAGATCAACCAAGTAAAGAAAGGTGACAGACTTTAGCATGCAGATGCCAGTGCAATCAGGATGCCTGTCATCATTTCTGCAGGTGGACCACAGGAGTGATGGGACCTGGCTGACTATTGGGTCTTGAAAGCCCTAGCTGAAAGCACTCCTGACGATCAGGACTACATGGGATTGGGAGCATCAATGGGCAATAAAGGCTAGGCATATGGTACGGAGGGTGATATTTCCACTAGATTTTGGTAATATAAATTATATTTATATTACTATATAAATGGACTATATTCCATTTCTGTTTAAATTATTGCCTTTGTTTACTTTCTGTGGCTGTGATAAACACCAGGACCAAAAGCATTCATCATATACTTCCAGGTACAGTCTATCACTGAGGGAAGTCAGGGCACCTGGAGGCAGGAACTGAAGCAGAGGCCATGGAGAATGCTGCTTACTGATTTGTTCATCTTGCTGGTCTTTTCTTTTTTTCTTTCTTTCCCTTCTTTCTTATGTATTTATTTGTTTTTGTTTGTTTGTTTGTTCATTTATTTTGAGGCAGGGACTCTCTGTGTAGCCCCTGGATGTCTTGGAACTCCCTATATAGATCAGACTGGACTTGAATTCTCAGATATATGTCTGCCTTTGCCTCCTGAGTGTTGGAATTAAAGGTGTGCATCACCATGCCCCACTCAGTTTGCTTTCTTATATACCTCAGGACCACCTGCCCAGCAGCTCAATCATCAATCAAGAAAATACATCAAAAGCTTACACAGGCCAACCTGGTTACCTCTTCTCAGACTCTAGCTTAACTTGACAACAAACAAACAAACCAGGACAATTACTGTGGTTTTTTTTTTATCTTGCTACATTGCTGTGATGGATCCTGAGGAATCATAAAAATCATAAGGTCTGTCTCATGTAAAGCTATCTCCTTCCTACCTCTCGAGAATAAAACTGAAGGCAAGAGGACAGCCAGATTTGAAATACACCTGTCTCAGCACTAGACAGACTGAGACAGCAGGATAGTTCATTCTAGGCCAACCTAGTGAGACCTACATAGTTCAGATCCTGTCCTAATAAATGAATATAGAAAATGATGAAAACAGAGTCATCATCCCAAGGAAACGCCTCAAAGAAAATACCTAAAGCAGTCTCTCACCCACCTTTATGGTGTACTGATAGGCTCCTGTCTTTGGTTGCCACGGAAATGTCAGGATGCTGGGATAGAGTGTGATGGGGATATGAATGTCCACTTCCTGCTGGTTCCACACAGGTACCTGAAGCACATGGACCCCTCCATCCTGCAAGATGAGATTGCTGCATGTCACCATGGCAACCACATTATCACTAGTTATTTTCCTGTCACCTAGACCCTGCCCAGCCCTGAGGACCAGGCTATAAAAGGTAGCTTTGTGTTCCTAAGAATATAGAAAAGATAGTGGACTTGGCAGGGGAGGCTTGCTGTCGATCCTTAATGGGCACTTGGGTACATTCTACTTATTTGAGTCCTCAGGTATTCCTCGCAGGATGGATGTGGCTGCCCCCAGTTCACAGATAAAGAAACTGAGGCCTAGAACATCTCACCCAAACCCGGAGCTGCAATGATGAGGCATCACTGTCTGGAGTACAGACCCTTCCTACCTCTCCACACGCTGCCTCTCACAGGTCTGGAGGGCTTGTATGAGGCAGAGGATAGGAATACCCTTGACAATGTTCTGACTGGTAAAATACTGCTCCCCTAAGGGCTGATGAGGCTTTTCAGTACAAGACAAAAACAAAGGCTGAAGGACTCAAGCAGATAAAACAGATAATGGGGGCAAGTGGGCCTGCTGCCCATGCTATCCCCCAAACAAAATCTGTATTCGATCTTAGAAGGTGTAGACCACTTTTATAGGATGTGTGGACCACTTTTATAGGATGGGTGCCTGGGTGGAGGAAGAGAAAGCTTATGGCAACAGGAAGATTCCCAACAAGCTACGGACAGCCAAAGGCATCTGGAGCTCAAGTCCAAAGTGGGAAAGTCTCCTTAGGAACCAGAGCAGAGGCAGAGTTTGTTCTGGGGCAAAGTACGTGCCAATTGACATTTCTACCCTCAGAGTTGGGTTACGGGTGCCCAGGGCCTAGGATATGGAAAATGATCAACATCAACTCACCTGGTCCACCACAGAGGTGAGGGTAGCGCTGATGGTCGTCTGGCCACTCTGGATCGCCCTGACGTGATGATAAGACCCATTCTGGGAAGAGGACAGAACCTCAAAGAACTCAGCAGGAATCACAGCTTCAATTCGGATGTTCTGGAAAGGCAAGCGGGATGGATAAGGGTAGCTTCTGAAAGATGAGTGTGACATCACAAGACTGGGAGAGCTCCAAAATAGCAGCCAGGCCAGGCTGAGAGCCTCCGTGGTCCCAAAGCCTCTTAAACAAAGTAGGCAGAAGGAATGAGGCCCCAGTGCTCTGACTCTTCCCTGCCTAGCATTAGGCCCCAAGACCCAGCACCACAGTTCTAGCTGGATGTGTGATCCTCAAGGTAGCTGACAGCCTACTGTCACTCTCCCAGATCCTAGAGTTGCAATGAACCAATGAATTTAAAAAGAGAACTGAGTCTCTGACAGCAGGGGCTTCAAGCAAAGCCACTGTTTAGTCATTGTTCAGCAGAGGACAGAAAGACATCTGCCAGAAGAAAAAGGAAGCTGGCTTCCTAAAATCCCTAACACCACAGCAAGAGACTGTGTGATCTATGTGAGGGAACTGGGAGGCTCTCCTTAGTGACAGAAGGATGACCACCACTCCCCAACTCATCTTGCATGCCTTCCCAGAAGCTAAACATGGTGGCCTTGGTCACCTGAGAGCTTCTGGAAGGCAGTAGGTATATCCAGACTATCTCCAAAGCAAAATTAACTCTCACCTCAGGACTCCATGTAATGAAGAGGAGGGCAACACAAAGAACTACCACCACTACCACTATACACATAGGCCCTGCTGCCTGGGCTATCTACTCCCAGCCCTGCATCAGGGGATGACACCAAATCACAGTCTAACAGGGATCCCATGATATCATCTCCACAGCCCTGAAAGTATCACAGGAAGCTCTGATCTGTGTATGTGGGGACCCTGTGGCATTGACTGCTCCTTAGACTTTTAATCCCTCAGCATCCCTCTATCAGAACCCCAGCAAGCACTCACGTCAGATGGGTAGACCTTGTTGCTGGACCTATCAAATACTTCGATGGTGACTGCATATAGACGTCCAGTCTCAAGCACCCATCTGTCACCAGGGTGGACTGTGAACCCTAGAACAGGAAGTAGGGAGTTCAACACTCAGGCCACAAGGGCAGCAGGAATGAGAAAGAACCTGAGGCTAAGCACTATATACCCACCCATGTAGAAGGCCCCAGAACGTTGAATAGGCCTGGCTGCTGGGGATGTAGTGGTATGGGACCTGATGGCCACCATTATTCCTGACTTAGAGAACCAAAGCCAATCTTTCTGATCCCTGGGACCAACACTGAACATATACACTCTAAACACTAATGGGTTTATCAGCCTGAATCTGACCCTCAGTAGGTTTAAGCTCTCAGGCTGTGGAAATCAAGGTTCTGACTTCCCAGTAGGTCCAAGGCTCCAGTGGATCTAGCCTGAGACCACAGCCCATCTAGACTCTTGAATCCTCAGCTGGTCTATTCATTGGCCAATATAAGTCTATCCCATAATCACACAGGTCAGGCCAAGACCACAGCCATCTTGACTCTGAGGCTGAAGGATGTGTACACTGTGGTGATACTGGGTCTCACCTGTAGTGACAGGAGGTCCAAACTCTCAGGCACGGCACAGCAGATCTAGCTTGAAGCTAGGACAGGTTTTGTATCCCAGGCAAGAGCACTTGAGAACTCAGGACAAGGTATATCTGGGCCTGGGCTCTGAGGGTACTGAGCTAGGATGCCAGACTAGCTACTTCTATTCCCACAATACCGTTTGCTTTCTCATCTGCACAACGCCAGCCAAGCTGTTCACTCTCTTCACCCTTTCCACCACAGAAATTCAGTCTGACACAGCACCTGTCATACACAGAATCTCCAGAAGGCTTTCCTCTGCCTTGGTGTTTATTCCCACCACAATCTTGCCACCTCTTTGTAACGGCCTCTGCCGTGAAGCTAAGTCTCATCATAGACCAATCAGGTAAAGGATGCTGCTGAGACACAAATGGTTACCCTCCCTGGGATTGCCACTTGTCAACTGGATTCTGCATCACAAGAGGCTCACAAGCTCTCTGACAAGAGGTTCTTAAGGGTTTTGCTGCCCATCTGGCCACCCTTCTTCTGACTAAACTTTGGCAGTGTACTCCACAGGTGAGTTGCCTCAGACCCCAGGAAATGTTGCCATGGTGGCAACCATGACACATATATCCCCAAGGCCTTGGTGCTGGCTATCACTGAAGCTCTCAGGCCCTAGTGGACCTCAGAGTCTTTTACTGCTACAGATGGTTCCCTCCTCTCTCTAATGCCTCGTGTTTCTTCCTGGCCAAGGCACTGCCAACTGTTATGCCAACCTAAGGATGCTCTAACTCAGCTGAGCACCAGGGTCCCCAACCTTGTCAGGTACAGTCAGGTCTGCATGATGCTGGGGCTGAGGACTGATGCCCCTGAATCTGGCAGACAGAGGATGTAGCCAGGTTCGTGTTAACTAAAACACATACTGCCAAGCTGAACTGCAGTTCTTGCTTGTACTTTTTGATTTCTTGAACTGATGAAGTCACAAGCTATCAATGTCCCCCAGGGGCCACACTTACCTAGGTACCCGGCTTCAACCACGTAGATGGTGCTGTTGGGCAGCCTAGAAGCTCCTTGCATGCGGATACCTGAATTCTTAATTAAGGTACAAAACTTAAGAGACAAAATTTTAAAAAAGCAGCTTGGGTTCCGGCCTGACTCACGTGGCTTGAGCACATCCAGACAACATGTACACTGAGAGATGGGTTCAGAACCTCTAGCTTAGGCTGATTAGAGCAAAGGTGTGGGTGAGCCAAGACCCTTGCTATACTGTCTACCCTAAAAACTAGGGTCTTTGCAAGGGACCTCAGGGACCACATGGCATACAATCAATCTTGGGTTCTCAACAACCTATATGCCAGTATTCACACAGCCTCTGCCAGGTCCCCTATGAGGGGGCTGTGGTTCCTGAGAAGCTTCCAGAGGCCTGGAATGATATGTGCCTCTGCCACAGACTCCCGTCTCTGGGAGTCTCTCTGAGTCATCCACAGAGGTGAGCAATTCCACTCAGCGGGTTGCTATTTAGGTTCTTTCTGATTTTCAGGCAGATGGGGAAAACAGTGCTATTTTTAGTCCTGGCTGGCTTTAAAGGAGAAAAACAACTTGGCTTCAAAGTAGTAGGCATGACACAGTGCCAGAGTAGAGGATATTCCTGTGGCCCAGGACCAGGTTGCTCTGTCCCATCTGCATGGCAGTGACCCTTGATGTTTCCTGTGTCAGGACCGCCACAGGCTGGTTAGGGTCTCCTTGAGGATCTGGGATGCTGTTCTGAAGCTGTAGCTCATACTGATCAGAAGGCATTGAAAGTTCTGGATGTGAAAAAGAGACAAGAAAAGCCGGGAAAATAAAGATGTGAAATGCTGGGTACCAATACAGTCTTCTTCAGGCCTGACTCTTGGCACCTGCCGTCAAGACAGCTGCTTGAAGAGTGCTAATAGGGATGGGCATCTGACCATGCCCTGAATTGAGCAAGCTCTTCTCTACATCCAGGCTCCAGTGGGGTTCTCACTGGTATTGCCAAAAAGACTGTAGCCAATGGTATCCTACTGAGTTTCAGATGCTCATCTTACCATTGAGAAGAATGACTCTTGTTCTGATCACTCTTTGTGCACCTCCGTATCTATTTTGTATAAAAATACCTTTCCCAGCAATAGTCCAGGACACAGAACAATTCCCCAGGAAATCACAGATTCTGGGAAAACCAACATCTGGACAGAGAACATAAGCACTTTTGATCTGAACGACAACTGCTGACAAGAATTCAGTTCCTAGGAAAGAGAAAGTGAGAGCTGACTCCAAGGTCAAGATGTCCTGGGCTTGCTTAGATGTCTCATGACCAATTTCTCTTATCTCATCCCTAACAACCCTAGGAACAAGGACTACTGATACCCCAACTTTAGACAGGGCTGAGCAGAAGCTAGCTCATAGTCTGCCATGACTTCCACTGTGTTGAGAACCCAAACTTCATATGCTAGAAGTCTGGCCCTCAGCCTGGTAAACACTTCAAAAGGTGTAGCCCGGGGCTGGAGACATGACTCAGTTGATAAAGCACTTGCTCAGTAAGGATGAGGATGGGCATTCAAATCCCAGCACCCACATAAAGCAAAATCAGCAGCTTGTGCCTGCAATCCCAGCATCCCTGTGGCTAGATGGGAGACAGAAGAATCCCTGGAAGCTTGCACATTAGCTAGCCTGGTGTAAGCAGCAGTGAATAACAAGAACCCCCATTTCAACCAAAGTGGACACTTAGGACCAACATTGAGGTTGTTCTCAGACCAGTGGCAGGTATATACCCATGCTTACATATTCTACCCCCAGAGAGAAAGGGAGAGAAATTAATGTTTGGAGGCTGGGGAGATGACTCAGTGAATAAGAGTGCAGAGGACCCATTTGGGCAACTCACAACCACAGGCACCTGCACCTGCATGCATATACTCACAAAAACACAGACACTTAATTTCAAAAACTTAACTTAAAAAAATAAGAAATTAAAAACAAAACATGTAGCCCAGGAGAAGGTGGTCAGGTCACTAGAGGCATGGCCTTGAAAGGAATGAAGACAGGTTTAGAACCCTAGTTACCTCCTGAAAAAGTGGGCTGTTACAGAAGAGCAAGCCTGGCTCATAAACTCTTGGCTTCCGCTCTTACCAATGTGGCACATGGTGACATCATGATCCACCTGCCTCAAGGAAAAACAGTCAAGGGGTCTGCAAACAAAAGGCAGAGCTGAACAAAAGCTGGTGCTCTTGGATCTCCAGATTGTGAATTATATCAAGGACCAGCCTTGAGTAGTCCTTCTAACAGAATATCAACTAAGACATAGTCCTATAGCACCCCCTGCCTCCAAGACTAACCACTTTAGCATTCTCTCCCCTGCATCCTTAGTGTGTCCTAACCAGTCACTCATTCACTGTCAGTAGAGCTGTAGCCATGTACCACTTCTTGACCTGGAATGGAATAAGGCCAGTGAAGGAACCTAAGAGGATTTGGGAAAAGAAGCAACTTGCCTATCTTCTGCATCTCTTGTGTGCTCCAAAAAATCTTCAGTAACTTGCTTCTGAATCACAGGTCCTTAGAGTACAATCCCTAGGCTATCACCATCACCTGGAACCTCATGTGGATGAGGGATGCAGGTACAGAGGGTATGTCTGAGAACCTGCTGCATCAGTGGCGGGGCTTAATAACACATGTTAACAGAAACCCTCCAGCTGTGTTACTACATGGCCATGAAGCATCCTAGCAAAATGTTTTCCCATGAATTTTTTCACTGTCCTCTACTGCCTAGGCCCTCAAAGGTCACAGCAGCTGAAGCCAAGTCAGTCCAGTTACTGCTTGAGCTAGTAGCAGACCATAGTATCATCCCATGATGCAGGTTTAGCAAAGCTGCAGAATGTAAGAGTTATGGAGTCATATAGACTTCTGCCTAGATTCAGTGGAAAGCTGTAGAGACCTGAGAAAACAATGCATCGATGAGGCTGTAAGGATGCAGCCCAAGCTGTCATGGACACTCGATGCTAGGAGGGTGAAAGTTGTAGGCAACAAGTAGAGTCAGCCCTAAAGACAGGCTATGTGGGTTACAAATGGGAAGGCAGCAGGTGCAGGACTGCTCAAGTCCACTAGAGCTCAATTATACCATCGCCATGCAAGGGATGCTGGAACCGAACTACAGGACTGAGTGCTGGCCCTGCTGGGCTTGGACTTGCTTCAGTTCCATTCTTGCTTTCTGTATGCCTATTCCTGTCTTTTGGACTAGAAAAGGTCATTTGAGGACTTCTGAGGGATAATCCTTTCGTACTCTGTCAATATGTAATCCTCTCATTGGTTAATAATAAAGCTGACTAGGCCTATAGCTAGGAAGAATAAGGCTAGGCAGGAAAGTCAAACAGAGATACAGGGAGAACTAAGGGGGAAGTTAAGGGAGAGATGAGCCAGGCGCTGGGGAGGAAAGATGCTAGAGAACAGGTAAAGCCATAAAGTCACGTGGTAAAATGTAGATTAACAGAAATGGATTAATTTAAGTTGTAAGATAAAAGCTAGTTAATAAAAGCCTAAGCCTAGGCCAAACATTCTGTAATTAATATAAGCTTTTATATATTTATCTGGGACCAGGCAAGCAGGACAAAAGAAAAGCTCTGCCTCCATTTATAGAGGACTGTTTTAGTTTGTTTTCTGTTGTTGTGATAAACACCATAATCAAAAGCAAGTAGAAAAAAAAGTTTATTTCAACTTATTTTTTTTTAATTTTTATTGTTAAAAGAAAAATTTACATTTACATTACATTTGTTAAATAGACAATTAGCTTTTTTTTTTTTTTTGGTTTTCAGAGACAGGGTTTCTCTGTGGCTTTGGAGCCTGTCCTGGAACTAGGTCTTGTAGACCAGGCTGGTCTCGAACTCACAGAGGTCCACCTGCCTCTGCCTCCTGAGTGCTGGGATTAAAGGCGTGCGCCACCACCGCCTGGCCTTATTTCAACTTATAACTTTAATTTTTTCTTAATGTGTCTGGGTGTTTTGTCAACATGTATGTGTGTGCACCAGTGTGATGCCCATGGAGGCCAGAAGAAAAAGTCAGTTCTCAGGAAATAGAGTTACAGATGGTTGTGCTACTACATAGACACTGAGACTCAAACCTGGCCCTCTGGGAGAGCAGCCAATGCTCTTTATCTATGAGCCATCTCTCCAGCCACCACCCCACAACTTATAGTGTATAGTCCGTTATAAAAAAGTCAGGGCAGGAACCTGGAAGCCGAAACTGAGCACATGGAGAAATGCTGCAGACTAGCTTTCTTCTCATAGCTTTCTCAGCCTGTTTTCTTACACCATCCAGGAACATCTGCCCAGGAATGGCACCCTCCACTAGGCTGGGGCCTCCCACATCCACCATTAATCAAGAAAATGCTCTATAGACTTGCCTACAGGCCAGTCTGAGGAAGATGTCTTCTCAATTGAGAGTCCCTCTTTCCATATGATTGTAGCTTCTGCCAAGTTGACAAAACACTAACCAGAACAATGACAAAGCTGTGGACTTCCCTTGAGGAGTGGTAGGACCTGGCTACCATTTGGGGACCCTTTTCAGGATACGATGCTGCAGAAGTACAGCAGCTGGATGTTCCCTGGGTGCTACACAAACAAACCTGAGAGAATTTGTAAGCTATCGTATGGACTTGGGTTACAGTGTACAGCAGAATCCTGTGGGACAATGCTCTTATACACTGTAAAGATTTGTCACTCATATTGGTTTAATAAAACACTGATTTGCCAATAGCCAGGCAGGAAGTATAGGCATGGTGACCAGACAAGAATTCTTGGAAGAGGAAGGCAGAGATGCAGTCACCAGCTAGACTCAGAGGAAGTGAGAATGCCTCACTGATAAAAGGCACCAAGGCCAAATGGTTTATAATTAATATGAGCCTTTGTGTGTTTCCTTAAGACTGAATGGCTGTGGGATTCGGCAGAACAGAAATTTCTGTCTATAGCAAAAGACTCCAGAACCCAAGGGAGAAGCCCAGTGGAGACCGGCCAAGAAGATGAGGAGAGACATTTTTGGAATGCTGTAATCACTAATAGCAACACATGAAATGAAGAGATTGGTTAGGTTCAGTGGGGCTCAGGATCAAGTCTAATCTGAGCAACAGAGCAAGACTCCTACAAAACAAAAAAGCTCCTCTTATAAGCAACATGACAGGAGCAGCATCTGCATGGAAATGTAAGAAAAGAATGTCAAGGACTTTCAACAGAACTTCAAACTCTTCTGGTATCAGAAATTCCATAAATGTGCAGAACATTGGGCACAATGTAGGGAGACCCACAGCCATAGCTCACATGGGTCTGCATCAAGTGCTCACACAGAAGCACTACAACAATACACAGTGCAGAAAAGGCATTCTACAACCCGTGACACATACATCAGCACAGCCCTTGTGGGGAGAGTGCAGCAGAAAGTTAAGAATGAGTTGGACTGGAGATGTACCTCAGAGGTGCTCTGCTGGCTAAGTCTGTGTTCCTGTTTTGTGTTAGAAGGTTCTTATAGGCTGGGGCTGAAGAAATAGTTCAGGGATTAAGAGCACTGGCCACTACTCCAAAGGACCCAGTTTCAATTCCCAGAACACATACAGTAGATCACAACTATCGAACACCCTCTTCTGGCCTCCAGACATCAGGCACACAGTGGTGCTTAGATAAACATGCAAGAAACACCCATACACAATATATATCTAATAATATAAGTATGCATACACATATATACATATACACATATATTTTAAATAGAAGGTTCTGGGGCAAGAGAAGTGGCTCAATAGTTAAGAGCACTTGTTTGATTTATTCCCAGCACCTACATGGAGGCTCATAAATCATCTGTAATGCCAGTTCCAAGGGATCCAATGTCCTCTTCTGCCCTCTGCAGGAACACAAATGGAGCACATAAATGCAGGCAAAGCATCCATATACATAACTAAAAGGTTTCTGCAGATCATCCAAACTGTCAACATCTATACTCAAGCCAAAACACTCATCTTGAGAAGTGCCTTTAAATTCAGAATTCCTGACTGGGAAGGGGTGCCTCTTTGATCACTTTCAATGACTCTTCGTTCTTTTCTATTTGAGACAAGGCCTTGATCCATAGCCCAGGCTGACTTTGATAGCATATTCCACCCCAGGATCATCTATATTCATGATCTGCCTGCTTCATCCTCCTGAGGGCCTGATCAGAGACACTACCATGCCCAGCCACAGATTTCTTTAATGTAAAAGTCTCAGTGAAATTCCCTATTTCTACACTTCATAAATTTATGGAAGTGTCAATTAATGTAAGCTGGATATTAATTTTCAAACAGAATGGTTAAATCCAGCTCTGGAAGTTAAAAGATATGCCAATAACTAAACATGATGAAAACATTCAAAAGACAGTGATGGGGGAAAAAAGACCATATGATGAAAATAGCGGAGTCTCCACCTATGCACTCTGCTCCTGGCAAACCAATGCTGACAGGCTATTTCCCAGGACATCCTTTCAGAAGACTCTCCAAGCCTGGCCAGCATCATCAACCATCATATAGGCATGTGGCCAACTGATGAGAGCAGGGGATTTGCCTCTTTCTGTTTCTGGGATGTCTCTCCTGGGCTGTTACCCTCAGTTTCTAAGGCAGATGAGTCACCAAATCTCCAAAGTTTCTGAACCTTTGGTAGGTCTAATTCTCTGAGCCATGAACCACTATGTTAGCTATTTACCAAAAGGCTTAACAATAGAAATTTGAGGAAGAAAAGGGCTTTGGGCTCACAGTTTGAAAGGCACAATAGGGGAAGTATGAGGCAGCTGGATACACACATCCACAGTCAGGAAGCAGGGCCATGTGAACCTGGGTGCTGATTAATGATAAGCTCCTTAAAATGCCAACCCAGTGCCTCCCAGCCATGCTGACTCCCCCTCCTCTCCCAACCTGGGCAGTGTCATCTCTTATGGACCCTGTGTAGGAGACCATCTCCTCCTTATTGCTAGAAGAACTACAAAGCCCAGTCACTATCCTTTCTATGTTTTCCTGACTTTCTTTTGAGGAGACAGTGGCAAAAAGATAAAACTCAGTTGGACTCTATAGCTCTGTGGTCTTCAGGTTTTCCCTGCCTACACCAGGAGGTCTTCAAGAAGCTCACCTCCCAGGGCTGCCAAGTCCTAAAAGGAAGAGTTCTCAGAACTATGCCAAACTTCAGAGCTGCTCAGTCCTAGTGAAACACTTTCGGCAATGTCCACCTGTAGGTAAAATTTCTTCTCCAGGGGAATGTAAGCAAAAGCCACCTTTCCTCCCAAGAACCCAATGAAAAGCCGAGGCACAATTCCACCAAAGTTCACTCTGGGGAACCAAGGAGTTTATTGGACTTCATTACAGAACACAGGTGAGGAATTGCTTACAGGGCTGTGGGTACTCCTCCTGCAACTGGCCCAAGCCTTATCCAGCAGGGATGTTGGCTTTCCTGTAGGCCCATGCAGTTAAGGCAGCCAAGTGGCAGGAGCAGCTGGATACTCAGGTGAGAAGTCCATGTGCCTTTCCTCCTCTCTATGTGGGATGTAAACTGTAAGTGAACCTAGCTGGGATGACCTTTTGCAAGGGGCACAGGTGAATGTCCCAAGATGCCAGTTGCTCAGCTCAGAGGACAACCACAACGCTACCCTCTCCAGGTCCTCATCCTTTAAGGCAATGCCATTCCAGGTCTGTGTCCTTGCAGAATTTTATACAAGCCTGCTTGTGTTCTCTGGCCTTTCACTCTCCCAACCATATTCCTTCTTACAATGTCACATTGGTGACCACAGAACTCCACTTATAACTGCTTCACCAAGGTCCCAGAAAACCTTGCCACAGTCTTAGAATCATCCTTCCATAACTTTTTTCCTCAGTAAAGGTGTTATCTAGCTTTGACAGGACCCTTGGGCTGGGCTCCCTACATATCCTCTAGTCCTTACCCTGACTGGATACCATGCAGCATGATCTACCTGCTCAGCATGCAGCAGACAGTCACAAAACACAAGCTTGCTTCCTTCCATTCTTTGTCCTCAGAGAATTGGGTACAGAAGCAGGAGGTAGAGTCCTTCAAATGGACCAAGCAATACCTACTCCAGGATGAATAACCAGACAACTGCTGGTGGCTCACAGACAAGGTACCTCTCAGGTTCCCATCCATGAACTGCCATGCAACCTAGAATTCAATGTAGGAAACTGTAGGCCTTAAGTCTCTTGTAGGTAGCAGCATCTACAGGCCTCTTAAATGCCACCTGCCACTCTGGTGGACACCTGGGGAGACATGTGGCTGAAGCTCTTAGATGAACAACCCTGAATGCAGCACACTAGTCTTGAGGTCCTCTGAGCACCGTGTTCTGACACCATACCCCTGCATCTATGAATTAGATCATCAGGATTCCGATGAGGCCCAGCTCATCCACCCTCACCTTCTAAAACACAGCACCCAGTACCACAGAATTTCCAAAATAGCTCCACTCTTGTCCATTATGTTTTTCTCACATCCTGAGTAGAAATGGTTCACCCAAGACAAAGCTCAACTTTGCTCACCAGTCGGAGGCAGGCCATGGGTACAACCTGGTCCACCATGAGCCAATAGGTCTGGAGTTGCTCTAAATGCAGCCAGAAGAATTGAAAGCAGGAACTCAGATATAAGCACACCCATGTTCACGACACTCTTCATGACAAATAAAAGATGGAGCCATGCCAACTGTCAAAGGACTAACAGATGAATAAAATGTGGTCTGATGCATTCTAGATGGCAACAGATCTTGAGGAAAACCCAATTGCAGAACGAGTACACAGGATTGCATGTAACTGAGGCCCCCAGAACACTCAACTTCATTAGACAGTGGTTAGTGGGTGTTGGGTGTGAAGGAGAGGGATGGGGTGTGTTTAGTGAGGACATTAAAAAAGCTCTGGAGATGGATGGCGGTGACAGTTACAAAGTGCTATGAAGGAATGTAATGCCACTGACCTGTACACACAAAAGCTTTACGACATTGAACTTCCTGTGCCATGTATTTTATCACAGTAAGGAAAAGGGAAGTGG